>QJPP01003137.1:0-190832 GCA_003996215.1 Jaltomata sinuosa | reverse complement strand
CAAAACAAAGGCAGAAGAGCCGAATGTTGCAAGCATATTTTGGCCAGTCCGAAATAGGGCGCGACAGAATGGCGACTCCGCTGGGGATTAACTTATGTTTTTACCTTAGCATGCTTAGTTTACGAATATTATTTGGGATATTTATTTATTTGCAGTACACTATTTGCTTTAATTACGTTTATATCGTTATTCGTTTGAAAGGACGCAAGCCAAATCCAAACTTGTGTTCCTTATTTGTTTGATAAACACTACTTGTTGCTGCTTTCTCACTTGCATTTCTCTATCGAGTCTTTGGCCGTACACATTTCACACACTGTGGTACACGCGGAGGGTTTTATGCCCTCCCAAACCTTCTTTTGGATTCCTTAGTTTCAGAGTCGGTGCAATTAGGTTAGTGTGCCGTCTCGCAGTTATTCAAGTCCACTCTCAAATCTAGGAAAATACTCTTATTCTAGAAATAATTCATGTTGCATAGCCTTAGGCAGGACGATCCCGGGGATTGACACTGCATTTAGGGAACCGCCCTTATTGTCAACGGGTTTTTCATAAAACCCAGCGACATATACTTTGTGTGTGATTGATGTAAATGATCCAAACTAAAACACATGACGGATTTGGGATAAACAAACTTATCATACCCTTTACCTTTTTCTTTCAGATGAATATCAACCAAAACTTACCAAACATCCAGATGGTTATCTCAGCACCTGACAACCTAAAAAAGTGGTGGCGAAACATCCGCGTAGCGCATGGGGGTGAGGTACGGGAGCAGCTGGGGGCTTTGTTGTCGCTTATGGGGATCCAAGCTGACAAAACCCTCACCACTTTATTAATGGAATTTTGGGACCCAACCACTGTGACCTTCAAATTTCTGGATTTCGAGATCACTCCTACCTTGGAGGAGATTAGTAATTTTGCTGAACTACCACTAAGGGAACGAGTGCCGGTACTCCCATCACCCATAAAGAAGGCAGACTTTCTGAGGCTGTTAGGATTACACATTTTTCCATCACTGAGAAATGTGAAAGGAGGAAAGGTGAAGTTGGATTACCTCTTCGAAAGATACGGTCGTCTCGAGAGTTTTGACGAACACCAAGGTGAATTCGCCTGTACCCGCAGACAGTGGGTATACATGCGACCGAGGGTCTTTGTGTTGGCTTTTTTGGGAACTATGATCTTCCCGATGAGGTTTCATTGCATCGACCTCAATATCCTGCCAATAGTGATGAATGTCTTTGCAGAGCCGCAAAGACTTACCTTGATACACATGATCCTTGCTGAGATGTTTCGATCGTTGTCCGCATGCACACGGGGACACAACTTCTTTGGAGGCTGCAATTTGTTATTGCAAATTTGGGCTGTAGAACACTTCTACCGCCGCCACCCACAAATGGACTACTGTATCGACGCCCGCAACAGGATTCAGACTCATAAAGAGTGCATGAGATATTGGACATATGCACCCACCGGAGAAGAGGAGTGGCGCACATTCTTGACCGACCTTACCGGAGATTTCATCCAGTGGAGATATCCCTGGATGACAGGATTGGCCTTCATCAAAGCTCGATACTTGTATTTCATCGAGTTGATAGGACTGGGAGGCATCCAGCCATATGCGCCTCTCCGTGTTTTAAGACAGTTCGGTTTGGTCCAGGACATACCTTTGTGGTCAAACATGGCGTTATATGAGGACAGTTACGGTGCTGTGATACCAACGGTACAAATGATGATCTTGAAGGCTGAATGGGATTATATGATCACATTGCACATGGGAGGAGACAAATGGTGTACGCCGGAATACTACGCTTGGCGAACGACCGTGAGCCACTTGGCTCAACCGAGTGCAGAAGGATTCAGGGATTTGGCAGATGTCCAGTGGGTCAGATGGGTTAGGGAAGAGGTGCTTCCCCGCATGGAGATCACAACACCAATGTACAACCAGATTGTCCCAGACTCCGTCAACTACTTGATAACAAAGGTAGAGGAAGATCCCGAGGATCCAGAAGAAGATCCGGAGGAGGAGCCAGAAGAAGATCCGGAGGAGGAGCCAGAAGAAGATCCCGAGGATCCAGAAGAAGATCCGGAGGAAGAAATGGGGGAAGACTTGGAAGAGGATCCGGAAGAAGACCCTGAGGAAGAGGATCCGGAAGAAGATCCCGAGGAGGCTTCTGAGACCGGCTCCAACTTTTATGATCCTAACGATGGAGGGATGATGGAGACAGACTCATAGCCCAGGTATCATCATTCCGCTGGATCTCCAGAGTATCATCCAGCACCACAGGACGATAGTGATGACGGTCCTACGTGGCCCTAGGTTATCCTTTCCCATTGTACCCTTTCATATTCCCTAAAGGTGCCTCATGGCCCATCCCTTTGTACGCCCTAGTGGCCATCCCATGTCTTTCATTTTCAGGCTCCCATCAGCCTATCTATTGTAAGCTTTCAAAGCCACATTTCGCTTAATGAAAAGTTATGTTTATCTCAAATCCTAAATGTGTTCAAAATGGATCATTTATTATCAAATTGTATGCAGCGTAGGCCTACCTCTGGCAAAACGAGGCTCCATATTAGGACGCATTTTTGTATGAATATCGCCAACTTGGCGTATATATTTGTTATATATTCCAACATTTCCCAAACTAACATAGTTTCCTTTTTCTTTCCTTTCTTTTCTTTATGTTTATTATAAACCCCCCAAAGAAAGTTGATTTGTGTCGATTTGCAAACTGGCGGAATCGCAATACAACCTCCGATCTAAAGGAAAAATGAGCGAAGAATCTAACAACGCCTCGATGGTACCAGTAGATGGTGCCGAAAGTTCTCGAAAACTGATGGACACTCAAAACGATGAACAAATGGCCAACATGGCACAAGAAATTGAGATCTTGAAAGAAGAACTACGCCAAGTGCGGGATTTGACTAAGCTTACAGCTGCTACCTTCCCCGCTCAATTCCAATTTCCAAGTGCCGAGTTGCGGCCGGTCACTCCCGCCGACTTAACAAACACGCCTAAGCGAGCACCACCTGTTCCCACTTATGCTCAAGATCTACTTGCTCATCCGCCCACTGTTAGGGCTGTACCTAATCTTTCCTTGCCTACGCAGAACTTCACTGTTCCAATTCACCCAACAATGCAGCACATACCGGAGGCACATGTCACTTGTGAAATACCTGTTCCACCGGTATATGCTACTGAAGCCCCTACTTTCGCAACAACCACGGCTGTCAAAGTACCATATGAGGTCGATCAGTACTTAGGATTGGGGAGGGATGTCCGGTCAAATGAAGATAGGTCGATAGCAGCTCAACTTGAAAGTTTGAAAAGGGCTTTTAAAAGCATGCAAGTTACCAGGGGAACCGAAAGTCTAGACTATGATGACCTATGCATCCACCCAGACATCGATATGCCGGTCGGGTACAAACCACCAAAATTTGATGTATTTGATGGGAAGGGCGATCCCCACGCACACCTAAGAGCCTATTGCGACAAGCTGGTCGGCGTAGGAAGGAACGAGAAATTGAGGATGAAACTGTTCATTCGAAGTCTGTCAGGAGAAGCTCTAACTTGGTACACTCGCCAAGACCCTCGCAAATGGCGTGATTGGCAAGAAATGGCCGAAGATTTCATGAGTCGCTTCAGGTTTAATACCGAAATCACTCCGGACAGATTCTCACTTGCTAACATACAAAAGAAGCCATCTGAATCATTTCAAGAATATTCATGGAGATGGAGGACTGAGGCTGCTCGGATCCAGCCCCCACTTGACGAAAATGAACTCTCTAAGTACTTTATCCGAGCTCAGGAAGGCGTCTACTTCGACAAAATGATGTCAATGATGGGCCAAAAGTTCGCCGACTTGGTCAAGATGGGAGACTTTATTGAGGAAGGTATTAAGTCCGGGAAAATTCAGTCTATGGTCGCACTGCAAGCCGCAAGCAAGGCCATACAGTCAGGTTCCATTGGTGGTATCAAGAAGAAGAAGGAAGACGTCTCAGCCGTCACACCTTACTACCAGCACGGAGGACCATCCCACCGATACCCTAACAACTCCCAAATTATCGCACATGTTCCAGTATATAGTACCCAGCCACACTATAACCCACCTCGAGCTCCAGCACACCAAAATCCACCAAAGCCGTATGCCCCTGTCCAAGCTCCGGTTCACCAAAATAGACCAGCATATGCACCAAGACCACGTCCTAATCTTGAAGCCAGAAATACCCGCACCTACACTCCTATTGCCGAGCCTTTGGCTCAATTGTTTGAAAGGTTGAGGGTAGCAGGTTTGTTGCAGCCGATTGAGGGAAGAATCCCTGATCCAATACCACGAAGCTTTGATGGAAATAAGCGATGTGCATACCACTTGAGAATCCAAGGACATGACACGGAGGAGTGTTTTATCTTGAAGAACCAGACCGAGTCTCTTATAAGAAAGGGAGTAATCAAATGCACTGGTACTCCTCCAAATGTGAACAACAATCCTCTACCAGATCATGAGAATCGAGGAGTCAACATGATTACCCTGGAGGAAGAGTATGACCTGGAAGGCAATATCGTGCCTATCTGGGACACAGAAGAAGTTGCCGCCACATCTCCAGCGCAACCTTTTATCACAGTTCAGTTGAGAGAACCGTTGACTATTCAAACCTACCTGCCGAGAGTTGTGGTAACCACTATAGCTGCTGGAAAACCTGACTATGACACTAAAGCAGTCCCATGGGACTATCGGACGGAAGCCAAAGGCAAGATGATACACGCTGCTGTGGCTCACGGAATGACTAGGTCGGGAAGGTGTTATACCCCGGAGGATCTAAATCGAGGGGTTCCCGGGAAAGAACAAAATCCAAAGAAGAATGTTACTGATGCAGAAGCCATAGAATTTTGGAAGAAGATGCAGTCTAAAGATTACTCAATCGAGGAACAACTAATGAAGACTCCAGCCCATATTTCCATTATGTCCTTGCTAATGAGTTCTGAAGCCCATAGGAACGCTTTGGTACAAGTTCTGAGCGGAGTTAGCGTACCAAAAGAAACTACAAGTGATACATTGGCTGCAACAATTGGAAAAATGGTGGAAGTGAACAAAATCTCTTTCCATGATGATGAACTACCAGCAGAAGGGGTTGGCCACAACAAAGCACTTCACATCGCGGTCAAATGTTGTGATAAGATCGTGACTAGAGTTTTGATCGACGGCGGTTCTGGATGCAACATCTGTCCTTTCACCACATTGAGGGATTTAGGTGTGAATATGGGAGAGATAAGGGAAAGTCGTGTGAAGGTGAGAGCTTTTGACGGCGCGCAGAGAAGCGTCATTGGAGAAATCTATCTCACTTTGCAAGTAGGTCCAGCTGAATTCCCCATCTTATTTCAAGTGATGGATGTGTTGTCCAACTACAACCTGTTACTAGGAAGGCCATGGGTCCATATGGTAAGAGCAGTTCCCTCTACGCTCCATCAGTGTGTGAAGTTCGAATGGGGTCGCACCGAAGTTACCATTCACGGAGAACTCAGTCACCCCGTCTATCCCGTGAATTCTGTTCCAGTCACCGAAGAATTGGATGGAGCCGTTTTCCATGCTCTGGAAATCATACAAGCTGTGAGAATTGATGAGGAAGCAGAGCCTGTAAAGATGGAGATGCCGAGAGCAGCGAAGATGGTTGCGTCAGAAATGTTGAAATATGGGTATAAACCAAAGACAGGGCTCGGACCTAAGGATGACGGTATAATTGAACCAATCCAGCTGAAACATCAGAAGGGTACCGCCGGGCTAGGATACAAGCCTACTTCAGGAGGAGTCCACATTACAAAGTTTGGGGCAGTAGTTTTCGTTCCAGGACAAGTCCCAATCCCAGAGGAAGCAGTTGATGAAGATGTCATTGAGGGAATAGGAAATCTATTCGTGGCCATGACCGACGATGGACTGGAGGAAGATATCAAGAAGCTGACCATCCGTGATGCCGAGCCGGGAGAAGTCTTGCAGAACTGGACCATCAGCCCATCCCTGTTTCGACAGGAGTCCTGGTAGCGTGGAAATGTAGTTTTATTTCAAAAATGTTTTTGCATGATCAATTGAGGCTTGAGTCATGCCTAAGCCTTTTTGCTACTCGCCTCTTCTAAAAGCTAGAATGCTTTCCAAATAAAAAGTCCTTATTCTGCTTAAAATTTACCTTGCGATTTGTTTAAAATAACTATTTATTTTTACTCACCTTTCATACTTTTCAGCGCTAATATTAGTAAAAATCATCGTACAACGGTTATGACATGTAACGAATCCATTGAGCAAAGTACGAGTCATGAGCAGGACTATGAAGAATACGATGAAAGCATGATGCCTGAAAATCTACCTCAGGAGATCGAACAACTTGAAAGTCAGAAAAAGCCCAACATGGAGGAAACCGAGGTTGTCAACTTGGGAAATGAAGAAATGGTGAAAGAAGTACGAGTCAGCATACACTTGGAAGATGAAAGAAAGCAAGAATTGATTGAATTGATCAAGCAATATGTTGATGTGTTTGCTTGGTCCTACGATGACATGACGGGATTAAGCACCGATATCGTCTCACACAAGCTGCCGACTGATCCTTCTTGCCCGCCTGTGAAGCAAAAGACTAGGAAGTTCAAGCCGGATTTGAGTTTAAGAATCAAGGAGGAGGTAACTAAACAGATCCAGGCAAATGTTGTGAGGGTTACTAATTACCCCACATGGTTGGCCAGCATCGTGCCAGTGCCAAAAAAGGACGGGAAAATCAGGATATGTGTAGACTATCGAGATCTTAATAAAGCTAGCCCCAAGGATATCTTTCCTCTCCCAAACATTCATATACTCATCGACAATTGTGCAAAGCATGAGTTGCAATCGTTTGTCGATTGCTTTGCAGGATATCACCAAGTCCTGATGAATGAAGATGATGCAGAGAAAACAGCATTTATCACTCCATGGGGAGTATATTGCTATAGAGTGATGCCATTCGGACTCAAAAATGCTGGCGCAACCTATATGAGGGCCATGACTACCCTCTTTTATGATATGATTCACAAGGAGATCGAAGTGTACGTAGATGATGTCGTTATCAAGTCCAAGAAGAGTTCAGACCACCTACGGGATTTACGGAAGTTCTTTGAGAGATTGCGGAGATACAATTTGAAATTGAATCCAGCAAAGTGCGCATTCGGAGTTCCCGCCGGAAAGCTACTGGGGTTCATCGTCAGCAGGAAAGGCATAGAATTGGATCCATCAAAGATCAAAGCGATTCAAGAGTTACCTCCCCCAAGGACCAAGAAGGATGTGATGAGTTTCTTGGGGAGACTCAATTACATCAGTCGTTTCATAGCTCAGTCTACAGTGATATGTGAACCCATATTCAAGTTACTAAGGAAGGATGCCGCCACAGAATGGACGGAGGAATGCCAAAGAGCTTTTGATAGAATCAAGGAGTACTTGTCCAACCCACCAGTATTGGTTCCACCAGAGCCCAGAAAGCCATTGCTACTGTATCTATCCGTCATGGATGGAGCATTTGGATGTGTGTTAGGACAATACGATGACACGGGAAAGAAAGAGCAAGCTATTTACTACTTGAGCAAGAAGTTTACACCATACGAGGCAAGATATACCTTGTTAGAACGAACGTGTTGCGCCTTGACTTGGATTGCACAAAAGTTGAGGCATTACCTGTCGGTGTACACCACGTACTTGATCTCAAGAATGGATCCACTCAAGTACATCTTTCAGAAACCGATGCCTACAGGGAAATTAGCAAAGTGGCAAATTTTGCTGAGTGAGTTCGACATTGTGTACGTGACACAGAAGGCCGTCAAAGGACAAGCTTTGGCCGATCACCTCACAGAAAATTCGGTGGACAAAGATTATGAACCGCTCATGACTTACTTCCGCGATGAAGAAGTATTTTTTGCAGGAGAGGACATCTCAGAGTCATATGATGGATGGAGATTGTTTTTCGATGGAGCATCAAATTTCAAAGGAGTCGGAATCGGAGCAGTCTTGGTTTCAAGAACGGGACAGCACTACCCAATCTCAGCCAAGATTAGATTCCCTTGCACAAACAATATGGCAGAATATGAAGCATGCATTCTCGGACTTAGGATGGCTGTGGATATGAACATCAAAGAGCTTTTGGTAATAGGTGATTCTGACCTATTGGTTCATCAGGTACAAGGAGAATGGGCCACCAAGAATGTCAAGATCCTTCCTTATCTGGAGTGTGTGAAGGAGCTGAGCAAAAGGTTTACAAAGATTGAGTTTAAACATGTCCCCCGGGCTCAAAACGAGTTCGCTGAATCTTTGGCTACTCTTTCCTCAATGATCCAACACCCGGATAAGAATTACATCGACCCTATTGAAGTGGAGATACGTGACCAGCACGCATACTGTTTTCACGTAGATGAAGAGTTTGATAGAAAGCCATGGTACCATGATATTAGAAGGTTGCTCGAAGCAGGAGAATATCCGAAAAGTGCCAGTAGCAAGCAGAAGCGGACTTTAAGGAGAATGGCCAATCATTTCTTCCTTAACGGCGAAATCTTGTATAGGAGAACCCCGGATTTGGGATTACTAAGGTGTGTCGATGCAACAGAAGCGACAAGACTGTTAGAGAAAGTTCACGCAGGGACATGTGGACCCCACATGAACAGATTCACTTTAGCAAAGAAGATTTTGAGAGCTGGATACTTTTGGATGACTATGGAGAGGGATAGCATCCGGTATGTACAAAAATGTTATCAGTGTCAAGTTCATGGCGACTTCATACGAGTTCCGCCAAATGAGCTCAATGTGATGGGGTCCCCATGGCCATTTGCTGCTTGGGGCATGGATGTAATTGGACCCATAGAGCCTCCCGCATCAAATGGACTCCGTTTTATCCTGGTAGCTATCGACTATTTCACAAAATGGGTTGAGGCTTCAACGCACAAGGCGGTAACTAAGAAGGTGGTAACAGATTTCGTCCGAAATAACATAGTTTGTCGGTTTGGAATTCCAGAATCAATCATGACAGACAACGGAACCAATCTTAATAGTGATCTCATGAGAGAGACTTGTGAAAGGTTTAAGATCTCCCACCGAAACTCCACAGCATATCGACCACAAATGAATGGAGCAGTCGAGGCCGCAAACAAGAATATCAAGAGGATCCTGAGAAAAATAATAGATAGTAACAGAGAATGGCATGAGAAGCTGCCATATGCTTTGCTCGGCTATCGCACCACAATCAGAACATCCACTGGTGCAACCCCCTACATGTTGGTCTACGGTTCGGAAGCAGTAATACCCGCTGAAGTGGAAATACCTTCTCTAAGAATCATCCAAGAGGTTGGTCTGGAAGACGCGGAATGGGTTCGTAGCAGGATTGAACAGTTGATGCTCATTGATGAGAAGAGACTGGATGCAGTATGTCACAGCCAACTCTATCAAAATAGAATGATCAGAGCGTTCAACAAAAAAGTCAAGCCTCGACGATTCACACCAGGGCAATTAGTATTGAAGAAAATATTCCCTCACCAGATTGAAGCTAAGGGGAAATTTGCGCCAAACTGGCAAGGCCCTTACATGGTTCACCGAGTGCTCTCAGGCGGAGCAGTAATCCTTGCAGAAATGGATGGCGTCGTGAGCACAAAGCCGATCAATTCAGACGCTATCAAGAAGTACTACATTTGAAGACAGAGGGACTAGTCGTTATTTCCTTGTACTTTTGCATTTTCTCTAATGTAACAGAACTACGTATTAGCCTGACTTCCCACGGCGGGATACGTAGGCAACCCATATCGGGTCCGGTTTCCCTTAGAAAAACCAAAAACATCATCTTTTATGTATTTAGAACTACGATTGACCTGACTTCCCTCGGTGGGATACGTAGGCAATCCTCGTCGGATTCGGTCCCTTCATATTTTCCATTTCCTAATGTATTTGAACTACGTTCTGACCTGATTCCGTTTTGGATACGTAGGCAGCCTGAGTCAGGCTCGGTCAATGCATTACATATTTTCATCCTCCTTTGATATCCCTGAACTACGTACAGACCTGATTCCCATTCGGGGATACGTAGGCAACCTAAAAGGTTCGGTCATACCCTTAGGATAAACCTCCCCCCCCTCTTATTTATACCTTCAGAGTGATCACAACATCTACAAAAGGATAGAAAAGTGTCACCAGAAGCTGGAGCCACGAGAAGAGTACACTTGAACGTCCTCAACAAAGGGGAAAACTCGATTGGATTTCGTAACATGTCATAATCTAAGGAACGATGAATAATCACTGTATATACGCGCCTAGTATATACAAGATATACTTATTTTTTCTAAAAAAAAATATATATATATTTTCAAAATATTTTACTGCCTTTCCACCTACCGAGCCTTCGAAATAGGAAGTCGCGAGCAACCAAGGAGGTTTTGAAGAGATCCACCTACCGAGTCTCTGGAATAGGAAATCACGAGCGGCTGATGAGGTTTTGAAGAAGTCTAATGGCAAGGCCAGGATCCGCAAGCCGACACAAATCAACACCCCTCCCAAAACTAAGAATTTTTCTTTGAGCGCAGGGAAACAGGAATCAAGACAGGATGATGTCAAGTCAAGCTCATGGACATGATCGGAGAAATCTTTCGGCTATCCCGACACCATAAGCCGAATATTCTTCCCCAATTCTATTATTTAAAATACTTTATCCCGATTCTTACAATCCTTAAAAGGTTTTCATTTATGTCTTTGCAGGTACGTCCGAGATCCGGATCGAGTATCGAAGATAGAGAGCTCTCATAGGAAAATAGGATAGTTTATCTCTTTCCAAATAACTCCGCCAATCGGAGATTGCCATCTAATTGCGTCAAATAACTCCGCCAATCGGAGAATGCGGACTGACTTTGTCAAAACTCCACCAATTGGAGGCTGTATATAAGCAAACAAAACGACGCTCTGCCAATTGGAGCTTGTACATAAGACAACAAAATGACGCTCTGCCGATTGGAGATTGTACATAAGCAAACAAAACGACGCTCTGCCGATTGGAGCTTGTACATAAGCAAACAAGACGATGCTCTGACGATTGGAGCCTGTGCATAAACGAGCAAGCAACACTCTGCCAAATCAGAGAAATTGTTGCCCCGCCAGTCGAGAGGCTTTACTCTACAGTGTTGCCCCGCCAGTCGAGAGGCTTTACTCTACAGTGTTGCCCCGCCAGTCGAGAGGCTTTATTTTACAGCATTGCCCCGCCAGTCGAGAGGCTTTATTTTACAGCATTGCCCCGCCAGTCGAGAGGCTTTATTTTACAGTATTGCCCCGCCAGTCGAGAGGCTATATTTTACAGCATTGTCCCGCCAGTCGAGAGGCTTTATTTTACAGCATTGCCCCGCCAGTCGAGAGGCTTTATTTTACAGCATTGCCCCGCCAGTCGAGAGGCTTTATTTTACAGCATTGCCCCGCCAGTCGAGAGGCTTTATTTTACAGCATTGCCCCGCCAGTCGAGAGGCTTTATTTTACAGCATTGCCCCGCCAGTCGAGAGGCTTTATTTTACAGCATTGCCCCGCCAGTCGAGAGGCTTTATTTTACAGCATTGCCCCGCCAGTCGAGAGGCTTTATTTTACAGCATTGCCCCGCCAGTCGAGAGGCTTTATTTTACAGCATTGCCCCGCCAATCGAGAGGCTTTATTTTACAACATTGCCCCGCCAGTCGAGAGGCTTTACTTTACAGTGTTGCCCCGCCAGCCGGAGGCTTTACTTCCCAAGATTATTTCACCTACAATACATCCACTCCGCAAAATGGAGACGTCAACAATCGATGACACACTACAACGTGGAACTACCTCTAAGAAGCGATTGAGGCAATGCTTGATGAGGAATACCAAACTCACAAGCCAGAGTTTCAAGACTAGCACTCCGACTCCAATTCCTACAAGCCGTCGTCCATATTTCTAAATCAGAGTACACCTGCTCTCACAAGCATCGATGCCCCTTTCTCTATCTGCTAAAGTTCCCACTAGAGGATATTAAAGGGACTACCTCCATCCAGCAATTCGATGTGATCTTATGAAGATGGGAGATGCACCTAGTAGAGTCTCGTTTATGGGTGTGTTGTGCACCACATTTATAATCGGGAGGCTGTGAAAGCGCGCCCATCTTGAAAAGATTATTGTCATCTAGGAAATAACCTACCGTAAATTCCATAAAACTCTTTCCAAGCTCAACTAAGAGATCAGTGTCAACCATAAATCGTACACTGGGGCAAATTTTGAGGACTGCCTCAAAATTTACCATAATCCTCTATTCAGGACGGCAACCGCCCTAATTCCCATTTCCTTAGGGATACGTAGGCAGCTCAACTTCGAGCATGGCCGTACCCACTCCATTCGTGCCAAAACCATCTTCCCCTTTACCGCAAAAAATACTAGTGTCGACATAAAACCAACACTGGGGCAAATTTTTGAGGACCTCTCAAAATTTTTGAACTACATTGGCCTGATTCTCGTGAAACCCGAGATATGTAGGCAACTCGGAGACCAGAGTTCGGTCGAATTCATAATGACAATAACCTTTCTCTTTCTAGGTACGACCTTTCCAAAAATTTGATTTTTTTTCCAGTCAAGACAAAATTTGCTTTACGTCAACATCTTCGCCCAAAGACTCTTTCATCGTCTTTGTTCGAAGAGGGGCAAGTTGTTGACACCCAATTCTGGCCCTCCTTTTTCCCATTATTAATTTTTATATGCTTCTTAATCCCGAGGACTTTTCCAAAATAATTTTCTTATTTTTATATTAATTTTTTATAAATTTTGGCACCAATAATCATTTTTTAAAATGATTTCCTTTACTTTTTGTAATATTAATTACTAATAATATTGTATCTTATAAATCACCCCAAAAAATATTTTTTATAATTCATTCTTTTTAACAAGATATTGGTATAGTAACTTTTATTTCAAACTCTAAATGAGATTTGTCGTATCGCTATAACATTTCCTAAATATTGTTCTATCGATTGAGGAGTGCGATTACGCGTATCAAAATTATGTTTAAGTCAACTATATACGTATTTGAAAATTAATTGGGATGAAAGAAAGCATCGTTAAATTAATTAAGTGGAAAAACGATTAGGGAAAATTACATTTTTTTTTTCTACAAACTAATTCATTTACAAAGTTTTGGGGCCAAATCCTTATTTGTTTCAGCCAAATGTTACTAGCCCATTACCTAATTACCTAACCCGGCCCAATTTCTCCTAACCCACTACCCGACCGCCCGACCCGGCCCAAACCCCTGACCCGGCCCAAAGCCATCAACTAAACCCACCCCTAATCCTTTCCCTCACTCCACTCAGCCAAAACAAACAGACCCCCCATCCCTTCAGCCAACCGACAACCCCACCCCCCAAACCCTTTCTCGCCGCCCAAACCACCCCCAAGACCCGCCGGATTTCGCTTCGTACCGACGGGCAAACGGCGACAACACCCTCTCCCGTCACCTCACATTGTCCCTTCCCCTTTTCGGAGACTTTTTGCGACTTCGAAAAGGTCGCCCGCCGCTAGACCACCGGATAATGGCAAAATCCGGTGGTCTTCACCCTTCTCTCCTCTACTCTTCCACCTTTATAGCCATCCTCTCACCCTTTTTGTCATCTCAAGAAACAGAGCTAAAAGCTCCCCCCACCGCCGGCTGCAGACCTCGGAAAAGAGGAGGCCCAGCCGTTGCCCGACGGACACGAGCTTAGTCCGACGGGTCCGAGCTCTACACCTCCGACCCGTCACCTTCTCTTTCAAATCAGCCTGAAAAAGGTATGCATCTTTCCTTCTCTGCTTTCATCATTTCCTTTGCAACTTGGTTTTCCAAGAATTCAAATTTTGAATTCTTGGAAAGAGCCGTTTGAGCGTTCAATTTTCGACTATAAAAGGAACCCTTGGGTTTCCAAAAAAAGGGGACACGAAAAGAAATTATGAAAAAATATCGGATTGAAAAGAGATTAGAAATTATCACAAACAACTCACCAAATTGTTCTCTGATTATTGGCTCATACTCATTGTCGGTCTTGCCCCTTTTGTTTCGCTTGCTCTACTCGGATAACCGGAATCGGAGTCGGAATAGCTAGTTTGAAACTCGACACTCAACGGCCTCAATCGCTGCCCAACACAAGGTAAATCCTATCCCGTCTTAATTACGTTGGTTTTAATTTTTGTCAATTGTTTGTCATGTGCTCAGTTGGAATGATAGTTGGCTGTGCTTTGGCATAAAAGTGTGAAATGAAATCAGTTTTTGGTCATTCTTGGTTTCTTTATTTTCATTAAATTATGTGTTCGTAAAGTGTTTACGACTTGTGGTTTAGCTTGAATAAACCCATTTAAGATTTTAAGAGTGGTTGGCCGTTTCTCATGAGATCATAATCATGTTGATTTGAGCGTTCGAACATGGCCGTAGATGGTTAATAATGTCTCTGCCTGGTTGTGTATTTTCAAGATATTTTCTTTAGTATAAGAAAGGGCTATACAAGCTTTACCCTTTGAAATGTGAGCAACTGTATGTTTTTTTTCATGTTCACTAGTTTGTTTGATATCGTAGCATGAATACGGAAGCAACAACTTGAGTTTAAATATTGTTAACAAGCTAGAAAATCCACTGTTAAGGTAAGTCTTAATTGGCTCGAGTGGCTTCCTGCGTGGTTAACTATCCATTTAAGGTCACTATGGTGTCGATTTGAATGCCGGAATGCGGCAGTAGTTGCTTAGCTATATAGTTGTTTGGTTGTGTGCAAGCAAGGTGTTGACAACCTTCATTCTGACATGAAAAAAAAGGGCTTGAAACTTGATGTATGTTCAGCCGGCTATTATAGGATCATTGTAACTTTTCTTTTTTTTTTTTGTTGGAATATTTGCACATGGCAGTAGTCGTTTGATATGTCCTAGGCTAGTAGTTTAACTTGAATGGAAAATCAACTTTTGGCTTAGCTTAAAGGGGTTCTAAGATTTTTAAGCTTTGAAAGGTAATTAACTGGGTGTTCTAAGATTCACTGTATTGTTTGAAGTTGACTAGTTTGTTTGATCTCGCAACATTGAATATGAAAGTATTAATTTTGAACCTTGCACGGTTCACTGTTGGTGCACTCATAATTCGGTTCGAGTGGTTTATTTTGTACTTTGTTTTCTAATGATCGATTAGTGTTGAAGTTGTTTTGTTTTACCTAAGATCGCTTGTTTATAAAAAATGAAACAAAATATGGTTACATATCATCTTTCATATATGCTTGTGTATTTACCGAATAGCATGTTTGTTTTCCTTATCACTTTATTATTGAGTTTGTCATATTTCTATATTTTTGTAAACTTTGTTATGCAAGTTGCTAATCCTTATCTTTTTTTTTGTGTTTCATGTACACCCCGGAGAGTTGGAGTTCTCATTTGAAACTCAATCTCGGCCCAAATATGTTTTGGGTCGAACAACTATTAGGAACTATCGCGGTGTTCGGAGTCACTCATTAGGAGACTAGTTCCTCCAAAGGAACTTAACATACTTAGTCCTTTATTTTCTATATGCTTTTCTTATTACTTGAATTTGTTTGACTAACCTTGTATTATTTGGATATGCACTTTTGTGACTTCGATTAACGTTTCTTCTTCGGCTTACCATTTTGTTTGATTAGGGTATTTAGTTTGAAATTTTGAAAGAGAATTTTCTCCACCCTTTTTAGTTAGGCAAATGTTTCGGGTTTTCCTTTTTAAATACTTTAAAATTAGTGGTTAAACACTTTCAAAAAATAGTAATAATAAATGGTAAATAGTGCAGATTTTTTAGGATTAACTAATTTAGGCTTTGTTTCAAGAAAAACTTGTTTCAAATAACTCGCGGTAGATTTTCAAAAAAATCAAAAAATATTAATTAGCGATTCAATATATTTCAAACAAATATTTAGTCATTCTTAGGCCTTAGATTATAGAATGCTTTATCTAATTTAGGCAAGCCTCCTTTATATTTAACTTACGTATTCTCTTATTCTAACCCCAATATTTTACAAATATTTTGGTTATACTCTATATCTATTTTGAGATTTCAGATTTTAAAGCCTCAAAACACAAGGTATATATGTCATATGCTATCTACTACAAGGTATATATATTTATATTTTACTTACCCTTCTTCCTACTTAAATTATACATATATTATTTTATCACAATTACCTTTACGTACATAATACTTTCTTTCATATTCAATGCATGTTCATTTTTTACTTTACGAATAAAAGTCTTCTTTATATGAAAACAAATAATTCTCGTTCTCTACTCAAGTTTTCTTTTTAAATTATTCTTTTACATGAAATATATTTACAAAACAAATATGATTTTCTCTTATACCTTTTTCTCTATTACCGGTATACTTATTTCTTATATACTTTCACTTATCCAAATCTTTTAAATAATAAACTTTCACATGATTTCCTATATATATTTAAGAATATACATACGTCATCTTTACTTTCTTTTTAATAAACATGTCATAAACTTTCTCAAACTTTAAGAAATATATATTTTTTACTTTACAAAAAGTATTTGTATAAATAAATGTTTTCATCTTTTTTACATAGCTTTTAAGTATATATTTCTTATAAATCATAAAGTTCTACATACTTTAATTATAATTACGATAAAAGTATTGCTATTAAATTTTCATATATTTTGACATGTACGTACATATGTTTCATCTTTTTACCATAAGCATATTTTATATTTTTGCCTGTTGTAGTGGCATGTGTCATATACTTTGAGTTTTTCTTTAAATTAATAAAACACGTTTTTATCACCTTTTTAGCAAATAATTCAAAAATAGTTTTTCCCAAATATGTTTCTAAGCTGAGTTTAAGGACTATCTTCGGATAGGCTCTGAAGGGTGCCTAACACCTTCCCTTCGAGTAACCAAAACTCTTACTCAGATTCTCAAACGTTTTCGCAGACTAAAAACAGAGTTTTACATTAAAAATGGTTTCCTAAGTTTCCTAAAATTTAGGTGGCGACTCTAAACCCTTTCCAAAACAAAGCCAGAAGAGCCGAATGTTGCAAGCATATTTTGGCCAGTCCGAAATAGGGCGCGACACCATCTAATCCATTTAGTCTTGTTCTTAGGTCTGAAACCATCCATCACAGAGACTATTTGAGGCCAAGTGTTTGGGATTTGGTTAACCCCAAACTTTCTTCTGATTAGTTTCTGAATCATAGAGTTGATATCCCAAATCACTTTGCTAGTAGTGTATGACCCTCCATGAAGAACTGAATTTCTCCTCTTCCACAAGAACCATAAGATGAGGGTAGGTATGGCTTGAAATATAAACTTTTGTAACCTTAGCAGTCCACCATTTTACCATAGTCTGCTTGATCTGTCTCCAGGGACCTAGTAAACCTGCAGCATTAGCAAAGTATTGCCACACTTCATGAGCTACTTCTCCTCTTAAGAAGAGATGTTCCAGTGTCTCCCTTTCTGGAAATTCACAACAGCAACATAGTTCTGACAGATTTGGGTTCCAGCTAGCTAGAATAGCTGCTATTGGTACCCTGTTTGTCCAAACCCTCCAACCAAAGAAAGATATCTTAAAAGGTAGCTCCTTCATCCATATTCTCTGTAAAGAGATATTGAATTCATCTCTTTTTCTCAATACATCCCATACACTTTTAATAGTGAACTTGCCAGAACTAGTTTTAATCCACCAAGGCTTGTTCCCCTCTTCTGATTGTCTGACATGATTGAGGTGTTTTTGAACATGCTCAATGATGTTATTTGGAATGTGATGTTGCATACTCTTGTAGTCCCATCCTGCATACTGCATAAATACTGCAATCTCTATCAGAGAATGACAAGTTTGTATCTCTGTTTGGTGTTTATATAATGAACCAAGTTGAGTCCAATTACCATACCAAACTGATAAAGTACCTCCTTTAGGTTCCCACCATAGGTGTCGTTCTACTACATCTCTGTTTTGTAACATATGCTTCCACAACTGAGATCCTCCCTTATATTGAACTAGTGATGGGGTTTGTTTCTTGCAATACTTATTCTAAATGAAGTAAGACCAAGTTGAGTTTTGTGTCCTGAATCTCCACCAGAGTTTAGCATGTATGGCCATTGATATTTCAAACATAGATTTGAACCCAACCCCCCTTCCTGCTTTGGTAAACACACTTTCTCCCGGGCAGCCCAGTGTTTGCTCTTGCCCTCCACCTTATTGCTCCAAAAGAATTTAGCGAAAATTCTATGGAGTTCCTTTATAACACAGATATGAGGAACTACAGCAGACAATACATGAATAGGAATATTTTGAAGAACACTATAAATGAGAACCTCTTTTCCCCCATAAGAGAGCATATTACCTTTCCAAGCCTGTAGCTTGGACTTTACCTTTTGAATAAGCTCAGCATAATTATTCTTCCTCTTTCTAGCATGAGTGATAGGACAACCTAGATATTTCAAAGGGAATTGACCTCTAGGTATGCCAGTGCAATCTTCTACCAGATGGCTCTCATTTGTTGCTGCATTCTGGTGCATGTAAAAAACACTCTTCTCCTTGTTGATTTTTTGCCCTGATTGTGCTTCATATGCCTGCAGTACTGAAATAATCTTTTTCAAGGAGTACCTGTTGGCTGAAGCAAAAATGATAGTATCATCTGCATAAGCAAGATGATTTATAGGAGTGCTCTACTTAGTCATGCCATATCCCACAAACGAATCATCCTCAAATAGAGCATTTAAGGATCTAGAGAGAACTTCAGCTAATAGAATAAACAAAGCAGGAGAGAGGGGATCTCCTTGCTTAACCCCTCTAGTGGAATGAAGAAAACCATGCGATTGTCCGTTAATCAGTACAGAGTACCAATTATTAGACAATAATCTCCATATCAGGTCCACAAAAATTTCTGAGAAACCCATTCTCCTTAGCACCTTCATCAGGAAAAACTAGGAAAATCTATCATATGCCTTTGCCATGTCAAGCTTTATAACCACATTTGCTGGCTTGCCTCTTTTTCTAATGTCAGTAACAATCTCTTGTGTTAGAAGGACATTTTCAATGATACTTCTACCCTTCACAAATCCAGATTGATTATATGATATCAGCTTAGGCAGGAACTTTTCAATTCTATCATGGATAATCCTTGAGATTATCTTATTGATGAAATTACTCAGACTAATTGGTCTCTCAGATCAGTAAAAGATTGAATATGATCCTTTTTAGGCAGAAGAACCAAATTAGTGTGAGTAATAGATTTAGGGAGAGAATTACCTTTGAAATAGTCCCGAACTAGCTTGAGTACATCATTCCCTACAATCTCCCAGCAAGTCTGATAAAATTTGCCAGTCAACCCATCTGGACCACTTGCACTATCCCTATTTAGGTTAAAAACTATAATTTTAACCTCTTCAAGAACAGGCTATTTGCACAGGTAATCATTGTCCTCCTCTGTCAAAGTCTTGGGGATATGTCTTAGTAAGGGAAAATCAGTAACATCTCTCTCCTGCTTGAATTGACTTTGATAAAAAAGGACTGCTTCTGTAGCAATTTCATTCTCCTCTTCCAGCCAGCTACCCTGATTATTTTGAATTCTCTTCACCTGTAATCTTTTTCTCCTGCCTTTCACAATGCTATGGAAGAATCTAGTATTTCTGTCTCCATTCTCAAACCAGTCATGCCCTGCTTTCTGCTGCCAAAATATTTCTTCAAAATGGAGGTACCTTTTATATTCTGCTTGAGCTTTCTATAAAACAACTCTATTCTCAGCTTTGGGATCCTCTCAAAAAGCTGTTCTTTAATCTTGACAATGTCTTCCCTGATAACAAGGTGTTTAAAAATGTCACCATATGTCACTTTGCTCCATTTTGTCAAGGCTGTTTTCACTCTCTTAATATTATCTTTAAACTCTAGAAATGGATCTAGTCCCTGTAGTTAACCAATTCAGCCTTACAACATCAAGGAAGGAAGGATCTTCAGTCCAGAATTTCAAAAACCTAAAAGATTTTTTCTAACTTGAGATTCTTTTCTCACAAGTTAGTAACATCGGGGAATGATCAGAACCAGTTCTAGCTAGATGTTCCACCTCCATATGATTAAACTTTCCTTGCATCTCATGATTTACAAGGATTCTATCCAGTCTTTCAAAAATGCAATCATTGCTGGCCCTACCATTCCACCAGGTGAATGGGCTTCCTTTGAATGGAACTTCCATGAGGTCACAAGAAGAAATACATGTAGCAAAGTCCTCATGATCAGCATCAAGGACTGGTAGACCTCCAATCTTTTCTTCTGAATTCAGTACAACATTAAAATCCCCTCCTATGAACCATGGACTTGTCATGCCATATGTTATTTGATAAATATCATCCCACAATCTTAGTCTCTCATCAGTAGTACACTTAGCATAAACTAAAGTGACTACAAAATTGAGGTTCTGATTATGGTCTTCTAGCTGTACATAAAGTTACTGATCAGTGTTACTTAAGAAATTAACAAAGATGTTATGATTAGTGAATAACCATATCTTGTCATTACAATTGACATAGCATAGGGCATCTTCAATCTTCTTTTATATCTACTGATGTGTATTGTATGCTGAAAAGGTTCCAACAACCCAATGAAGGTGAATTTATGGAGCATCTGAACACTTTGAAATGCTTGTTGTGATTTCACAGACCTAATATTCCAAATGAAGGCTTTCATTGATACTTAGGGTGTGATTTAGATCTTTTGGGCTGAATTCTGGTGGGTTGGGTCTGTTCTCCATTACCATGCTTCTTTCCCTTCCTAGCACTCTTAAAAAATCTTGGAGATATATCACCTTCCAGTGGGATATCCCATAAATCATACACATATAGAGCATCATCTTCCTCTGTTTCCTCAACACCTCTAGCTATTTGCTTAGAATTAAAGTCCTCCTCCCCTACTGTGTGAGAGATAATGTCATGAAGGACTTTATTAGGGGAGTACATCATTACAGATTGCACAGGGTTAGGAGATTCTATGATAGCTAATTCATTAGCTTGATCTGTCACCACTTTAATTATCTCCGTATGCACCTTGTTCACATTAGGCTCAGATGCTAGGATTATTTGTTTATCACTGTTGCTGACTTCCTCAGATGTTATGTTCTGCTTGTCCTGCTTGAGAACCTCTTTCCCTGTAATTATATCTGCTGATTTATCACCTTGCTTGTTGCTGCTCATATCAGAATCATTACAGCCTGCCTTATCATGCTCATGTGGTTTTGTTTGTGCAGCGTTTGCAGAGCTTGAAGCCTCTCCAAAAGTTCTTGCCACCCAATCTTTTGAGAATTCACTTTGTTGCTGCTTTCCAGAGTTGTAAATTTGTATTTCATTCTTGTGCTTCTTGTTATCTTTGCTTGTATCAGCCATAAGGCTTGTGTGATTGTTGTTGGGATTACTGATTGCTGAAGGTGTTGACTCAACAACTAGAGCTTCAAAACTGTTCGCCAACAGAGGTGGGGGGTGGGTGATTGGGCTCTTGTGTCTACCATCCTTCACTATTTTCCAATTGCCCGGATCACCTACTACTAAACCACTGGAGAGCACCCTAGCTTTCCCTTTCTGGTAGTAAAACATTTGAGTCTGCTGTGGGTGTTGATTCTCCCCCCTTTTCTCATCAATAGTTTTGGTCCCTGTATTTTCTATCTTGACATTGTTTCTGCATTCATCCCTTTCATGACCTTGCATTTTTCATTTGTTACAATACTTGGGGACATAATCATATTTAATTTGCACCACTTCTTTCTTGGTTTCCCCTGTATCTTCATTTGCAATGTCCATTATAACTGATTGTGGAAAATCTCCCTTCAAGTCCACCAACACCTTAACTCTTGCATAACTTGGTCTAGTTCTATTAATAGTAGCCAGATCAAGTTGCACTGGTTCACCCACAACGGAGGCTAAAGAGAAAAGACATTATTTAGCAAAGTACGTGGGTAAGAGATTAGGGAATGAAATCCACGCTAATGTCTTCGTGGTCTCCTGAGTCATCTTAAAACGTGAATCATAAATGAGAGTTCTCATTAAGTATGAATATCCGTCCTTGCATAAGATATAGAATGCTCCCTTTGAAACCAGATTCACGAAATCTGCCTGTTGGGTCAATCGAATTAAAATATGCTTATTTCGAAGTAATCTGATTTGACAATCTCCTTTAATGTTGCATTGTTGTGGAATAATTCACCTTAATTCATCCAAATCCGTCCATTCATACATGAATTTTCCTACAACGGTGTATTGAAGATTCTCCATCTTATTCATTGTGTCTACTTCCTTCTCTGTCCATTGTATATGTGGAATACCTTTCACCATGATTACCTCTTTAGGAGGGATCGACTCATTAATAGTAGGAATTGTTACCAATGATTCTGCAAATGACTTTTCCAGGATGGGGCTTTTTGGTGTATCATTGGTTGTTTGCTTGTTGTTTGTTGGGACTAGAAGTGGAAGAGGAGGGGAATTATCCACCGAAAGTTGCTGGCCAGCCATCAAACGTGGCTGGCCGGTGGCAATTTGGACATCGATCTAGGATTTAACGTTCATCTTAGGAGAGAGAAGAGAGTATTTTTGCTTCAATGCTTTCTTTGTTTTCAATTCACACTATCAATTAAGCCAATTATGCATACTTAAAAATTAAGATGATATTAAATGAAAATACAAAAATAATATAGTTAATAAGAATTTGTATAGCAGCTAACAAGGCAAAATGGTCCAACAAGTCAAGCGATGACTTTCAAAAAATACTACCCACAATATGACCATCTGTTTGTAGAGCTTCTAAGAAAAAGTAAGTTAATTTATGACACATCCTGAAGCTAATAAAAGGCAGTAAAAACTCTATGGATCCCCACGAACAAGTATGTGGGCTCATCATCAATCTGGAAGCAGCAAGTACTCTTAATCCACACAATTTGTCTGTATCTGCTCCTCTTCATTATCTAATATGATCATAAAAATAATAATGATATGCCTGAGTAGTGGGTACTCAGTAAGTGTCTAGAGGCAAGATTTCATATTAAGAGAATAATCATAATAATATTAATAATAATGAGTAAAGCAGTATTAATGAAACAATTCAAATTTAGTGATAGAGTAAACTCATAGAACTCAATAAAAACCAGTAATAAAAAATTATCAATTTTGATTTATTATGTTTGACTATTTTCTGATCCAACAAAAAATCACTAAAAAGGAAAATCAAACATAGCCCGAAGACGTCTACACTAGGGCGTCAACTCACGGTGTTCACTCCTCCTCCCGAGTAATAAGGTTATCCCAAAGACGTTTACACTGGATCATTTAACTCACGATGGATACTCTTTATTTCGAGTAGCTAGACTGTCCAAACATGCCCAAAGACAATTAATACCAATCATGACATATTAATCAAAATCATTTTTTTTAGTCATCTCTCATTAATAAAGTATTTCAAAGTCATAAATCGATTTGAAAACCATGTTCAGATCATTTAAATCATGTTTTAAATCAATGACCAGTTCATAAGGCAACACATGTTTAAAGATCATTGCAAGAAAGTCACTTTCAACAATCAAGTTCATATGTCAAACCATGTACATAGACATATTTCATAGTATAGAATTAAAATATGAAGGCTCGATGCGAGCTTATTCACACGCACATAAAGCCATATTCAAATCACCTTTGAGGTCAAAAATATGTTCAAATGAGACATACCTCAAATTCTGCTAAAACGTCCTAACATTTTCACAATGCTCAATGATAGCTCTACAATTAAATTATTAATGATAAAGTGTAGAACTTTGATCATTTTTCATGAATTTCCACTAATTCAAAAAACTAAGGTTCTAAGGCACAAAAAATCATGTTCATATCAAATTTGAGAATAACCCAATTACTGTAACATCTTTCAATAGGCTAAATGTATCCCAATTATCCCTCTAATTTTTGTAATTAAGCAAGCGACTTACCTCACGGAGAATCCTTGAAAATCCCCCTTCAAACGCCCTTGAGATTGATTCTTGAATCTAAGAGTTAGAATGTTGATTCTAGCATTAATCCTTATTAAATTGATGTATGGATCAAAATCCAACATATGGCCACCACATGCACCCCCTATGTTCAACATGCCGCCTGCATGCGGACTCCTGAGCTATGTCAAATTTGGAAATCCCTAACTCAAAATACAATACGACATGCAAGATTATATGTCATACCAAGCAGCAAAGACATATTTCAACCAATAAAAGTCTAGCTCAACGTCTTCCATCTCGATAGCATGCATAACTCGAAGGGTCCTTTGTACCTGACCAATAAATATTTAGTGATCCTTCCCGAGCTTAGAACCCGTGAAGCTCAGAGGATCCATCTTGATAAAATTCTCTACTAGAGCTTGCGGAGATGTCTTGGTGGACAACCACAGGGGTACCTTATTAAGTCGTTGAGCTTGAGATTCCATGATTTGGGTGAGCAATTGTATAGCTCCCCTTAGATCTGTAACACCCCGGGATCTGAACCAACATGTTTATTGAACTCAACAGAAAAATTTCAAGTTTTTAGGATACCACGGGTGACTCGACCGATCATCATTTGGAATGATGGTTTGCCCTGTTAACCGTGAAACTCCCATCAATGAAGTGTCATTTTTCCACCTTAGAACCATAGTTCAATCGATGAACCGTAGACCCAGTCCACGATCCGTCATCTAGTCGTAGACCTTAAGTTCAGAAGATCCACAAAAATCTCAGAGTCTAAATCACGGATGACAGGACAATTAATAGACCAGGTTTATGGTCTATCATTTCCAATCATGGGACAACTTCTGAACATCAACAATTTCCTAAGAGAAACCAAGAGTCAGTCCACGGTCCATAGATCGAGTCCACAGACCATAGACCCATCCGTGGAATTTTTGATTTCTAGATTTTTTAAACTCATTTCACAGGGGTAAATTAGTTTTCCCCCCACTTTTAAATCTTAAACCATATCATTTTAGGGTCCTTAGGGGGAGTTATATCAAAATCAGTCGATTTTTTCCCCTTATTAGTCGAATTAAGTCTAGAAAATAGTTAGAGGTTCTTTCAAAGAGCAAAAAGCTAGGGTTCTTCTTCAGGCTTCCAACCTCCAAGTTCTAGCTCGATTCTTCCGGGCAACAGGTATGTGAGTTTTCAATGAGGGTTTTCTTTCACCCTCATGCCCAAAGTTTCAACTTTCAGTTATGTTTTCTACAATTCATGATTTCTAGGGTTTATACCCAAGCTTGTGAATTTCTATGAATTTGATGTTTTGATGTTTCTATATGTTTATTATCATCGTCAAAATGGTTTTTGTATGAAATCTAGTACATATGTTTCTCACCCTAAATTTTTAGAGAAACGAAGTAAGCCTGACTATTTTGCAGAAATCCCTCATGATTTAGTTTTCCTTCAGAATTTAGCCCATATTATCAGCATTTAGATTAAATATAATTCAGTCAGTTATCAATACTCTATCTTTCAGAATCAGTTCAGTACAGTGAAGTTCTAACCCAATTTTCAGAACATCAGTTAAAAGAGTTATTAGATATATCAGTTTGAGAGTAGTACTTAGCATCGAGTTGGATTAGGGTCTCAATTTCATTCGAAGTCCTAGAATTACGTGCCACCATAGGTTTATTTATCCCTCTAGTTAGGATTAGATTTAGTGATCACACCAGTCATGCCTCTATAGCCTGGCAAGGTATATTGGGTCCTCTCGACGGGGCGTATACATTGGACTACATGTTTAATTCACATGGTTTATGTCGGTTAATAGGCTCTCCTATAATTTTAGACTTTGTCAATTGTACCTGACCCTCAGTTCAGTTCAGTTGCATTTTTATTATGCTTTTACTTCAGATTATCTCTCATACTTATCATACTCAGATTATGATTGGGGTGATTGTACAATAATTCAGTTTGCACCCAGTTTGCATTTACTATAGTATATCAGAATTTCTCATCAGCATATTTAGTTACCTTATAGCATCCATATCTCACATGCTTAGTATATTCAAAGTACTGACTGCATACTCTTTATGTTGCATCCAATCATGATGCAGGTTCAGACGTTCAATTTCAGCAGCATAGTTAGTACGATTTTGTGCCACTTCAGCAGTTACTAGTGGTGAGTCCTCATCATCTGAGGACGTATATTATGATGCTTTTTATTAGTATTTCAGTTTTAAATATTTTAGAGTTAGCTAGGGATTTGTCCCAGCAGCTCGTCAGTAGTAGAGACTTTCAAACATAGAGTCAGATTTCAGCTTATTCACTTGGTTTTTACTTTTCAGATTTATTATTATCCCAGAGATTTTTGGTAAAACTCTAAAACTTATATTTTATTCAGTTTCGCTTCCGTTCAATTCTAATTGCTCAGAATATTTAGTTTATGCTAAGCCATGGGTTAGCTTGGAGTCACTTGTGGCTCTAAAAATCGTGTACATCCAGGGTGTAGGCTCGAGGTATGACTAGATCATCATTAAAAGCAATAGGTGGAGGTGAGGATGGAATGAGAGTTCCCATAGGCTCCGCTACTTGTGGGGGACGTGGAACTTGAGGTGCCCAAGTTGTTAGGCGAACCCAAGCCCTTACTTGGAACCTCATAGCATTGAGCACTTCATTTAAATACCACTTCCTAGTGGAATTAGCTCTTTGATTCGTTTTGATCTTTTAATTTGGCTATAATTTTTTGTCAATGGGAACAACGAAGAGATTTAAAGCAAGTTTCTCATGGTCAAGCTCTATCACACGATCTAGAATATTGAGAGAAAAGGGTAACTTCTTAAATGTATGTGAAGAAACATATCCGAACATGAAAATAGACGAAACAGTATACATAAATCATGAGAATCAAGACATGGGTCAAAATAGGTATTGTTTCAACATAAATGTTTAAATCAAGTTTGAGATTTAAACAAATATAACTTTTCCCTTTTGGGGGGAGTTAATTTAGTTACCTATCTTATTAGTAAGCACTTTGTGTATATCATAGAGTTTGATATTGACCCAATAGGCTAAGTGATCTCACCATAATGTCATGTAGATCGACATATCACATTGCAGCAATTCATAAATCTCAATCAAGGGAATCGTAAGGAACTACCTAAACCGGAGAAACGATCTTTGTCCTACGTCGTCACATGCAGCTTCAAACATTTCATACTTGGACAAACACCTTATCGGTTAACTCAATAAGATTCCTAAAATATATATTATATTTGGCACATCCCTTGGTCCATTTTGTTAAATCATAACATTTGGATCCTGAACTCATAGTATTTTTTATTCTTAAATCATCTAACATCATTATTTTGAAATTGTACATTCAAGTAGAGTTAATTACAAGACTAAGTATCGTTATTCAATACCAATTGAACCATAAGAACAATTATATATCATTTAAGGTATCATATTTGGAAAGATATGGCACCTTGAAAGTTGATATTTGATTCAAAGGTTTGACTCATCATGCCTCTAGTCAATCGAGATATTTATCTCTTCAATTCTAAATCAACAAGCTCGAGTAAAACCTATACCATTTAACGAGTATGAAACTTTGATTCTAAACTTCAAGTCATCTTTGCTAAATTTCAATTCCAAACCCTAATTCACAGGGTTCAACCAAGAACAAACAATTTCCCTCATTCAAACCATAATTCTCAACTCAATATACACTCCAATTAACCACCTTAACTCATATTTGAAAGGTGAGGAAGAAATATTACCTTTTGAGTTTTGGAGTCCTAGGTTAGGTGATAAAACTTTTTTTTAGTTAATATGTGGAGCTTAAAGCTCTTTTATTGCCTCAAATAATGTCTGTACAAAAATTGCCCAATTGATCCCAAAAGTGAACATAAAATCAGAAAAAATCTAAACCGGTCCATTAAGGGAACCCACCAGCTTTTATAAAACATCCCTACAATGTAGAATTTCCTAATTTGAGTGCCTCTATCTTCTTTTCCATGTCATCACGTGGAGCTTTCCAGAACCTGACCCTCCATTTTCTTTTGTTGTGGGTTATCAACACTTACCTAGTGTCTATGCATCTCTTCTTGGTAGCACTTTTTGAACTTTTGAGTATTTTTTTATGGATTTGAATCCATTAAAGTTTTAGAGTCAATAATGTATTAGGTATGGAATAATAAAAAAACTCACTAAGAGATTTACCTCGGGTGACGAGCAGTGAGAGAATCTCCTACTTCTCTCTAAAATTTAATAGCCAATTCAAAATATGAAATCCAATTTCTCTCTTCTTGAAATGCCCTATTTATAGATGACCTGACCTGCATCCTATTATGTGTCGGTATAATGATTCTGTGAACCACAAAAAGCACTTAGGTGAGCATAGAAGTTGGTAGAAGTTCGCTCTGTCGGAGGGCATCGCGCATGATATTTCTACGAGTTGCACAGTTCACAATCGAAGAGTGTACCCAGACATGCTTGAGGGGGTAATATGCAGTCTATTTTGTATACTGCAGACATGCTTTGCAAATTGCAGACCAGGGCAAACCACTGAAGCTCGACTCTCCTTTTTTTTGGTTATTTCAGCTTTTCATTCTTGAGTCCAAAGTACTTTGACACTCCTCCTTGACATTTTCACAATTTTAATGATCTTATCATCCTCGTAAGGCCTTCATACTTTCAGATTTAATTAATTTTAAGATTCTTAAAATGAAATTTGATCGAATTCCAAGGTAAGAATTCATGTGAGAAATGAATTCCAAATTATTGTGTCCAATAACAATAGTCAATACAAGAAAAAAGCATAACAAAGCCCAAAAAAAGATTTTTAAAAGGTTCGTCTTTTTTTTCCCGGTCAGATCAATAAAGTCATGAAATTCTTTATTTTTTATTTTTTATAAGAAATAGATTTATCTGAACCAATATATGATTTTCTTTAGGATAATTTTATATATATACAATAAAGTAATTAGTATACAACAAATATAACCATATTTTTTTACATAAAAATAGCCCAGAAGTCACTACAAAAATCATGGGTTTTAGCCACGCGTGAAATCGTGGCTAAATGATAGAAAATGTGTGGCTAATGCTCACATTTTTGTAGTGAATGTCGCTACTATATACACGACTTTTTAACGTATTTCTCGCATTAAAAATAGAAATAACATGATGGAGCAAATTTCTACCTCTTTCTTTCATAGAGGTGACAAAAACAATCTTCAACAAAAATGTCTGTTGTATATATAATGTATCGATATTGTATAAATAGTTATGTAATATATCGATATTGTATAAATAACTATGTAATATATCGATATTGTATAAATGAGATAGACGTGTATATATGATATATAATTATGTATCGTAAATGTATATGAGCTTCTTACGTAATGTTCATGTGACAAAAAAAATTCAAAAAATTGGCCACATGTATATGTAATGTATCGATATTGTATAAATAATTATATAATATATATGTAATGTATCGATATTGAACATGTATAGTTATTGTATAAATAGTATATAATCGTGTATATATAATATATAACTATGTATTGGATATTTATATATACATACAAAAGGTAAGTCAAAAGGTAAATAAATATATTGTATAACTATATATCAAAAATGTATATATAAGAGGTAACTCAAAAGATAAATAAAATGGAGTAACCAAAAAATAAAGTAATACAAAGGACAAAAAGGTAAAAAAAAGAGAGTAATAAAAAAAAAGTAATACAAAGGAAAAAAATAAATTAAGGCTCGATTGTACACAACATACCTACATGAATTCGAAAAAGAGTCAAATGATGTGTAGTTTGAAAATGGAAATATGGTGACATGAGAAACATGTTATATGGGTGATAAATAAAATCTGTATTTAAAACTGAGTAGAAACAAGATCAAATACTATTTCATAAAATAGTAAAGAAAAGAGATGAAGGAGAAAATTGAGCCCACTGAATACACAGTGTGTCCTTAAAGAAATTATTTCCTTCAAAAACCCGAGGTTGATGGAATATATCCTCCCAAGATAAAATGATTTAACTTCAACAAAACAACAGTACCTTAAATTCTAGCGAACTACAAATCACTCAACAGCAGTAAATCACACTTGAGTTTTGAAGAAGAAATTTAGAAGTATACTTGTGTTTTTCGTACTAAAAAATATACCCAAAATTTGTGCTTCATATCTGAGGAAGAATCAGATATTTATAGCCAAAAAGTACTGCTTCATAAAAAAAGCAAAGGTTCAGAAAAGTTGTACTATTTTAGATATGTCGGGACCACATGCGTTTCGCATGAGGACTTACGACTCACGAGTCTCGTCGCAGGCGCAAACCAGTGGCACTTCCAAAATTGGGAGTCATGTGCGTTGGGATATGTGAAACGTATATGGCAATTTGTCGCTTGCATGTCTCAATTCATGTCCAAAACAATGAGTCAAAGGGACGCACCCTTTCGATGTGTGTTTCATCTGTGTTTCATAAGTGTCGATATGCGGCTCGCATATGAAGAAATATTCTGGGTTAGAATTTTGGTTTAAACAATTTAGTTTAAATAAACTTTATCCAAAAAGATAATATCTCGATCGATCTTTAACAAAGCCAAAGCCAAAACCGAAGGCGAGCCGAGCGAGAAACGATGACGGTGCGAGGCTTGTCTTCTTCTCAATCCTTTAAGACCATGAGGAGGTGTTTCTCATTATAAACACTTGAAATTTCTTTTCCACCATCAATGTGGTACATTTGCTTCTTCCAAAAAATAAAATAAAATTTCCATTTTCCCTCCAATTTTATTCTCTCCATTTTTCATTCACTTTTCATTAATAAGATCCAACAATCCTCCACATGAATGGAAAATAGCTATAAAATGAAAAAATATACAGACAAGTGTGTGATCTATAAGCAAAGATTAATTGCATCTGGATAAGTAGGTTTCTCTTTGAACTTTTTGTAGTGAACTTATATCGGATGCACTCGGTCAATTGGTAGATGTGATATCTTTGAACCATCGAACTTTGTATACACCTAGACAAAATAAGTCACACAACTAACCTTTAGCCATTTATGGTTCTCACGATTTTATTCGTTTCAGTCATGAACACTGTCTGATTTTATAAGTGCTTAGAGAATCGGCATTTATCATCATTCTCCTTGAAGCGGCTTACACTTCACACTTACATAGGTGTTTTCTAAATGTTTAATCCTATAGATAAACTATTTGGTCATACCTGCCAAACTTAGAACCTATTAAAAAGCTTTAAGCCGTAAAAAATTTACTCTTATTTCTGAAGATTGTCTTCATCACGAGAATGGGTTGAGTTATTTGATAATGGTGAACAATCAATCACAACTTTATTTTTCTCTTTGAACCTAGCTCTTGGGATCTCCAGTCTACTAGGTAGAGTTATCACCATGATGACTTGTCCTACGCCTTAAACCCATTCTCCTTGATGATCTTTCAACTACCTCTCTAGTTAAGCCTTTTGTAAGTGGATCTGACACATTACCTCTTGAATTTATATAATCAAGTGTGATATTTTACTAGAGAGTAATTATCTAACGGTATTATATCTTCATCGTATATGATGAGATTTTCTGTTATACATAGTGCTCCCTGCCCTACCTATTATCGCTTGGCTATCACAATGTATGCATATAGATGTCAACAGTTTGGGCCAGAACAGAATATTTTAAAAAAAATTCCGGAGTCACTCAGCTTCTTCACTGGCTTTATCTCAGATTCCATTATAGAGCGAAAGATACATGTTTGTTTGGACGACTTCCAAGAAATTGCTCCTTTATCAAGAGAAAATACATACCCACTTGTGAATTTAACTTCAGATAATCCGGTGATGTAATTTGCATCACTATATCCTTCAAGTACTGCGAGATATTTATTATAATGCAAGGCATAGGTTTTGAGTATGTTTCAAATATCCCAAAACTCATTTCATTGTCATCCAATGAGTTTGATTGGAATTACTTGTGTACTTACTAAGTTTACTGATAGCACATGCTATATCTGATCACGTACAATTCATGATATACATCAAACTTCTCAATACTCATGTGTATTTCAATTGTAAATCACATTCACCTTCATTCTTTTAAAGTGCAAAACTCACATCCATCGGTGTCTTGGCAATATTAAAATTCAAATACTTGAATTTATCAAGTATTTTTTCAATGTAATGAGACTGTGAGAATGTTAAACCTTGAGGAGTTTTATGAATTCTGATCCCTAATATCACATCAGCAACTCCTAAGTCTTTCATATTAAATTTGCTAGCCAGCATATGTTTAGTAGCATTTATGTCAGAAATGTCTCTACTGATGAACAACATATCATCAACATACAAACAAATAAAACTTTATAATTCAGAGTGTCTTTAATGTAAACACATTTATCACACTCATTGATCTTAAATTCATTTGCCAACATTGTTTGATCAAACTTTGCATGCCATTGTTTGAGTGTTTGTTTTAGTCCATAAAGTGACTTAACAAGTTTGCACACTTTTCTTTATTTACCAGAAACCACAAAACCCTTAGGTTGTTTCATGTAAATGTCTTCCTCCAACTCTCTATTCAAGAAAGTCATTTTCACATCCATTTGATGGATTTCAAGATCATATACAGCCGTCAATGCAACTAACATCCAAATAGATGTTATTTTCGTTACTGATGAATATATGTCAAAATAATCAAGGCCTTCTTTTTGTCTATAACCTTTGACAATAAGTCTTGCCTTATATTTGTCAATAGTACCATCAACCTTTATTTTCCTTTTAAAGATCCATTTGGAACCTAAAGGTTTATTTCCAGGAGAAAGATCAATCAATTTCCAAGTATGGTTACTTAAGATTGATTCAATTTCACTATTGACAGCTTCTTTCCAAAATGATGAGTCCTCAGAAGATATAGCTTTTTTAAACGTTTGAGGCTTATTTTTAAGAAGGAAAGTCACAAATCTGGTCCAAAGGAAGTAGATGTCCTTTGACGTTTACCACGTCTTGGATCATCTTCATTAAGAGTACTTTCCTTTGGTTTTTGTCACGACCCAACCTATTAGACCGTGCAGGCACCTACTCTATACATCTAGATAGACGAACCCTTACCACCCGATCCAACAGGTACTTGTGAAAAATCAAAATATAACGACAATCAACCTCATTTTTATACATAAAAAGATTTACAACCTTGTTTAAGAAACATCTTTTACGAAGAAATGCAACGTATAAGCACTGCTTCAGAAAGACAGTAAAGGTTCAGAAAAGTTGCACTATTTCAGATACGTCGGGACCACATACGTTTCGCACATAAGGACTTGCAAGCCCGTCGCAGGCGCAAACTAGTGGCACTGCCAAAACTGCAGTCATGTGCATTGGGACATGGAAATGCACATGATGATTTGTGGTTCGCATATCTCAATGCATGTCGAAAATAGTGAGTCAAAGGGACGCACCCTTTTGATGTGTTTTCATCTGTGTTTCACAGGTGGCGATGTGCAGCTCACACATGGAGAAATATTTTGGGTTAGAATTTTGGTTTAAACAATTAAGTTTAAATAAATTTTATCCAAAAAGATAATATCTCGATCGATCTTTGACACATCTAAATCCAAATCCAAAGTCAAGCTGAGCGAGCGACGATGACTACCGAGGCTTGTCTTCTTCTCAACCCTTTAAGACTATGAGGAAGTGTTTCTCATTATAAACACTTGACATTTTCTTTCCACCACCAATGTGGTACATTTGCTTCTTCCAAAAAATAAAAGAAAATTTTGATCTTCCCTCCATTTTTCATTCACTTTTCATTAAATAAAACTCAACAAAATATAGACTTGGAGATGAGATGTACATATACCGCTCATTGGCTGACGGATTGAGATTAAGCAAAGGTAGTGCACTTCGGGCATAAAATTTTTACGAGGAAGTCAAGTTTTACCATGCTATTTAGCGTGTACCCAGTATATTAATTTTTTTTTCATAAATAGCCATTATATTATTAAAATTAACTTGTAAAGACTTTCTTACCCTTAATTTTATTGTTTTGTACAAAAAAAAGAACAAAAATTCCTGCACATATTGTCTGATAAAAATATATATTTTAAATTGTTAGTCAAAATTCATGCAATTTGACACTCGAAAAGTGAAATGTGACAAGTAAAAAGAAATATTTTTTTTTTTGCTTTAACATTAACTAATCCTACACGTCATAAATCTATATGAGTCGGATCATTGGCTCATGAATATCAAATGGTTAACCAAAAAAGCTACTTTTCTTTTCTTTTAGTAAGTTTTTTTGTCACGATCCGCGACTAGTCCCCGGACGTAACGAGAAATCCAGATCAATGAAGGCCTGAGAAGACCCCTTAGCATTCAATATAAGCACATTCAATAATTACATAGTTGCGAAAGTAGACGCAGTAATAGAAAGTTTGGTTCAATATAAGAGAACTAAAACCAACTTTGAAATTCAACCGTAACATAATTCTACGAAGCCTCTAATCCACAAAGAAAGGAAATCATCTATACCGGGAGAAGACCCCGGCAATACCATAAAACTTAAGACTAATGATGTCTATCAATAAAGGTGCCTTCAAAAAATAGAGGGCTCACCAAAAGCTGGATCTGTCTGAATGAGTCTAGTGCTACACAGTACCACGAGAAGGTACCTCTGAACCTACATCATGAAATGATGTAGCCGCCCGGAGATGGTCAGTTCATGGAATATAGTGATACACAGAACAGTCAAAAGATACATAAAACTTTATATACAAAATTTGCATTCGAATACATTCAATACAATAAGAGATACATATACGAAGTAAATTCAATGAAGGGAAGAAAGTAAACTTTTATATCCATTAATTCTGAACTAGATGGTATCACCAACTTCCATTTAACATCATGGGCTATGTGGGTTCGAGAAACGCTCGACCGGCTAAGCTCCAACCCATGTTTTCCACATGAGTCGAGATTCAATATAGTAAGGCTAGCATAATTATCCTCGTAGAGGAAAAAATAAGGTCGTCTAAATTTAGGATCGGACCATCCCTATGTCGGTAAAACACAGGTTTTTAGTGTTGAGACGTTTAAACTCACACCTTCTCGATTAACCATCTAATTCTCTTTAAGCTCAAATTCTTAACAATTCATCATCATCAAAATAATATTAAATAACAAAATTCTGTTAGAGACAATAGTTCGTTATTAGTATCGTCATACCAAGACTTGCAAGTCAATCATTCCATAAATTTAGAACCCATAAGGTCTGTTACCAATTCATTATGCCCATTTGAAGAATTCATATAAGAAAGCAATGGTCTTCTAAATCTTAATCCAATTCATTCATAAAGTCCATTAAAATAACAATATCTTTCAAATTAATAAATTATTTGAAGACCTTTGAATAGTAAAGGAACAAGTAAGAATCGTCAAATCCCCTATCGGGTTACCATTCATTTTGCAAACGCTAGTACTTTTGAATAAAAGATAAGGGACCAACGATTTCATGAGTTTCTAGCCAAGTTAGTAGGCCTATACTTAAAACCCTAAGTTTCATATTCAAAAATTGTAGTAGTATATATGCAAAGGGTTTGTAAAATCATAACATTTAGAAAGTAATTTGATAAGGGATCATTCTGCGTACCTTTTGATAAAAAAGACGCAAGAAATACTTGAAGTTGACTCTTGAAGCTTGAACCTTAAGTGTTCTTGTCCCAAAGAACTTCAGAGAGAAAAGTAGGTATGTTCTGATGAATAGAACATTTTAGGGACTTAGGAACGTTTTGAATAGATGGGGGATGATTTTGAGAAGGGAAAAGACTAAAAGACCTTTTTAAAATACGTGAGAAAATTGAAGGGGAACCATTAGGCACCACCTCTGTGCCACGGGGCTATCACAGAGGCTCTGGCCTCCGTGACACCCTGCTATCACGGAGAATGGTTTCTGTGACACCCCGCTATTATGGAATTCCAGCTCTGTGACACCCTGCTATCGTAGGCCTCCACTGTTTTGTGTCAAAATTCAATTTTTCTTAGTCGCATGCTCTATGGCACGGGGATAACACGGTGGCACACTATTTCGAGCTTCAAAAAAATATTTTTCTCGCGTTCCTTACTCCCTGAAATTCCCCAGTTCACTTTAACAACATCCCTAAAGGTTCTATACTCTAAATAACTCATTTTTTTCTTAGCTCTACAAACACAATAAAGAATATCAAAATTTTGAGACGTTACATTATCCCTCCTTGGGATCATTCATCCCCGAATAATGATTATGGGCACTTCTAGCATGACATAGGAATGCGCATGAAACATTAAGGAAAATATTCAAAGGAAATTGAGACAAGCTTCAGATTCGTACCTTAGTTAACCTCGTCCGTAGAAGTGAACAAAAAGGGATATCTAGCCTTCATGTCTTCCTCCGATTTCCAAGTAGCCTTTTTCACTTTTTGATTCTTCCACAATATTTTCACCGAAGCTATTTCTTTGGTTCTCAACTTTTGAACTTGACGATCTAAAATTTCTATGGGAACTTCTTCATATAACAAGGAATCTTTCACCCCAATGTTCTTTATAGGAACCATAAGCGAATGATCACCCACACACTTCTTGATCATAGATACATGGAATACGGGATGAACTGATGCCAAGATCACGGGTAATTTCAATTCATAAGCAATATTTTCAATCTTCCTAAAATTTTGGTAAGGGCCAATATATTGAGGACTGATCTTTCCATTTCTCCCGAATCTCATAACTCCTTTCATAGGAGAAACTTTCAAAAATACATAATCTCCTATATTGAATTCAAACTCTCTCCTTCTCACATCGACATAGAACTTTTGATGACTTTGGGCAGTATTTTAGTTTTTCTCGAATAATCTTAACTTTCTCCATCGCTTGGTGCACAAGGTTTGGCCCCAACAACCTAGGTTCGCCTACCTCATACCATCCAATAGGTGACCTATACCTCCTACCATAAAGAGCCTCGAATGATGCCATTTGGATACTTGAATGATAGCTATTGTTGTAGGCGAATTCAATAAGAGGCAAATGATCCAACCAACTACCTCTGAAATCAATGACGCACACTCTCAACATATCCTCCAAGGTCTAAATAGTGCGCGCTGCTTACCCATCCATCTGAGGGTGAAAAGCGGTGCTAAGGTTCACCTGCGTACCCAAACCTTTCTGGAAAGCTCTCCAAAACTGAGAGGTGAATTGCGTGCCTCTGTCAGATATTATGGACACCAGTGGACCATGTAATCTAAAAATCTCCTGAATGTACAACTTTGCATAATCTTCTCCCAAATAAGTCATTCTCACAGGCAGAAAATGGGCAGACTTGGTCATTCTGTCCACTATAACCCAAATCAAATCGTATTGGTTATGCGAACGCGGGAGACCAGTAATAAAATTCATGTCTATCATATCTCATTTCCACATCGGGATAGCTATGTATGGGGACGCACCACCAGGCCTTAAGTTTTTAACCTTAACTTGTTGACAGGTGGAACACTTAGCAATAAAATTAGCCATATCCCTCTTCATATTATTCCACCAGTACAACTCGTTCCAATCATGATACATCTTGGTAGAGTCGGGGTGGACAGTATACTTGAAAACATTGGACTCAATCAAGATCCTCCCATGCAAGTCATCAATATTCGAAACACACACTCTCTCTTGATACTGCAAGATGGCATCCCCTCATATCTCGAAAGCCATAACCTTCTGCTATCCAACATCCTCTTTATTTGCATAAGTATTGGATCATTAGCTTGCTTTTCCTTAACTTTAGTGCCCAGGGATGACTTAGCCATCTCATGTAGAATAACTCTACCATCTTCTGAGTCTAACAGCCATACTCCTAAATTGGCAAGCCGATGAATATCTTTCACCAATCCCCTCTTTTCTTCCTCCACATGAGAAAGACCCCCCATAGACAACCTGTTAAAAGCATCAGCAACTATGTTAGCCTTACCTAGGTAATAGTGCAAGCTCATATTGTAGTCCTTCAACAATTTGAGCCACATCCTCTTCTTGAGATTCAGCTCTTTCTAGGTGAAAATATATTGCAAACTCTTGTGATCAGTGAAGATGTCCATGTGCACCCCATATAAATAATGATGCCAAATCTTGAGTGAAAACACCACCACAGCCAATTCAAGGTCATAGGTTGGGTAGTTATTTTCGTGCACCTTAAGTTACCTAGAAGCATATGCCATAAATTTCCCATGCTGCATAAGTAAACATCCAAGTCCCATCCGGGATGCATCACAATAAACCATGAACCCTTCAACGCCCTCGGGTAGAGTCAAAACAGGGGCAAAAGTCAAATGATCATTCAATTTTTCAAAGTTGCCCTCACAAACATTAGACCAAATGAACTTAGCCTTTTTCTGTGTCAGCTTTGTCAATGGAGCAGATATAGATGAAAAATTCTCCACAAACCTCCTATAATATCCTGCCAAACCCAAAAGCTCCTAATGTATGTTGGAGTCGTAGGTTTGGGATATTTCTCCATCGCCTTAATCTTTTGAGGGTCCACCTTAATCCCCTCACTAGACATAATATGACCAAGGAAAGACACTGAGTCTAGCCAAAATTCACACTTAGAGAACTTGGCATATAATTCTTGCTCCTTAAGAGTCTGAAGTACAATTCAGAGGTGATTGGCATGCTCCTCCTCACTCCAAAGTAGACCAGGATGTCATCAATGAAAACTATTACAAACATATCAAAAAATTGCTTAAACACCTTGTTCATAAGATCCATGAAAGTTGCAGGAGCGTTAGTCAAACCAAAGGACATGACTAAAAATTCAAAATGGCCATATCGGGTTTGAAAAGTGGTCTTAGGAATATCAGCCTCCCTAACTTTCAACTAATAATAACCCGAACGAAGGTCTATTTTAGAGAAACACTTAGCACCTTGAAGTTGGTCAAAATGATCATCAATTCTAGGAAATGGGTACTTGTTTTTCATCGTGACTTTGTTTAGTTGGCGGTAATCAATACACATACAAAGAGATCAATCTTTCTTATGCACGAAGAGTACGAGAGCACCCCAAGGAGAGACACTAGGATGGATAAAACCTTTATAAAGGAGGTCTTTCAATTACTCCTTTAGCTCTTTCAACTCTGCGGGGGCCATTCTATAAGGTGGAATGGAAATGGATCTAGTATATGGCAAAAGGTCTATCCCAAAATCTATCTCCCTATCAGGAGGAACACCAGGGAGGTCTTCAGGAAAAACTTTGGGAAATTCACTAACTATGGGAACAGACAGGAGTAGGAGACTTTCAGCATTAGAATCCCTGACCCGAACCAAATCGTAGAAACACCCTTTGGATATCATCTTTCGGGCTCTAAGATAAGAGATGAACCTTAGGCACTACAGGACTACCCTGACCTTTCTAGCCCTATAGTTCATATTAGCATAGCAAGAATGAAGTCAATCCATCCCCAAAATGATATTAAATTCTATCATATCAAGTTCCACCAAGTCCACCACCGTATCCCTAAGTAAAATAGTCACAACACAATTTTTATAGACCCTTTTAGCAACAATGGAATCACCGACATGGGTAGAGACTAAGAAGGGTTCAGAAATATTTTCGGGAGAAAAACCAAAATTTACAGCCATATAAGGAGTCAGATAAGATAAAGTGGAGCCAGGATCAAGCAACACATAAACATCACGGGAGAAAATCTGTAACATACCTGTGACAACATCAGGTGAAGCCTCATATTTTTGGCGAGTAGATAGCCCATAAAAACGGTTTTGACCCCTGTCTGCACCAAAAGTAGACCCTTTAGCAGCTAGGGCTGATGAAGTAGTAGCTGGAGCCTTGCTGCCCCCAAAAGTTCCCTTAGCCTGAGGACACTCTCTGTGAATATGATCAGGCTTTCCACAACCATAACACACGTCCTTTCCCACTAAAAACTAATCATGGTGAACTTTACCACAAGTGGGGCAAGGAGCATAAGATGGAGCTGAGCCACACTGCCCTGAGACTGAGTACCCTGCATCCTGGAGCCATTATTGGACTGAAATTGGTGATCACCCAAAGGTCTAGAGGCATGTGCACTAGATGATGAATGAGCAAGTCCCCAAGACTTCTTCATTGGCCAATGTCTTCCACCCTTACCAATATTTTGTTGGGTTGTCTCATAGTCTGCTGGCCTATTTTTCTTATTCTGACGCTCTTCCATCTCAACTTGTTTCTTCTTCTCATCTTCAACCTGCTGAATGTAAATCACTAACCTGGGTAAGTCCATATCTTTGTTCAACATTGTTGCTTTGCATGCCAATACCAAATCAACGGAGATGCCATTAGTGAATATCTTCATTGGAGCCCTCATATCATACACCAATTCCGGAGCATAACGGGCCAGCTGATTAAACTTTAGAGCGTACTCCTTGACACTCATCTTCTCTTGCCTCAAGTTTACAAACTCTTCAGCCTTGGTTTCCCTCAGCTCTTGAGGAAAGAAGTCATCAAGAAAGGCCTCGGAAAAGACTTCCTAAATAGCTGGAGCAGTATCCTCACCCCTTATCTCTTCCCACTCACCATACCATTGATAGGCCACCCCTTTCAGCTGATAGGCTGCCAACTCCACTCCCTCAGTGTCACTAGCATGCATGACCCTGGATATTTTCTTCATTTCCTCAACAAATTCCTGAGGATCCTCTTTGACTTTGAACCCTGTGAAGACTGGTGGGTTTAGTCGCATAAACTGTCCCACTCTAGTAGCATCTGAGGACCCAGTATTAGCACCAACACCACCTGACTGGCGAGACTGAGAGGACACAATCTGGGCAAGCACCTGCATGGTCTGTCTGAATTCAACATTAGTAACCTCACCCTGTGGAGACTGAACTCGAGTAGTACCAGTCCTAGGAGCTCGAGTAGAAATAGTAGCAGGAGCAGTAGCAGAAGGGACTGGTGGGGCCCCAATAGGAGCGATGGGATTAGCAATGAGAACGTCATTTCGGGTCTGCATCCCATGAGTAGAGCGAACCTCTTCAGCATTTGTCCCTGCGGGGATAGAGGTTCCAGCCGCGGCCCCTTGTCCAGCAGCTCTTCTTGGAGGCATGATCTGAAATGCGGAAAATGCAAGAGTTAGAAGATTTTTCTTAGAACTAGGCTACTTAGCACGAAGTAGAACATGAAGAAAGGGAAACATTCCTAAATGTCTTGTAGCCTCCCTTTTATAAGTGTGAAGTGCTACACATCCATAAAATGGACTCTACTCGACACAACTTCATAGACACCCTAGGACCATGAACCGTGCTCTGATACCAAGTTTGTCATGATCCGAGACTAGGCCCCAGACGTAACGGGCTTCTCATACCAATAAAGGCCTGAAAAGACCCCTTAACAGTCAATATAAGTACATTCAATAATTAAAGAGTTGCAGAAGTTGGCGCAATAATAGAAAGTTTAATTCAATATAAGAGAACTAAAACCAACTTTGAAATCCAACCGTAACATAATTCTACGAAGCCTCTAATTCATAAAGACAGAAAATTATCTATATCGAGACAAGGCCCCGGCAATACCATAAAACTTAAGACTAATGATGTCTATTAATTAAAGTGCCTTCCGAAAGATGGAAGGCTCACCAAAAGTTGGACATGTTTGAACGAGTCTAGTGTTGCACAGTACCACGAGAAGGTTTCTATGATTCATGATGTAGCCGCCCAGAGACGATCAGTATGTGGAGTGTAGTGGTATACAGAACAGTCAAAAGATACAAAAAACTTTATATACAAAATTTGCATTTGAATACATTCTCTTATAATAAGAGATACATATACGTAGTAAATTCAATGAAGGGAAGAAAGTAAACTTTTATATCCATTAATTCTGAACTAGATGGTATCACTGACTTCCGTTTAACATTACATGCTATGTGGGTCCGATCAAAGCTCGACCGGCTAAGCCCCAACCCATGTTTACCGCATGAGTTGAGATTCAATACAGTAAGGCTAGCACAATCATCCTCGTAGAGGAAAAGATAAGGTCGTCCAAATTTAGGATCAGACCATCCCTATATCGGCAAAACACAGGTTTCGGGTATTGAGACGTTTAAACTCACACCTTCTCGGTTAACCATCTAATTCTCTTTAAACCCAAATTCTTACCAATTCATCATCATCAAAACAATATTAAATAACACAATTATGTTAGGGGCATAGTCCGTTATTGGTATCGTCATACCAAGACTTGCAAGTCAATCATTCCATAAATTTACAACCCATAAGGTCTGTTACCAATTCATTATGCCCATTTGAAGAATTCATATAAGAAAGCAATGGTCTTCTAAATCTTAATCCAATTCATTCATAAAGTCTGTTAAAATGGCAATATCTTTCAAATTAATAAATCATTTGAAGACCTTTGAATAGTAAAGGAACAAGTAAGAATCGTCAAATCCCCTATCGGGTATCATTCATTTTGCAAACACTAGTACTTTCGAATAAAAGATAAGGGACCAACTGTTGACCCCCAATTTTGGCCTGATCTTTTCAAGTTAATATTTGTAAAAGTTTTTTATTTGTTAAATTGCACAAAATACAATTTTAATCATATTTTTTCAATGTTCATACAATTTATTGATAATTATCCTCACTTTTGAAAATATTGAGATTTTTATCAAATTTTTATTCATTTTAATTAATTTTAATCATCGTTAATTTTTGTCACAATCATTCTTTCATAAATAAATATTATTTAATTTTATTGAATCGTCAGTTGTCTTTAATTTAAATTCTTTCACATAATATTAGATACATTTTTATTAGTTTTTACACAATCCATTAATACATAAGTCGGACGGTGCACCAGCTCACCGTCGGCTAAACTCTGACCAAACAGAAACCATCGGACAGACTCCTTCTCCCGGTGAGCTCTAATGGAACAACAACGCTCAGGTCCAGCCCCCATCTTTTCTCGTTGCTCGCTGCTACTAGAGCTCCGGCGACGCACCACTGTTGCTCGCCCATCCACATGAACCCACCACAAAACCAACAACAACAACTCAATAACGATAAACCCGTCAAAGCTCCGAGCTCCGTTAAACGTCACTGTCGACTCCGCTTATGGGTATCTCCTACCATGATTTCACCATTATTGTTTGTTTCTCTATTTCATTACTGCCTGTTCTGCGTTTTTGATTGATTTTATGGTTAATTTATATTTTCTGTGAACTTTGTCTTCTCTGGAAAGCTATGTTGATTTCATTATTGTTGGTTGTTGGTGGTGTTGTTTTTTAAATTGTTTTTGTCACTTGTTAAAATTAATACTTTTATTATACCCATTATTGGTGTTGCTCAGATCATTCACTGTTACCTTGTGGATGATTCTTTTAGTACTTTGAGTCCTCCTCATAATAAAAGATGGATGTTATTTTGAGTTCGGTTATTTCATATCGAATATCAATTTACTTGGTTGATGAAGAAATTTTCGTCAATTTTCAAGGCCTCCAATGTATATAAGACGAGTTTAATTATTAATTTATTTTATTAATTTATTTTGATAAATATTCGTTCAATACTAACACTTTTACCTAAGTGTGTTTACAGGTACATGGAATTACTTTTCGAAGAAGACACTCGAATTAAAATTTGAAGATCCTGTATAATTTTTTATTGTATTTATTCATTTAAGCTAACGATAGAAAAATATTAGGCCGTCTCATAAAAAATTTTCTTTGAATTCTTAGAGTTTTGGAGAGTCTTTTTCTCTAACTCGAAAGAATCAAGGCATTTGTTTTATCTCCTCAATTGAAAAAATGAGTTCAGTCAGGAACCACCGTTGTGGATTCTGAAGGATGCCTAACCCCTTCCCTTCGAAATAACTTGAACCTTTACCTAGAATCTAACTGATTTCGTAGACTAAAATTTATTCTTTAATAAAAAGGTTTCCTAGTTTTTCAAATATTAGGTGACGACTCTTTTTCTCTCTAATATTATTTCTTAAACTGATTGTTTAAACACTTATTATTAATTATTTTTTTGAGTCCCGATATTGTGTCCTATCGGATCATAACATCAATGATTTCATGAGTTTCTAGCCAAGTTAGTAGGCTTATACTTACAATCCTAAGTTTTATATTCAAAAATCATAGTAGTATATATACAAGGTTTGTAAAATCATAACGTTTAGAAAGTACTTTGATAAGAGATCGTTTTACGTGCCTTTTGACGAAAAAAGACTCAAGAAATACTTGAAGTTAACCCTTAAAGCTTGAACCTTAAGTGTTTTTGTTCCAAAGAACTTTGGAGAGAAAAGTAAGTATGTTCTGATGAATGGGACATTTTAGGGACTTAGGAATGTTTTGAATAGATGGGGGACGATTTTGGGCAAGGAAAGGACCAAAAGACCCTTTTAAAACACGTGAGAAAATCAAAGGGGGACTATTGGGCACCACCTCCGTGCCACGGGGCTATCGCGGAGGCTGGCCCCCGTAACACCCTGCTATCGCGGAAACCGACCTCTGTGACACCCTGCTATCGCGGAGATCCAGCTCCGTGACACCCTGCTATCACGGACCTCCACTGTTTTCAGTGCTAAAATTTGATTTTTCTTGGTCCCATGCTCTGTGGCATGGGGATAACACGGTGGCACACTATTTCGGGCTTCGAAAAATATTTTTCTCACGTTTCTTACTCTCTAAAATTCTTCGATTCACTTTAACAACATCCCCAAAGGTTCTGTACTCCAAATAACTCATTTTTTTTCTTAGCTTTAGAAGCACAATAAAGAACGTAGAAATTTTGGGACGTTACATTTTTAATTTCAATATTTTATATGGCAAGTTTAAGATCACAAGATTTAAAGAACTACATACATTTTTAATTTAAAATGACAAAATTCAAAAATCTCTCCTTATTTCTTAAATTACATGCTCAATCAGACTAATAGACTTAAATTGGACGGACAAAAGTATTTTGTATATTTCCTTTCATCCCTATTTTTCTATATTGTAAAAGTCAGCAAGGTGGAGGGCATTGTGTACGAAAATTTAAATGCTGAAAATTGAATAAGTGTAGATAAGTTATCCTCAATACTGAATACCTAAGCACGGACGTACCTTCGATGAAATTCAATAATTTTGATTTAAATTTTATATTTTATTCATCTTAATTTTCTCTTTTAAAGTAGAATGATATTTTTTTATATTTAGCAGTAATTTAACTTTAAACTTCTCATTTATCTAATTTATAACTTATTTTAAATGATAAATTTCAAAAGTTATTCTTCTATTCTTGAGGTCATAGAATTTAGAACCCATAAACTTCTCATTCTGGAGCGTTTGGCCAAGCTTTTAAGGGGAAAAAATAAGTGTTTTTGAGAAATAATAAAATTTATTTTTCAGAAAATGAAAAATAATAATTCCGTTTTAACACTTTTGAAATCTTGGTCAAATACAAGTTATCATTGCAAATGGACTTTTCGACAAATATCAGCTGCCTCATAAACACAGCTAGGAGCGGAGCCAGGTAGGAGTAAGGGGGTTTATCCGAACTCCTTTCGAAGGAAAATTATACTGTTTATACATAATTAAAATTATTTTTTGTGTATATATAGTAAATATAAACCCTCTTTTCTTTCTTCGAGTATATTTATTTTTCATATTTTGAACCTCTTAACAAAAATCCTGACTTGACATCTGATCACAACTATTCCTTGATTGGAAAGAAGACCAAGTCCATGGCCGGCTTAACCACTAGGCCACTAAAGCAATAGCTTGGAGCCCCCAAAAAAATGGGACCCCATTTTTGAAAATATATATACTTATACATATTTATTTTTAAAAAAAATATATATGTACTTATAAATTTAAAAAGAAATTTCTAAGAAGGAAGTAAAATATTTTTTATTTTAATGTGAGGATCGTTGAATTTTTAGGAGAATGAAATAATTCTTAGGGAATAGTTTCTTCCATAGAAACTTTGGAAGAAACTAAAATTCATTCTTTTATCTCTTAATAACTTGGACCTACTTATTATTTACCTTATATTTATCTTTTCTGTTCTTTCTTTAATTATTTTTATTCTCAATATTGAGCTCTCTCTATCTTTCTCTCAGCAAAACTTATTGATTGTTGAGTTATTATTGCTTTTTGTTTACAATTACAAACAAAATAAAAATACTTTTTGGTGTCTTCTTCAAAATAGAATTGCAACAAGCAATTGAAGGATGGCAATAACTATTTCTATGTCATTATATCAACTTATCAAATTCTTGAGTCAGATTTTATTATTTTAACTTTATTTTATAATTTTTCTCGAAAAATTGTTAGTGTTGATATTCTTAGTTCATAAGTATATATTTTTGTTTTAGTTATTATTACTATGATTTATTCAATTTAAATATATCAACTAAAAAATATGATTCCAGTTTTAGAACAAATCAATTATAAAAAAATAATTAATATGATGACTTCGCATCTAAATTTTTTTAGAAAAATAGACTTTAAATAAACATATATGACGATCTTTTCTTCTAAACTTTTTTAAATATATTTAGGATCTCTCTTTAAAATTTAGCTTGAGGCTCCCAATCTTGTTGAGTCGGTCGTGAGTCCAAGTCTTGCTGGTCTTTCTTACACCATCACACATGATTGTTAAATACACAAAAGAAATCACATAATTCAAAAACTAAGCAAAGATTCTAACATATACCATGATGTTATTGAACTACTTCAATAATATCATTAGATTATTTGTTTTCTTATGTTGTATACCAATCTTCTTTTTCAACCAGATTAATGGCCAACGGAGTTCAAGTTTACCGTCTGTTACAAATGAACACCTGCTGTTACAGGTCAATTTAACCTGATCGTGTAAAAAATCTTATACTACCATGTAATTTAAGTTGATGATACACTTTTTATGTTTTCAGTAATTATAATCAGCTTTCACTTTGAAATATATCTCTACTACCTGTGCATTTCATTGCTCCATCAACAAAAAATTTCTCTTTCGAATTTATTAGTGGTTAAACAAATAAAGTCACCATTGTATTTCAAAATTAAAAATAAAAATTAATTTGTGACATTTGTATGGATAACTCTCTCTGTTAAAGTGGTTAATTTGACGAGTCAATTCAAATTGAAAACAAATGCAGATCCAAGATTTGAACATAGTTTTTGACTTAATGAATTCTAAATCAATAATTTGTACATATTAAATAATTTTTCTTAACAAATACAGGATTTGAATCAACGTTATTGAGTTTGTACCTTCTACAGGGGCAGACCCACATGTTAAATTTGGGTGCTCGAGCACCCATTGACCTCGGCTCAGAACATGTATAATTATATAAAAAATTGAAGGAAACGGATATAAAAAGCCTGAAGAACCAAGGAACAACAAGGCTGGCTAGGTGCTTTGTTTAAGGAAAGGTTCTGAAGGCTTACAAATGTTTGGGAATGAGAGTTTGAGTACCATTGAGCCTTCTTTCAAGGGGAAAACTATTCCTTTTGCCCCAATTAGGTAATATTTTAAGTTATTTTTAATTTCTGATAGTCATTGTTTTGACCCAATAGTATTTTTTTAATTTCATTTTGAATGACTTTTGTTTTACCTTCTTCTTTTATTTTTTTAATTTTTTTTCTTTAATTTACATAATTCACTATAGCAAAAGAAAGAAAAAAATGTGCTTCATAGAAATAATAGTCCAAAGTTTGACCCCTCCTGAAGATAAACGTTCCTCCGGAACGGCAATATCAATTAATCTTTTTTTCCCGGTAATTTCATGATACAAATATAAATAGTTTTGATTAAATTTTTTATGTTGTCGTGTTCAAATAATTGTGCACTTATACTATATGATTAATAGTAACTTTATGTTAAAAAAATTGAGCACCCACGAACTCAAAATTCTGAGTCCGCCACTGCTTCTACTGTACTTCCGCCTCAACTCAATATCTTATACGATAAAATATAAAATATTTAAAGAATTGAAACAGAACCTCTAAAAGAAGTCTAGAAATATTTTCATAGACAAAAGTCACGTATGAAAAAAATAATTTTTATTTGAATATATTAAGCTCAAAAATCACGTATTTTTATTGTATGGGTTACTTTACCATGTCATCATAGGTATATTTCGCGCGTTGTTAGCTGCCAATGAAGGGTCAAATAGACAATTTTTACTAATATAAGGTGTTCAATAGATCATATCTCAAAATAAAGTGTCTAGAGAAAATCTTTTGACAAGTTTAAAAGGCATCTACGTATCTGGTGAAATTATAACTTGAGATATAATATGTTATTCTTGAGCTAGGAGAAATTGAAGAGGGCAGTGAAATTGATTGTGAAGTAATATATGCAGCATATTAGACAATTATCATTGTCCGTAAATTTTGCATGATTAAATTAAATAGCGTAACTAAATTCGCAGTTGATACTCTAGCTCCACTCATATTCTTCCTTAATTTGCATCATTCATATTTAAAAAAGAAAAAATAATATGCAACAAGCAAAGAGAAAGAAATGAGAGAAAGCTCAAGTTTGACTATAGATTTTGAAATTAAAACCTATAATTTAAAATTTTGAAATTTTTAAAATTATGCTTTTTGAAATTTAAAGTCGCATTTGAACATGCACTTTACTTTAAAAAAATTATCAATAAAGAATCCCAAAATTGCTCTAAACTAACTTTTTGAAAACTTAAAAATATTTAAAGATTAAATTTTGAAATTTGATCAAATTTCTTAATCAAATAAGATATTCAAGGACTTACTCCGAAAATCATGATCAAACACTAGTAAAATATAAGCAGAAAAACTCAAAAATTCCCTAATAAATTATTGTAGCTCTTGATCACTGAATAGTATTTAATATTTATATATTAATCTTACGATTTACAAGAGGAAACTAAAAAGTTCCTCTTTGATCATCATCAGTCATCTCTAACATTCATATTATACTCATCTTCTTAAACCTCCACCTCCAACCACTTCACTAATTTCTCCCATAATAATCCCATTCTCATATTCTACAAGCAAATCGATATCATTATTGTCCTCGAATGATGTATCCGTTACAGAATTGGAGGCAAGATACATATCATTACGAGTCAACTTAACCTGATGATGTAAAAGATTTATATCCCGTCTTAAAACACTGTGTGTAATATAATTGAATAAGATGATTGAATGTGGCTAGCTAAGAGGGTGCATTTCATGTTTTATTTAAATCTCGTTCCAGTGAGATGGTCCCAGTACATCGTCTCTGAGACTTACCAAGTATGGTGTCTTATGCTGAGATCTTAAATTAAATGCGTATAATATATTAAAAAGTATTTTTTTGAATCTTATGGTCTTACTATAACAAATACATTAATAGCTCCTTAAACTAGTCAGTAAATTTCATTTAGACATGTTTGTTGAATTTCAACACATATCACAAAGTCAAACGCAGCAGAATAATAAATAGGAACGTACCTTCAGCCATGATTATTCAAGTATTGTGGAGAATCGTGTTTGCCTTGCTAAGAACTTTAGAAAAAGTGGTAAGGAAGAGACCTTAGGAGTCTTCTAACCTATGCCTATCAAAGTGTATCCCAAACTGATGGAGTTACAGTCGTATTTATAGGTAGGCTAGGGACTCTTAGGCAAATAACTTTAACCCCAGAGGTTTCTCTTATTTATTTCTTGCCATCAAAGAAATACCATATATGCATAACTTGGAGAAAAATTAATTGACTGATTTATTACTTTACTTGGGAGACAAGGTAATATTTAATTACCAAAAATATGTGGTCCACAATAAAGTCTCTTAAAATAGAGACGTAATTCTTACATTCTCCCACTTGGACCACATACCAAAATCAGAAAATTCTTTATGAGTGAAAATAAGCATTATGGTCATAAACACATATTCACTCAACTTAATAGTTATGCACCAATCACTTTATTAAGAATATATTGATACAAGAATCATGGCGGTCATGCTTTCAATCAAACACTTCCTTTCATGTATTACAATATATAATATGTTTAAAATAAAGTGTCCAATAACTTTATGAATGAGCTTAATATAAGTCATTCAGAGTCCAACTTTATTTGATCCAATGATCACAATATAATACATAAAAATCAAAATATGCATTGTCATGTATAACAAAAATGATAATGTCCAGACAAAGTGTTAAAGAATAAAAACAAGACTACAATGAGTTACTAATCCCCATACGGGTTACATGATACTTGAAAACATTAGCTGGTAAACCTTTAGTGATAGGATCAGCTATCATCATAGTAGTACTAACATGTTCAAAACTCACATCTTACTTCTTAACATAGTCTCTAATCATCAAATACTTTATGTCGATGTGCTTACTTCGACTGCCACTCTTATTAATCTTTGAAAAGAATACTGCAGCTGAATTCTCATAAAACATCCTCAAAGGCCTTGCAATGGAATCGATAATTTTAAAGCCTGAAGTGAAATTCTTCAGCCATAACGCCTGTGATGTAGCTTCATAGCATGCAATAAATTCAACTTTCATTGTGAATGTTGCAACAATGGTTTGCTTAACACTTCTCCAAGACACAGCACCTCCAGCAAGAAGGAAAATATATCCAGAAGTAGATTTACCACTATCTTTGCATCCACCTAAATCAGAGTCTGAATATCCAATGACTTCCAATGAGTCACAATATTTGTATGTGAGCTTAAAATCCTTGGTTCCTTGCAAATATCTCAAAACATTTTTACCAGCTTTTCAATAATCAAGACCAGGGTTACTTTGATATCTACCAAGCATTTCTACCGCAAAGGCGATATCAGGTCTAGTGCAGACCTGCGCATACTAAGGCTTCCAACAAGAGAAGCATATGGAATGCCTTTCATTTGCTCTTTTTTCAATGTATTTTGTGAACATTGATTCAATGATAATTTGTCACTTTTAATGATAGGTGCTGCTATAGGTGAACAGTTTTTCATTTCGTATTTTTCTAGAATTCTTTCAATGTAGGCCTTTTGAGATAGTCCAAGCAATCACTGAGATCTATCTCTGTGAATCTCAATGCCAATAACAAAGGAGGCTTCACCCATATCCCTCATTTCAAAATTCTGGATAAGAAACTGTTTTGTCTCATGCAACAACTCCAAATCACTACTAGCAAGTAAAATATCATCCACATATAGGACTAAGAAAATATATTTGCTATTTGCTCCCACTTGTCTTAAGATATATACATTGATCAATAATGTTCTCCGTAAATCCAAATGAAGAAACAACATTATGAAATATAATATATCATTAGTGGGAAGCCTGTTTTAGTCCATAAATAGATTTATTCAACTTGTAAACAAGGTGACTTTCATCCTTATCACAAAATCCTTCAGGCTGACGCATGTATACCTCTTCTTCAAGATCTCCATTCAAGAAAGTCGTTTTCACATCCATTTGATGTAACTCTAGATCAAAGTGAGCTACTAATGCCATGATTATTCTTAATGAATCCTTCTTTGATACAAGAGAGAAGGTTTCATGATAATCAATACCTTCCTTTTGAGTGAAACCCTTGGCTACCAGTCTAGCTTTATATAGTTCAATATTACCAGAAGAGTCTCTTTTGATTTTATAAACTCATTTAGATCCTATAGTAGAGACTCCCTTTGGTAATTCAACGAGATTCCAGACTTTATTTTTGGCCATAGATTCCAACTCTTCTTTCATGGCATCATATCAAAGTGTAAAATTTTCTCCACTCATGACTTGTGAAAAAGAGCATGGATCATCTTTTAGTCCAATATCATAATCAGACTCTTGGAGGTATATAACATAGTCACCAGAAATTTCTGGTTTACAAACTTTTGAGGATTTTCTTACTTCCACTTGTTCAGGTGCTCCTTCAACAATGGGTTCAGGTAAAGCGAGTTGTTCTTCATGTGGCTCATCAAGTGGTGGTGGTTCTTGAACTTGTTGCTCTTCAGGTAATTCATGAGAATTTATCTGATTTGCATTCAAGTTCTCAATATATAAAGGTACCACAGGTAGTTCCCTTATTTCTTTCAGTTCCACCACTTGAGTTGAACCACTCTCACTTACTTAATGTTCCTCAAGAAACTTAGCATTTCTAACCTCAAGAATTTTAGGAGAATGAGACGGACAATAAAACCTAAATCCTTTAGAGTTAATCGGATAGCCTATAAAAAAATCGCTTATTGTTCTTTCATTCAACTTTTTTATATGTGGATTGTAAACCCTCACCTATTTGGTTGAACAACTAAACATCAGGTAAAGTGTTCCTATTACACTTAAATATGCCACCTCCTTTAGTTATACACATTAATCTTAATAAGTCGTAAAATTTAAGAGTTGTTCCAATTGAGATTGTACGTGTAATTAAAGAAGGTATCATATTTTATGTGAGTAACTTATCTACGTATGATAGACGTCCAGAACACGCGCAAAAATTGACTGACTTGTATCACTGAACTTAAGCTCTGGAAATCGCAGCGAGAGTAGGACTGAGTCTCATGTTCAAAGTCAACATATAGTCAAGGATCTTGACTCAAGGTAGCTACTCCATTCGTTCCTTTTTATTTGTCATATTTTGATTCACGAGAGTTAAATTGGTTAATTTTTTAAAGCGAAATTGAACTAAAATAATTTAATATTAATGATTTAGATGATTGATAACTAAATAAAAAATACTATAAATTGTAATCCTTCTCATATTAATATGATAAAAATATACATTTCAAAATGTAGTTAAAGTTCATGCAATTTGACTCTCGAAAAGTGAAATGTGACAAGTAAACAAAAAACAGAAAAAGTTCTGCTTTAACATTAACAAACCCTACACGTCATAAATCTATATAAGTCGTATCATTGGCTCGTGAATACCAGATCGTTAACCAAAAAAGGTACTTTTCTTTTCTTTTAGTAAGTTTTTCAATTTCAATATTTTACATGACAAATTTAAAATCACAAGATTTAAAGAACTACATACATTTTTAATTTAAGACGATAAAATTCAAAAGTCTTTTCTTATTTCTTAAACTACGTGCCCCATCATACTAATAGACTTAAATTGGACGGACAAAGTATGTTTTATATTTCCTTTCATCCCTTTGTTTCTATATTGTAAAAGTCAGCAAGGTGGGGGTCATTGCGTACGAAAATTTAAATGCTGAAAATTGACTAGGTGTAGAAAAGTCATCCTCAATACTCAATACCTAAGAGCATCGATAGAATTCAATAATTTTGATTTAAATTTTATATTTTGTTCGTCTTAATTTACTTTTTTAAAATAGAATGATATTTTTTTATATTTAGCAGTAATTTAACTTTAAATTTCTCATTTATCCTTTATGAGATAGATTTATAGTCACACAAATATTTATAACTTATTTTAGATGATAAATTTCAAAAGTTTTTCTTTTATTCTTGAGGTCATAGAATTTAGAACCCATAAACTTCTCATTCTGGAGAGTTTGGCCAAGCTTTTAAGGGGAAAAATAAGTGTTTTTGAGAAACAATAAAACTTGTTTTTCAGAAAATGAAAAATAATAATTCCGTTTTAGCACTTTTAAAATCTTGGCCAAATACAAGTTATCATCGCAAATGGACTTTTCAACAAATATCAGCTGCCTCATAAACACAGCTAGGAGCGGAGCCAGGTCGGGTTAAGGGGGTTCATCCGAACTCCCTTCGATGAAAAATTATAGTGTTTATACGTAATTAAAATTATTTTTTGTGTATATACTGTAAATATTACCCTCTTTTATTTTTTGTGTATATACCGTAAATATTACCCTCTTTTCTTTCTTTGAGTATATTTATTTTTCATATTTTAAATCCCCTTAACGAAAATCCTGATTTCGCCGCTGACCACAGCTATTCCTTGATTGCAAAGAAGACCAAGTCTTGTTGGTCTTTCTTACACCATCACACATGACTGTTAAATACACAAAAGAAATCACATAATTCAAAAACTAAGCAAAGATTCTAACATATACCATGATGTTATTGAACTACTTCAATAATATCATGAGATTATTTGTTTTCTTATGTTGTATAACAATCTTCTTTTTCAACCAGATTAATGGCCAACCTAATAATTCTCCTGCATTACTATGCGAAGATACAACTTCTAATACTCCCAACAGCACTTACAGCTTTAATCTCAATGCCCTTTTATCATCTCTGTCCTCGAATTCTTCGAGGCCTAACGGATTTTACAACACCACAGCTGGTAACACGGGTTCCGATATAGTTTATGGGCTGTTTTTATGCAGGGGAGATGTTTCCCTTGACGTTTGTCAAAATTGCGTGTCAACAGCTACTAAGGATATCACCTCGGAAGGTTATTGTCCGAATGGAAAAATTGCTGCCCTTTGGTTTGACGAATGCTTGGTACGTTACTCAAATCAATCTTTATTTGGTACGGAGACGGGATATGATTTTTTGAATAGACAGATTGTTGCTGAACCACAAAGGTTCTTATCAGTCCTTGGAAATGTGACGGATGAATTATTAGCAATTGTAGCTGCAAATGGAAATAATCGTTCGAGGACAATATTTGCTACTAAAGAAGCAAATTTTTCGTCACTCGACAGAGTTTATACATTTGCACAGTGCATACCTGATCTCTCTGAATCTTCTTGTGAAAATTGCCTTAGAACTGCTATCGGGTATTTACCGAATGATGGCTCGAGAGGCAGTAGAGTTCTGCTTCCGAGTTGTACCATTAGGTATGAGACGTACCCTTTTTACAACGTTACTGCATCCGTGCCACCACCTGCACCACCAGTTCGTGATTCTCCTCCACCTTCTTCGCCCGGTTCTACAGGCAGTGATAGAGGTAATTTCTTTCGCACGTGCTATTCTATAATTGAGTGGTTGATAAGTCACTTGATTGAACTCAATTTGTACTTTTTTTGACTATACATGATCTTAAGTTTGCGAGAGTCCTATGATCCCCCTATACTTGCTCAAAAGTGGAATTATTACCCACTTATTTGCTGACATGACACAGAGAGTGCATTTAATCAACACAATTGCTGGAAATCGCCATATTTTTGCTGAAAAGACCCAAATCAGTAAGATCCATACATTTGAACAAGTCGGAAACCGGGGGTGGGGTGGGGTGGGGGTTCATAGGACCTAAAAGTGGGGAATCAAAACCCTCACAAACAAGGTGAAAGATCAGGTAGCCAACCAACTGAGCTACTAAGATTCCTCGTTTCATAGGACCCTGCAAATTTAAGATGTTTAGTTAAATAAAAGGGACAAAAGGGGAATCATGTATTCTCTCTTTCTGTTACAAAAATTAGTTTTATGTCGATAATGACCTTTAGTTGGTTGTCCATCCGTGAAATTTACTCAGATGCCCGTGTTCATTCTATATATCTGGTGTTGTTCTCCATATAAAATGGCAACAAATAAAATTACTTGATAATAACCATCAATTTGAGTTCTTTATTTGTTTGGTTTTGTGTGTTTGGGACCTTATATTTCTTTCCGTTTTATTCAATATAAACGAACAGATTTCCCGATTTAACTTTAATGTTTGAACAAAATTTTGTCTAACTGAAAGCAGGAAAAGGGGGAATTGCATCTGGTGTAATCGCTGCCATAGTTGTTTCAATCGCTGTTTCAATTCTACTCTTCATATTCGTTTTCTGTTGGCTAAGAAGTAGGGCATCGCGAGAATTCAATGTTGTAGAAGAGATCACAGGTAAAGTATAATAGTACTTTAACTTATAGTTATTAGTAGTGATAAAGTTATCAGCTACTGAAACTTTCACATTTTTTTTTGCTTTGTATAGATGCAGATGAAATTTCAACTGCTGAATCTTTGCAATATCAGTTGAACACTATTCGAGTTGCCACGACTAACTTCTCAACTGAAAACGAAATTGGTGAAGGCGGATTTGGTGTTGTCTACAAGGTGAAGTTAGTTTTTAGGACACAAGGGGTGTGTTTGATATGCCTGAACTTGTTTCATAAGAAAACATTTTCTATGAGAAAGTCATTTACGAATCTATAATATAATATAGTTTTCCTGAAAAAAATTTCCACTCACCAACCAAGTACCGAAAACATATTCCAGGAAATATTTTCTATTTTTCAGGAAAACATTTTACATGAAAAATGACGCCCTAGTATCAGACACACCCCTTATGTTCAGTCCATCTTCCACTGTATTCTTAACTTTGCATTGATATCCAAATATACTCTCAGGGTAAACTTCCTGATGGACAAGAGATAGCTGTGAAGAGGCTATCCAGAAGCTCAGGGCAAGGCATAGAAGAATTTAAGAATGAGATCATATTGATTGCGAAGCTTCAACATAGAAATTTAGTGAGACTACTGGGATACTGCTTGGAAGGAGATGAAAAGATACTCGTCTATGAATTTGTCCCTAACAAAAGCCTCGATTATTTCTTATTCGGTTGGTTTCAATCTTTTAGCTTTCATTTTATATATTCTTCCTACCTATGCAAAAACAACCTCTTGCAGAAATACAAGGTAAGACTACGACACAATAGACACAATGTGGTCCGGTCTTCTAGCTTTTCACTAGAGGAGGTCAAACTACAAAGAAGTACATATACACGGTGTCGAGGTGATTCAACATATAGTATTTATACATAAAAAAAAAGAAGATTTTGACCTATCTTCACATGATAATTTTCTGGTGAAGGGGTGTCAATTTACTCCCCTCGGACAAGGGTAGCTCCATCCCTGCTTGGACCGCTCACATAGAGCGACCTTAGTACACTAGGCTTCTTTATTTTCTTTTTGGCCAAAGAAGTTTCTTTTTCTAGTGAAAATCTTGCTTCTGCATATTTTCGTAATTCCAACACTTACATAGTTGCCTTATACATCATTTTTTCTGCCTCGATAATTTTTTTTGTCTCTGTGAACATTTTAGATCCTGAAAAGCAGAAGCTACTGGATTGGTCAAGACGTTACAAGATTATAGGAGGGATAGCGCGTGGACTACTTTACCTTCATGAGGATTCTCGTCTAAGAATTATACACCGTGATCTCAAAGCAAGCAATATACTGTTAGATGCAGAAATGAACCCCAAAATATCGGATTTTGGTATGGCAAGGATATTTGGAATTGATCAAAGCGAAGAAATAACAAGCAGGATTGTTGGAACATAGTAAGTTTAAGGACTTTTTCTCCTTTAAGAATATGTTTTTTTCTCGCTAACCTTCGTTCTTGTTTGTTGTGCTATATATAGCGGTTACATGTCACCGGAGTATGCTATGCACGGACAATACTCTGTTAGATCCGATGTTTTCAGCTTCGGAGTTCTGGTTTTGGAGATCATAAGTGGAAAAAAGAATAGTGCATTTTACCAATCAGATGGTGCTGAAGATCTTCTTAGCTATGTAAGTTTACATTCATATGTTCATTCTAACGTTTGTCTTACGTTTACCTTTCTGTCCATAAGAGCTCCACATTTCGTCCCGTATGCCCCTCCTTCTAACGGTTATCCAACAACTGATAAATCTTGTAGGTTTGGAAGAATTGGAGGGACGGGACACCATTGAACATTATTGATCCAACATTTGCGGAATCATACTCAAGAAATGAAGTGATACAATGTATGCATATTGGATTGTTATGTGTTCAAGAAGATGTTAACGAAAGACCTACAATGGCATCGGTGGTGCTCATGCTTAATAGTTACTCTATTACCATGCGCGTGCCTCAGCAACCTGCATTCTTTTTTCGTAGTCGATCAGAGATGCTACCAATTAAAGGGCTAGAGTCAGATCAATCTACTAGCAAGTCAATGTCATTGTCCGTGAATGAAGTATCCATTACGGAAATGGAGCCAAGATAGATGGATACAACGATAAAGTTCAAGTTTACCGTCTGCTACAAATCAACACCTGCTGTTACAGGTCAACTTAACCTGATCGTGTGAAAAATCTATATAATATCATGTAGTTCAAGTTGATGATGCACTTTTTATGTTTTCAGTAATCAGCTTTCACTTTGAAATATATCTCTACTACCTGTGCATTTCATTGCTGTTAAGATATACTATTAACCATGCGTTTTGATATAGTATTATTTATTGATAGATTATTTATTTATTTATTTAATTCAATAAAGTGTTACATTAAATAGATCATTTTGTCATATATGTGTCCTCAACTTATATAGTAGATGATTTGGTGTATAGAGTTTAAGCTTATACACAGAAGATTAAATCATCAGTTTTTATAAGTTAAAGTTATAGTTCACAATCGAAGATGGGAATTTGGACAAACCATCAGAATGATTGTAGCACGAGATTAAAAGTAATTTATCTTGATTACGAGAATGGTATAGTTCTAACTTCTCGTGCTAGTGCATTTTGTATGTATTGAACAAGACCAAGTAGAGATAGATGTTTTAGACTGACTGATAAAAACATATTCTCTAAACTATTAAATGTACTTATATTCTCAATCTTGATATAACTATTATGAGTTGTATATATTAATTATCATTTTGATTTATTAAAAGGCGAGATCCTGAGATGGGTCAATATGCCTGGTAGATTGGATGATAATAATATATATTGGTGAAATGATAAGTTAGTTGATAGAATCCATGTCTCGGTATAGAGATTGATGATAAGTCTTTTATGAGAAGCTTATAAGTTTTCATGTGTAAACCCGACCAGTGGATTTATGAATCCGACATATGAAATAAGTTGAGTACTGCTCTAAAAAAATTAATCATTGAATTAAATTCGTCAGTAATTTAATTTATTGATTAGTATCTGTAATCTTAACATGGGTAATTACATAAGTGTTTAATAGGAAATTTTGAAATATAAATAGAGCAGTGCAATTACGAATTTCTAGTGGAATGATTTATAATTTATTATGGTAAGAATAATTTAAATTGATATTTTAAATTATTTCCATAATAGGGAGCCTCAATAATTAATTATGTGGTACCTACAGTGCCCATATTTAACTAGAACTCAAAATCCTATTTTCTAGGGGATTGGGGAAAAGTGGCATTTTTCCTTGTTCAAAAGAACAAGGAAATCGCCTTCCTTGTTTGTCAAGAAAGAGGCGTGCCGCTTGGTTCTCCCTGTTGGACAGGAAGAGCTCCTCTATTGTAATGACTTATTCCGTCGTTACTGAAAATATCTGCGATCAAGGCAGGTGTCTCTCATTCGTAATAAGAGTTAGGATTAATTCTTTATTATGGGGAGTACATTTGGTATGTACTAAGGTCATAAAATACTCTTAGCATAAAGTTAAGTTGAAAGCTTCCTTACCGATTTAGTTTCGGGCTAAGTTCAAACTAGGGTCAACTTCAAACGTACTTTTTTCCTAGAATATAAGGAATTAGGTGTCCCAATACCCACCAAATTAAATATCTCTGAGTCCTCTTTCCAATGCCACTGACCGTTTGTCAATCCACTTCTCGAGTAAAAAGTTATGATTGTTTTACTGAAGACTATCCGTGCTGAAAAATTGAGTCCGCTATAGCAGAATTTAGGTCGCTATAGCGGTTGGTGTAACGACCGGGTCCGTCGTTATGGGTAGTCCAATCGTGCCAAGTTTTAGAGTTAGAAAACTCCGGGTTTGGGAGTTTGAAATTCTGGGCAAGGCTAGCCTCGGTCTGTTTTGGGTCGAGGCAGAGTCTAGGGAAATTCGGGTAAGGATGGGTTTAGGTGTCTTGGATTACGCTAGTTTTCCACGTAGCCAAGACATAAAGGAGTTTGGGGGACTTTTTGGAATCACATTTGGGTAAGTAGGACTCCCGGAATTGCGTTTGACGTGAAAGGGTTGTTTCGGGATGTCGGGGGAAACAAGTGTGTTGTGAAATGGCCAAAACTGGCAAATTTTTTAACATTCTGTCCGTGACGAGTGCAACCAGGTGCGATAGCGGCCACCGCTATAGCGGTGGAAATTACCGCTATAGCGGCGGTCAAGGACGGTCAACCCTGCTTAAGACCGCTATAGCGGAAGCCATCTGCTAAAGCGGGACCGCTATAGGAGAGCGGGGACCGCTATAGCGGGTTGATGGGATTTTAATACAGAAACATTCCCCAAAACATTCAGCTTTTCACAAGTTCGTTTTGGGAGAAGGGCTATGTGATTCCAGGCGTTTTTCTTCCTTTTTTCGTCGAAATTCTTCCCTAAGGTAACGTTTTCATTCCCCAATCTTTGTATTACGTTTTCTATGTGGTAGAATTGCTAGGAGAGAATTTGGGGAAAGGTTAGAATAACCTAGGGAAGGTGGAATTCGGGGAAGGAGGGGGATTCCAAGCATGTGTGTTCTTGGGTATTGATAAAAGTATATTAATATGATCACAGTTTGTTAAAATATTTATTTTTATTCGTAAAAATAATAGAATTAGGAGAATTAACGGTGGAAAAGCTTGAGAAAATGGTGGAATGATCATGGGTGGTCTGGGGTTTGGGGATTTGGTATAATTCGGGTAATGTGTAGGCCTTGTATGTTAATTGTATATACTGTGTGTTGTTTTTAGACCAAGAACGAGAGAGAAATCTGGAACACGGGAAAGCTCGGGTCAAATAGAGCTTGGATCATTTCGAGGTAGGTGATGGCTTATGATTTTCTGTGAATGTGTATATTCTTGTACTCATGTCTAAGTGATTGTATGCATTACATTGCTTAGGGAAGTTGTGTGGAATGTCTAGGGTCCTGTTTTACAGTCTGTAAGTTGAACAGTTTATTTACTTGTTGGCTCATAAGTTGTGTGTGTTCATCTATTGACTGTGGTTTGTTGATATTCGGTTGGCTCGGGTACCACACCTAGTATAGGTATAACACATGGTTGACTCGGGTACCACGCCTGATACGAGTTTACTTTATTGCATATTGCATTGTGGTTATTGTATTGCATTGTTTGATATTGGTTCTGTGAATGGACCAGGTTGTGTTACTGAATGTGATATTTGTTATTGGTTCCTTGAGTGAACCGGGCTGTTGTGGAAATTGTGATGTGGATAGGAGGTCCGTGAGTGGCCGGGGACTGTTGTATAACTGTTGTGTTGGTCTTGCTTTAGGGCGGGTTGATCAATTACTTTTGGTGTTGTCTAGAGGGGATTCCGGGGTGGGTCTGGGCTAGACAGAAAGTTATAGTTATGGGTACATGTTTGTGGAATAGAGTTGTAAGAGATGGGTTCATGTGGGAACAAGCTAAGTAGAGACTTGTATTCTAGATGTGCCTGTGATTATTATTGCATGTTTTCCATACTCTTTACTTGATATTGTTGTACTGTTTATATACTATTTACTTGAAAACTGGCTGATGATCCTACCAGTACACGGTGATAGTGTACTGATACTGCACTTGCTTTTTCTTTTGGTGAGTACAGTAAATCTTCCCGCGGCTGAGACGCGACCTCACCTTTAGCACCGATGATTTCTTACTTTCAAGGGTGAGCGGCTTGATTCGAGCTACCTTAGGTTATCTTTAGAGTTTTAGTCCACTTGTTTCGGACTTAAAACTACTTCGTATTTTCTTTTGGGGTCGCATCCCCGTATTCTAGATGTTGTTATAAATGTTTGGTACAATGACTTTCAGTTCCTAGGAGGGATTTTCCGCAGGTTAATGAATATGCTATAGTTTTTGCTTATTTTTATTGCTAGTTTACTTTTTGCTTGCTGGTTTTAGGCTGTTAGTCTAGGCAAAGGGTTGAACTCTATTGGTTCGCTCATTCGGGGGTTGGGTGGGTGCCACTCATGATGGGTTGAGTCGTGACAGTTGGCCATCTGCTATAGCAAAATGATGGAACCAGAAATCCCAGAAACGGGTTTTATAATCTCATTCTCCCTTCTTTAGTCAAAAACATACGAGGGTTGCTCTAAAAATCCTCCTAGGATGCTCCAAATCCTGGGAGCATGGGGAGGAGGGATTCCGACTGAAGGAGTGCGAAACCATGGATTTCAGACTCATCATCCATCAAGGAACGCCTTCATGGAGCCAGAAATTGCACTGCGCTGCTGCTTGGCGTCCAGGTAGGCTAGGTTTCTTCCAAGAGAAGATTGACCATTTCCATTTTCTTATTATTTTATAGAATGAAAGGGAGAATCCATGGTTTGGCCTTTGGGCACGGAGTCTGGAGGAAGTTGTTGAATTATTGGACTAGTTTGGTAATGGTAGTATGGGAATAGGGTGTTGTGATATTCTAGACATTGCTTAAATTGTGAGATTTTTCTAATAAAATGCAGAAACTAGAATATTGAAAGGTTTGGGGAACCAAAAAAGGGTTAGTAATTAACTAATATGTAAGGAACGGAAGTTCCGGACTAATTGGTATAATTAGGATAATTGTTTGGTTGTATTATAAGGCTGGGAAGGGTTTTCTCGGATTGTATTTGGTCCTAGGAAGAGGGTCAGGAATAGATTTAATTAATTGTATGTTTAAATGGGCGAACCGGGGTTAGTCTTCGGATGGGATTTGACGGTTCATAGTGTACTCGGAATGGGGTAGGTGATGGCTTACTATTCCTGTGAATGTTGTATATTTTAGTACTCTTATCTAAGTGTTTGTATGAATGACATTGCTTAGAGGAATTGTTTAGAATGTCTAAGGGTCCTGTTTTACAATCTATGGATTGCACGGTGTGTTGCTTGTTGGTTTTACAAGTTGTTTGTTCATTATTTGACTGTGGATTAATTGACATTCGGTTGGCTCGGGTACCACGCCTGGTATGGGAATACTAACGGTTGGCTTGGGTACCACACTTGGTACATGTATAACAAATGGTTAGCTTGGGTACCACCCCTGGTACGGGATATACTAACAGTTGGCTGGGGTACCACGCCCGGTACGGGTTTACTTTACTGCAATTGTTGCATTGACTTGGTTGCATTGCTGCATTGATATTGGTTGCATTGTTGTGCCTGGTATTGGTTCCATGAGTGGACCGGGTTGTGTCAGTAAATTATGATAATTGCTTATGGTCCGTCAGAGGCCGAGAATTATGTTATATTTGGTTAAGTTGGGTCTTGGTGTAGGCCAGGTTGTTATATTATATTGTGAGTTGGGTCTTGGTGTAGGCCGAGCTGTTAGATTATATTGTGAGTTGGGTCTTGGTGTAGGCCGAGTTGTTACATTATATTATGAGTTTGGTCTTGGTGTAGGCCGGGTTGTTATATTATGTTATCGGGTTGGTCTTGGTGTAGGCCAGGTTATTATGTTGATTATTAGTTGGTCTTGGTGTAGACCGGGTTTTCCATGTTAACATCTAGATGTGTTTGGGGGATCCGGTGGATCTGGACTATGTAAAAGAGGTTATAAGTCACAAATTATTGTCATTAAGTGTACTAATGGCGGTCAGAAATTATTTGTGGTTAATAAGCTAAGGGTGGGTCTTGGCGTAGACCGGGTAGCCTGTTGAACACTTAGGTATGGTTTGAGGATCCTCGGAGGGTCCGAGTTTCGGGATTAGAAAGGGATTTAGATATAACTCTGTTGTTTTCATTGAATGTATCAATGGTTGCTAGGTGAATTTCATGTGATTGGTAAATATGGAGTAAGACTGAAAGTCTGGGGTTGTAATTGTTGGTTGTTGTAACCAAGATGGAAAGTTTTTCTAGAGGTCCGTGAAGGGTTCGGACACTGGTAAGTAATACTACGGGTATAAGTGGTTTGGTTGGGCAGTTATTCGGGTTAAGTCTGAATATCTAGTCAAGGAGGTGACTTGGGAAGTCTAGGTGACAAGGTGACTTGGGAAGTCTAGATGACAAGGTGACTTGGGAAGTCTAGGTGTCAAGGTGACTTGGGAAGTCTAGGTGATAAGGTGACTTGAGAAGTTTAGGTGTCAAGCTGACTTGGGAAGTCTAGGTGACAAGGTGACTTGGTAAGTCTAAAGGTTAGGATGGTCGATTCCGAAAGGGGGGATTGATAAAAATGATGTTGAAAGGGGTGAAGCATTTACCTTGTGCATTTTAACTTGATTTTTATATGATGGTAGGAGTGAATTCGGGTCAGCCGATGATGCCTACCAGTACGTGTGTTTGTACTGATTCTACTCTTGCTATACCTTTTTAGGTATAGTCTGGTTGCAGGGTTGGTGATGTTTCACAGGTTCAGGATTGCGGTGATCTTCCAGCAGCTCCTACTTTCCTTCTATGGTGGGAGTTCTGTCATCTTATGTCATTTACTCATCTTGTAGAAGCTCTTGTACCAGCTTAGACTAGGTTCTGGGGAGGTTGTTTCATATTGTAAATGTTTTCCGCAAATTCTTTAAATCGTTTATTTTCTAAACTATTTGTAAAAAGGATTACTCATGTATTTAAGGGACTTTTTTAATGATTATTTTCTTTTCCGCATTGCCTGTTAGTTCGGGTGGTAAGGGTTCTCCTATCTAGGTGGATTAGAGTAGGTGCCCGCACGGCCGGTAGTTGGATCGTGACAAATGGTATCAGAGCCCAGGTTACCGGTCTCCCAGTACAAGAGCAAAATATCAAATAGAGTCCCGCGGACTGGTGTGTTGACGTTCACATCTAATCTTAGGGAATCTATGAAGCATTCTAGGAAACACTTCTCTTATTTCATTCCTTTTCGTGCGGTTTCGCTACTTGCTTATATGGGTTGAGTCCAATTGGTATCTCTCGATTCCAATTGGTATCTCAACAAGGTGAAGAATGTCATTGGACTCCGGGTATGACAAACAAGCAAGAAGTATTGGAATCGGGAAGGTTCCAATCGGTATCTGGCCTGGGAGGCTATGTAAATGTATGGATGGATCGGCTAATGGTCATCCATGAGGCAAATAAAAATTAATGAAACTGATTTGATTGACTGTTTAAACTCGAGGCTTGAGATTGTGCTTATGTGTATTGATGTTGTTTGAATGACTGCAAATATGTGGTGTGCGATTATTTGATTTTCTATGAATGTTTTGGTTTGGGAGGAGTCATAACTTGAATTAGTGTGCTTTGGTTGGTAATTACTTTTTATGTGTACTTAAATTGGTGAGTAAAGTGGTGTTACATTTTAGAAATGGGCTTGCCATTGGTAAAAATTGTAAGGGGACAAGGCTTACGACTGTAGGAAAACTCCAGTTTCAGGACAGTCGGGATTGGTTAAGAACCATGGGGGAAAAGGGTTATCATTGCTTGATGGCAGGAAATGCGGCAAGGAAAATTTTATGGTAACTCATGATTGTAACTTAAGAAAAATTTATTCCTAGCTTGAAAGTTGTGATTGTTTTAAATGATAAATTGCGATATGCCTTAACTGGAATTATTTGCATTACATTCGGGTATAGGCTTACCATTTATATAGATGGTAAGGGAACAAAAAGAGATTGTGGACTGTAGGAAAGCTCTGGTGTCAGGACAGTCGGGACTTGGTTGAGAACCAAGGGAACTAGGGAGCTTGTTTGTGCTTGATAGAGGAAGTGTGTTGTTAAGAATAATTGCTTGCATAATCCTCTTGTTGATTTGTGATAATTGATGCTAAGTTTTAGTCTGTGTAGTGTCGGGAATGGTCTTGAGGATTGTTTAAGACCATGGCAGGATTAACGGGATTAAACAATGTTAACAGGAAAGGGGAATGAGAGAATTTTTCAGAGAATGGTAAATTTTCTGGGCTACTACTTTTGGGGGTTTCCATAGCAGTGTGCAAGTCGCTATAGCGGGATGGGCAGGGCATGATCCCTGTCCTATTTTTCCCTTGTTTTGTCTTTCATTCCTGGGTCATTCTAAATCACTATTTGAGCTGCGAGCTATTGCAGAAATTATTTAGCATCCATGCGCAATAAGAGGAAAGGGTAGATATGGTAGCCAGGGGTATTGGTGGAATTTTTGATTTACCACTGGTGGGAATAGTCACCTAGGTAGAATTTGGCCAAATAACCCGTAATTGGCTGAGTAGTGTTGGAAATTGCTCATAGTCTTATTTCATGAGGGTGATTTGGTTGGTTTATTATTGATGATCCTTAGTGATAGGGTCAGTTGAGGGAGTTCGGGGGAGGAAACTTCCGGTTGAGGAGTTAGAAATCTTGGGTTAGGCTAGTCTCGGATGAATTCTGAGCAAGGTAAGGTCTAGGAAAATCCGGGTGCGGATTGGGTGTTATATCTTGGGTCGATCTAGTTTTTCCATTAACCAAGACCTTAAGGAGTCCGGGGGACTTTTCAGAATCAAATTCGGGTAAGTAGAACTCTCGGTATGTGGGTTAACGTGAAGGGGTTATTTCGGAACATCAGGAAATTAAGTGTGTTGTAAAATGAGCACTTTTGGGGAACTTTACGACTTTTTGTCCCGTATCAACCGCCATAGCGCTTGGCACATCGCTATTGCGACCCCCGCTATAGCGGAGAAATTACCGCTATAGCAGAAGTCAACAACAGTTAGCACCATAGCATGGGAATTAAGTTTTGGTCCATTATATTTGAAATGTTTTGCTCCGGTGTTTCAATGAGGCCCCAGATTTCTTGGGCACTCGAGGAGGAGTAATCTAACTAGTCTCGTATTGCTCGAAGGAAGAAATTCCTTGACAAAGATAAATCGAATTAAATTTTAGTTTAACTGGGGTACACCCGGGGGATTTGAGAGTTCGGTGGTTTGCGTAAGGCTATTCTATGTTGTCATAGTAGATCGTCAAGTTTCTAAGGGCTGGTTCATTCTTTTCATTCTGCCTTAGAGATTGTTCAGGGATGAACGATGGATAAATTGGTATCTGTTGTAATGACCTATTCCGTCGTTACTGAAAATATCTGCGATCAAGGTAGGTGCCCATCATTCGTAATAAGAGTTAGGATTAATTCTTTATTATGGGGAGTACATTTGGTATGTACTAAGTTCATAGAATACTCTTAGCACAAAGTTAAGTTAAAAGCTTCCTTACCGATTTAGTTTCGGGGTAAGTTCAAACTAGGGTCAACTTCAAACGTACTTTTCTCCTAGAATATAAGGATTTATGGTTCCAATAACCATCAAATTAAAGATCTCTAAGTCCTCTTTCCAACGCCACTGACCGTTTGTCAATTCGCTTTCCGAGTAAATAATTATAACTGTTTTACTGAAGACTGTCTGTGCTGAAAAATTGAGTCCGCTATAGTGGAATTTAGGTCGCTATAGCGGTTGGCCGTCCGCTATAGCCGAATGACGAAACCAAAAAGCCTAGAAATGGGTTTTATAATCCCATTCTCCCTTCTTTAGTCAAAAACAGACGAGGGTTGCTCCAAAAACCCTCATAGGTTGCTCCAAAGCTTGGGAGCCATGGGAAGGAGGGATTCCGGCTGAAGGAGTGCAAAACTACGGATTTCAGACTCATCATCCATCAAGGAACGCCTTCACGGAGCCAAAAATTGCACTGCGCAGCTTCTTGGCGTCCAGGTAGGCTAGGTTTCTTCCAAGAGTAGATTATCCGTTTCTATTTTTTTATTATTGTATAGAATGAAAGAGAGAATCCATGGCTAGGCCTTCGGGCACGGAGTCTGGAGGAAGTTGTTGAATTGTTGGACTAGTTTGGTAATGGTAGTATGGGAATAGGGTGTTGTGATATTCTAAGTATTGCTTAAATTGTGAGATTTTGCTAATAAAATATGAAAATTAGAATATCAAAAGGTTCGGGGAACCGAAAAAGGGTTAGTAATTAACTAATGTGTAAAGAACGGAAGTTTCGGACTAATTGGTATAATTAGGATAATTGTTTAGTTGTATTATAAGGCTGGGAAGGGTTTTCCCAGGTTATATTTGGTCCTAGGAAGAGGGTCGGGAATAGATGTAATTAATTGTATGTTTAAATGGGCGAACTGAGGTCAGTCTTCGGACGGTATTTGACAGTTCATAGTGTACCCGGAATGGGGTAGGTGATGGTTTATGATTCCTGTGAATGTTGTATATTTTTGTACTCTTATCTAAGTGTTTGTATGAATTATATTGCTTAGAGGAATTGTTTAGAATGTCTAAGGGTTCTGTTTTGCAGTCTGTGGATTGAACATTGTGTTGCTTATTGGTTTTACAAGTTGTTTGTTCATTATTTGACTGTGGATTAATTGACATTCGGTTGGCTCGGGTACCACGCCTGGTATAGGTATAACAAATGGTTGGCTCGGGTACCACACCTGGTACGAGATATACTAACGGTTAACTCGAGTACCACACCTGGTACGGGTTTACTTTACTGCAATTGTTGCATTGACTTGGTTGCATTGCTGCATTGATATTGGTTGCATTGCTGCATTGATATTGGTTGCATTATTGTGCCTGGTATTGGTTCCATGAGTGGACTGGGTTGTGTCATTAAATTGTGATAATTTCTTATGGTCCGTGAGAGGCCGGGAATTCTGTTATATTTGGTTAATTTGGGTCTTGGTGTAGGCCGGGTTGTTATATTATATTGTGAGTTGGGTCTTGGTGTAGGCCTAGTTGTTAGATTATATTGTGAATTGGGTCTTGGTGTAGGCCGGTTTGTTACTTTATATTGTGAGTTTGGTCTTGGTGTAGGCCGAGTTGTTATATTATGTTATCGGGTTGGTCTTGGTGTAGGCCGGGTTGTTAGATTATATTGTGAGTTGGGTCTTGGTGTAGGCCGGGTTGTTATATTATATTGTGAGTTTGGTCTTGGTGTAGGTCGGGTTGTTATATTATTTTATCGGGTTGGTCTTGGTGTAAGCCATGTTATTATGTTGATTGATAGTTGGTCTTGGTGTAGACCGGGTTTGCCATGTTAATACCTAGATGTGTTAGGGGGATCCGGGTGGATCCGTACTATGTAAAAGAGGTTATAAGTCACAAATTATTGTCATTAAGTGTACTAATGGCGGTCAGGAATTATTTGTGGTTAATAAGCTAAGGGTGGGTCTTGGCATAGACTTGGTAGCCTATTGAACACTTAGGTATGGTTTGAGGATTCTCGGAGGGTCCGGGTTTTGGGATTAGAAAGGGATTTAGATATAACTCTGTTGTTGTCATTGAATGTGTCAATGGTTTCTAGGTGAATTTCATGTGATTGTAAATAGGGAGTAAGACTGAAAGTCTGAGGTTGTAGTTGTTGGTTGTTGTAACCAAGATGGAAAGTTGTCCTAGAGGTCTGTGAAGGGTCCGGACACTGGTAAGTAATACTACGGGTATAAGTGGTTTGGTTGGGCAGTTAGTCGGGTTAAGTCTGAATATCTAGTCAAGGAGGTGACTTGGGAAGTCTAGGTGATAAGGTGACTTGGGAAGTCCAGGTGACAAGGTGACTTGGGAAGTCTAGGTGACAAGGTGACTTGGGAAGTCTAGGTGTCAAGGTGACTTGGGAAGTCTAGGTGATAAGGTGACTTGAGAAGTTTAGGTGTCAAGCTGACTTGGGAAGTCTAGGTGACAAGGTGACTTGGTAAGTCCAAAGGTTAGGATGGTCGATTCCGAAATGGGGGATTGATAAAAATGATGTTGAAAGGGGTGAAGCATTTACCTTGTGCATTTTAACTTGATTTTTATATGATGGTAGGAGTGAATTCGGGTCAGCCGATGATGCCTACCAGTACGTGTGTTTGTACTGATTCTACTCTTGCTATACCTTTTTAGGTATAGTCTGGTTGCAGGGTTGGTGATGTTTCACAGGTTCAGGATTGCGGTGATCTTCCAGCAGCTCCTACTTTCCTTCTATGGTGGAAGTTCTGTCATCTTATGTCATTTACTCATCTTGTAGAAGCTCTTGTACCATCTTAGACTAGGTTCTGGGGAGGTTGTTTCATATTGTAAATGTTTTCCGCACATTCTTTAAATCGTTTATTTTCAAAACTATTTGTAAAAAGGATTACTCATGTATTTAAGGGACTTATTTAATGATTATTTTCTTTTCCGCATTGCCTGTTAGTTCGGGTGGTAAGGGTTCTCCTATCTAGGTGGATTAGAGTAAGTGCCCGCACGGCCGGTAGTTGGGTCGTGACATCTATAAATAGGGGTTCTTCCAACCTAGAAAAAGACAATTAGTTTTCTGCACAATACTTGCCCACTCAAGTATTGAGAGAGTTCGGCTGTGAATTTGGGATCACCGGAGAAGACCGTAGAACTAAAGTCGGCCTTGCTTCAAGATATCTGCTCACGCTTCAAGAGGTAATTTTTGGTTAATTTTCAGCACGCTTTATGTGTACTACGTGTTGGCATTTGTTGTCTATTATTCATGTAAGCAGTATATTCTTGGAATGCTTTCGCTGCGTGTACTATTTTCCAACAATTGGTATTAGAGTCATGCTTACATCTTTATAGATAATCTAGACATCATGTATATGTGTGCGAAAAGGAATACTGTTTCATGATTTTTCTTTGAAAATCGTGTGATATGTAATTTTATGCTAAAGAGACGTCGATTGTAACAAACAACACGATGTTGTTGAAATCTTGAAACCTAACCCAATTCTTAAATTTTATTAAATATAATAGACAAAAGAGTTTGAATTTGGTGTTCCATGTGTTCGGCATCAGAATAGTAGTGTTTAAATATGCATAATTGAAAACTGATACTTCTTGTTTCTTGAATATTTTAATGCCTTGGTTCATAGTAAAATCCTAGTAGATTCCTTCATTAGGATTAACTATTAGGGCATTAATTATTTGTTCTTGTGGGTAGAGTTTTTTATTTCAGGTGGGGTGGCGGCTGCTGTATAAACCCATATATTGTATAAGGAATTGAAAACCTTTCAATAAAAGATAAATCAAAAGTTGAAAATTATTCCTTGTTTCACGTGAGTGAATGGCCATGAGAACTTTTCTACTGTAATTTTTTTTAAAAGGAATTCCTTGGATTTTTATATTGTAAAAACAATGGTCTTGTTTTTGAAACCATGTAAAATTATTTTATTATATGGTTATTTTCTCATGTGAATGTATGTGAGATGGTATTGTGAATGAATTAGAGGTCGTGTACCATTTTTTTTATTTTCTGGAATTTCTTAATGAAATTTGAAAAAGAAAAAATAATCATTTGGTGACACAAGTTCATCCTCATGATTATCAAGATTAAATAGTAATGAAGTATTAAGTTTATGTGCTGACTTAGACCTTCCTCCATATCGGATAAATTTAATACAAGTCACTACGTATTTAATTGCTAGTTTGATAATCTGTATTAACTCTCCTTAACTGAGTAATATATGATTGGATCAATGTAACTAGGGTTTTTGATTTTCACTTGACTTAAGCTAACAGTATACTTTCCATCTGAGTTAGGTCTGTAAAAGTTTATGGAGTGAATAATCGGTCATTATATATGTGTACTGCATAAGTAGTTCTTCAATCCCATCGATTGGCTATTTGAGATGCATGATATATATGTATGTGATGAGTTTGAATTTAATTATTCAATGTTTATATGACTGTTTCATTGATCTATTGTAATTTTTTTTTCAATCTTAGATTCAGTATGTCTCCTGTTATCTCCCTTAACACTATTATGAGTCAAAATAAATTTGAGGGTCATAACTTTATTGAGAAAGGTTCTACTTCTAAACCGAAAGGTGAAAAGAAGAAGAAAAAGACTCACAATGCCATGAAAGTTGTAGCTCTAACTGGAGGCATGAAAAAACCTAAGGGCAAGTGTTTTCATTGCAAGATGTCAGGCCATTGGATGGCACATTGTCCAGTTTTCTTAGCCAAGCAGAAAAACAAGTTAGATAACTCACTTTCACTTGTCGTTGAAACGTGTTTAACGACGGTTTCTACCACATCATGGTGTGTAGACTCAGGAACCACTGATCACATCTGCACTATAATGTAAGGGTTTCAAGAAACACACAAGCTGATTAGAGGTGAAGTTAGTATTTTTCAAGCGGATGTCTCAGCAGCTCTAGCTTTAGCATTAGAAAATATTAGTATTTCGTTTGATAGTGGTAGAGTTTTAATTTTAAAAGACGCATTATACGCACCTGATGTTAGAAGAAATTTGATTTAAGTTTCTAGAGCTTTAAGAGATGGTTATAATGTTAATTTTTCTGATAACGGTTGTGTTATTAGCTATAATAAATATTTTATCTCTGCTGGTACATTGATTGATGGTCTTTTTATTATTAATGTCTCTCCTGAACTGCAACAAACTATTGAACTGAATAATATTAACCTTTCTAGTAAAAGAAAACGATCTTCTAAGTATAATGAGACCTATGTATGGCACTTGCGTCTATGTCATATAAATCTAGACAGGATTTCAAGGTTGGTTCAAGATGGACCTTTAGGTTCATTAAAAGTGTAGGCACTACCAACATGTGAATCCTGTTAAGAAGGAAAAATGACTAAGAGACCTTTTCCCTCAAAAGGGAATAGAGCCAATGATAAACTAGAGTTAATTCATTTTGATTTGTGTGGCCCGATGAACGTTCAAGCGAGAGGTGGTTATGATTATTTTGTGACCTTCATTGATGACTACTCAAAATATGAATATATTTATTTATTACGTCGTAAGTCTGAATGCTTTGACAAATTCAAAGAGTTTAAGGCAGAAACGAAGAAACGACATGGAAAATATATCAAGTCACTGCGATTTGATCGTGATGGCGAATACCTCTCCACAGAGTTCATTAATTACTTATATAAAAAAGAAATTACGTCTCAAATATTTGCACCTAGAATGCCACAACAAAATGGTGTAGCAAAAAGAAGAAATCGGACTCTTTTAGAAAGGGTTAGATCTATGATGAGTTACTCTGTTTTGCCTTTTTTGTTTTGGGGATATGCACTAGAAACTGCAAACTATATTTTGAACTTAGTTCCTTCTAATTCTGTACCTGTGACACCCATAGAACTATGGACTGGGCACAAATCTAGTTTGAAATATGTTCGGATTTGGGGATGTCCAGCACATGTGCTGAAAGGGAAGGCAGAAAAATTGGAACCAAGAACAGAAGTTTGTGTTTTTATTGGGTACCCTAAAGGAACGAAAGATGGTCTGTTTTATAATCCTAAAGAAAAGAAGGTTATTGTAAGTACAAATGCCAAGTTTCTAGAAAGGGATCTTTTAAACAAACCACATTTCTAGAAGTAAACTAGTTTTAAGAAAATTAAGTAAAGAGATACAAATCAAAATCTGTCTACTGATGATAATGAAAATCAAATTCAAACTCCAGATGTTAGAATTAACATACCATTGCATTTTAGTAGTGGGAGAGATGTTAATAAACATACAGTTCCACGAGTACAAGTTTTCAAACATTCATTGCATCAAAGTAGTGGGAGTAGTATTGAGAAAATTGCACTAGAGGAAGAAGTCGTTGATATTCCCACACCGCAAGGTGCTGAGAATAACATAGAAACTCAAGATCCTATAAATGATGTGGTTCAATCACAAGATCATACTAGTGCACCCTTTTCAGTACCTGCCCCTCTTATGGTGCCTCGTTGTAGTGGGAGAGAGATAAGAAAACCAATTCGATATGCACTCTTAGGAGAGTCTTTTGACAGAATCCCTGAAGAGTTGAATACCGAAACCGTGAATTACGATGAAGCACTACAGGATAAAGATGCGGAAAAATGGATTATTGTTATAAAATCAGAAATGGAGTCTATGTATTCCAATAAAGTCTGAGATCTTGTAGAACCAAATGTAGATGGAGTCAAACCCATTGGATGCAAGTGGATCTATAAGAAAAAGAGAGGAGTAGATGGAAAAGTGCAAACTTATAAAGCTAGGCTTGTTGCAAAAGGATTTACTCAAAAAGAAGGGATCGACTATGAGGAAACCTTTTTGCCAATAGTCATACTTAAGTCTATTAGAATTCTCTTATCCATTGTTGCTCATTATGATTATGAGATTTGGCAAATGGATGTCAAGACAACTTTCCTTAATAGAAGTCTTGATGAAAGCATTTTTATGCGACAACCAGACGATTTCATTCAAAAAGGTCAAGAACACATGTTGTGCAAGCTTAAAAGATCCATTTATAGATTAAAGCAAGCTTCTAGGGCATGGAACACTTGTTTGACAATGCAGTTAAAACCTTTGATTTTTAGCAATGTCTTGATGAATCTTGTGTGTACAAAAAGTGGAATAGGGATAAAGTGGTGTTTCTGATATTGTATGTAGATGATATCTTGCTCATAGGAAATAATGTGGGCTTGTTGAATTCAGTCAAGGAATGGTTGTCCAGTAATTTTGATATGAAGGATTTGGGAGAAGCTGCTCACATCCTTGGGATCAAGGTTCTATGTGATCGCAAGAAAGGGATGTTAAGCTTATCTTAAGCTCTTTATATTGATACTATTTTTACCAGGTTCAGCATGCATGATTCCAAGAAAGGATTTCTTCCTTTCAGACATAGAATTTCTCTATCTAAGGATCAATGTGCTAAGACAGATGATGAGATAAAAAACATGAAGGTAGTTTCTTATGCCTCAGCTGTAGGAAGCCTCATGTATGCGATGTTGTGTACTAGACCTGATATTTGTTTTACTGTAGGCATGGTTAGAAAATTTCAGTCTAACCTTGGATGAGAATATTGGACGGCAGTTAAGCATATAATAGAGTACCTGAAAAGGACTAGGGATTACATGCTAATCTACCATTCAAATGAGTTGGTGCCAATAGGGTACACAGACTCAGATTTCCAGTCTGACAAGGACTCTAGAAAGTCGACCTCTGGAAATGTGTTTACATTGGGAGGTGTAGCCGTTGTTTGGAGGAGAATCAAGCAAACTTGTGTTGCTGATTCCACCATGGAAGTCGAGTATGTAGCAGCCTCTGAGGAGGCTAAGGAGGCGGTATGGCTCAGAAACTTTCTAAAAGACTTGGCGGTAGTTCCTACGATAGAAGCCCCACTTACTATTTATTGTGACAATATTGGTGCGGTTGTAAATTCGAAGGAATCACGAAGTCATAAGAAGGCAAAAGACATTGAGTGTAAGTACCATTTAATTCGAGACATAGTGCAGAGAGGAGATGTGATGGTTGCGAAGATTGCATCAGAGAACAACCTGGCAGATCCTTTCACAAAGGCCTTGCCACAAAAGTCTTTTGATAGGCATGTAGAAGGAATGGGTGTTAGAGTTGTAGGTGCATGGTTATGAGAGTAAGTGGGAGATTGTTAGGATATACTATTAACCATGCATTTTGATATAGTATTATTTATTTAATGATTATTTATTTAATTAAATAAAGTATTATATTAAATAGATCATTTTATCATATATGTATCCTCAACTTATATAGTAGATGATCTGGTGTATAAAGTTTAAGCTTATACACAGAAGATTAAATCATTATTTTTTATAAGTTAAAGTTATAGTTCACAATCGAAGATGAAAATTTGGACAAACCATCAGAATGATTGTAGCACGAGATTAAAAGTAATTTATCTTGATTACGAGAATGATATAGTTCTAACTTCTCGTGCTAGTGCATTTTGTATATATTGAACATGACCGAGTAGAGATAGATGTCTTAGACTGACTGATAAAAACATATTCTCTAAACTATTAAATGTACTTATATTCTCAATCTTGATATAACTATTATGAGCTGTATATATTAATTATCATTTTGATTTATTAAACGGCGAGATCCTGAGATGGATCAATATGCCTGATAGATTGGATGATAATAATATATATTGGTGAAAAGATAAGTTAGTTGATAGAATTCATATCTCGGTATAGAGATTGATGATAAGTCTTTTATGAGAAGCTTATAAGTTTTCATGTGTAAGCCCGACCAGTGGATTTATGAATCCGACATATGAAATAAGTTGAGTACTGCTCTAAAAAAATTAATCATTGAATTAAATTCGTCAGTAATTTAATTTATTGATTAGTATCTGTAATCTTAACATGGGGAATTACATAAGTGTTTAATAGAACACTTATGTAAAAGAACAAGGAAAACGCCTTCCTTGTTTGTCAAGAAAGAGGCGTGCCTCTTGGTTCTCCCTTTTGGACGGAGAGAGCTCCTCTATAAATAGGGGTTCTTCCAACATAGAAAAAGACAATTAGTTTTCCGCACAATACTTGTCCACCGTAGAACTAAAGTTGGCCTTGCTTCAAGATATCTGCTCACGCTTCAAGAGATAATTCTTGGTTAATTTTCAGCACACTTTATGTGTACTACGTGTTGATATTTGTTGTCTATTTTTCACGATCCAATTTCTCAGGTCATGATGGCACCTACAACCCCCCAGTAGGCGAACAATTTCCCGTAGCCCAGAATAGTTAGTAATGTGCTACTACCTAACCAATACGTACAATAAGCTAAAATAAGCGGAAGCCGAATGTAAATGTAGACAAAGCGGAAGCAAAGCTCGAATGTATACATAAAATAAAGCTACACCAATCCCAAGACTTGGTATCGATAGTACAGAAGCTTCTAATAGAGTATACAAGTGCTAGAAGTAACAAAATACAATACAAATTTGTCTCCTAAAGTACAAGAAGCAACAGTACAACAGATGAGATGTAGACAAGCCCCGATCGTCAGGCGCTCACCCTAGTCTCGAAGATCAAAAGTTGCACGAGTCTCCAACGCGATCAACAACGAGAAATCAACTAATATCTTCACAGAAAGTGCAGAAGTGTAGTATGAGCACCTAAACAATGGGTACTCCGTAGGCATCATCGGCCGACTGAACGCATATAAGATATAAAAACAGTAAGTAACAGATAACAAGAAAGCAGTCACTGAAGCAACAAGCAAGGCACAAGGAGCTAGATCAAATCATCCATAACCAAGAGCTACAAACAACACATGCCAGCATAGAGGATATAACTACACAGAATCACAGGTGAAGGAAAGGAGAACGCACCTGGAGTCCTTGTACAACAATATAAGTAAATAGAGAGAGAGAGTGGGAAAAATGGCAGTATACCGGTAACCTCAAGTAAAAGGAAAAGACGAAAAGCAGTCTAACATACTCAAAATGGAATCAACAAGTATAAGGAAATCATAAAACACCAATCCAATCACATGATAGCATAACAAGGGAATCACCTCACAAGTACAACCCTAGGATAAAATAACTAGGCCACAATAACCGAGAGATACCACTCAACTTCCCACAAGAATAGAGCCAGAATCTCACACCCTGCTCAGAAGGCCACACAAAAGTGCCTCGATAATATAGGACTCCCTATCTCTCTCAATAATCAGACATCCCACAACCGAAGCCTCAACGAGTTAACCATCGCTAATCTTCGCTAACTGAGTGCCAAGACAAGCTCTAAATAAAGACAGGAGTAAATATAGTCTACCTACAGTCCCAATGGCCGCCCATACAACCGAGGAATGCATTCAAGTGAAAACAAACCCTCCAGCATCCCATACTACCGGAGCGTACAATCAACAAATAGCAAACAAGGGTGGAACCTCAAACATTGAATGATATGATGCCATGCTAAGTAAAAGTGATAATAGTATTGTATGTTACCCGCTTTCGGCAACCTGTAAGGCCCAGAAGATAGGATCCATGAAAGTTCTCACCCGTATACCACTACTACACCGTATACCCTTCCTCCGGCACACGCAGCTCGAAGCCCCAGGCCCCGAGCGGCAAGGTCCATGGAGGTCCCCGACCAACATACTAGATGCCCCGCATCTCAAAAATCCCCAAGTAAGGCTGCCCGGAGGGTGCGGGTCTAAATTGGTAAATCAATGGTTCTAGCGCACGGCCCCGCGGAGCTTAGTATTATCATGAAAGTTGTAGTAATAAGCATGGCACTCGACCCCGTCGAGCCCATAAAAAGTAGCACTATTGATAAAACATCTTTTAGAACTTTTCTTACCCCAAGAAAATTCACAAAATAAGTCAAACCATTTCCAAATTATTTCCGTCGAAAATGGGCCCCCTGCGCCATGCAAGGTTTGGAAAATAGTTTCAGTAGGTCCGAAGCAAAAACAGTAGTAAAACATGGAAGAAACCTCTTTATATGCATAGAAATGGTATGATCATACACACAATAGCCGCCCTGCAGCTCACAATCAACCTAACGGCCCTGCACAGGCTCCAAACCTACTCAGCAAGCCTAACTAGCCTAGAACGATAATTCTATGTCCGGGACACGCGTACATTTCCAAATAACCCACCATCTATGTTCCAGAGTCAACACAAGGCCGCATAGGACCACAAGGGTAATGTACCATACTACGCGAATACTACAAACATCGCATGAAATAATGGACGAACAAGGCGGACAAGGTCTGGGGTACCAACCTATAATAACCCACCCAAGGATGCTAATTAATGTAGTTATAGCCTATATACGTAGAGTCTAGATAGGGGAAGCCATAACCTACCTGTCATCCGATGACTAGCTACGAAAACGGCATCGTCCAAGCTCGAACTGCTCCGAAAAGCTCTGAATCACAAAAAAATACTTTCAACTGAAGCCCCAAAGGCGTCTCTATGAAGCCTGACCAACCAAGGTAATGGCACAATTGCTAGAATCGACAAGGCTGCAAGAATGAGCCATAGCCAATTGATAAGGTGTTAATGTTACACTCACGACCAGCCAACTCCAAAGCATAAAATGAGGCCAATAACAATAATAAATGGCAGCTAAATCCAACAACAATATGTTAACCACATCTCAAAGGAGCGACGAGCTCCCGAGGCACTATTTCAAGGCGTACTTCACGTCATTCAATCCAATAACCATCGTCCGCGACTCCAATAAGAATCACACAAATCACCAGTACCTCCAACACCATAACACCATCAACATACAACAATAACAACCCAATTTAATATGAAAAAGGGGCTGCCCAGAGCCACGGATCCAAAATACCACGTCATGGCTCAGAAATCCATAAAATAATACTAGAACATGAAATTATGAAGGAGGGTCATAGGAGGAAGGTTACCTCGACAAAAAGCTTTGAAATACCAAGCTAAACATGCTGTTATAAGGACCCACCACGATCTGTAATAATACACGGCAAGAAAACACGACAAACATGCCGATAACAATAAGTTCCCTTCAGAATTGATTCTAAAGCTCAAATTAAGAATGAGTCGAGGATTTAGAACTCTTACCTTCCGATAATCAAATGATAACACTATAAAAATATCAGTTCCATGAACTGCCTCTTTGAAGTAGCAACAAATGGAGCCAAAACGATGAGAAAACTACACCACGACGATGAGCTCGCGATGTAGAGCAACTTCCGTTAAACTTACGAATTAAAAGCATCAAAGTCCATGGAGTATTTAGGGGATTTACCTCTGATTTTCTGAAGTTTTTTGTTGAGTTTTACGAAATAAAATGAAGGAGAATCATCCTTTAAAGTGCTAAACCGACTTAGGATAGGGGGGACCACCTTGACGTTCCAGCTTATGCAGTCTCGCGAAAATGTGAATATCTCTCTATTCTAAAGCCGTATGGATTAACGATTTAGTGCGTTGGAAACTAGACTCGTAGACCTTCGATTTGGTATATTGGGGGCCCACTTACTCATTATAGATTAGAACCTTGGTTTAATTCTTTGATATTACCAATAATGTTGATTGAAGTCAACGATTTCCAAAGTTGAAGCTCTAAAATGAGGAACGGCCATAAAGACCAAACAAATGACCTGGGCACCGAACTACCGGTCCCAACAAGCCATAAATGACTTGGGGCCGCTACAGGCAAGCTCTAATGGTACAAGAAAGGCGAAAATGTGTAAATGACCGGAAGAGTCATTACATCATCCACTACTAAAAAAAGACTTTCGTCCCCGAAAGTCAGGAAAGAAGAAAACACTAGAGATTTAACAATAGCGGATACAACGCCCGCACTACTCTTTCGGGCAATCCAAGTAGCCTCCACGACCGGATGACACCCCAACAGAACAGAACCAAAGAAAGCAACCAAGCCTTAATTTCTTACTAGCCAAGCTAGATTTCAACCTCCAAAGATCTGCCAACCCAAACTGAACCTCGAGAATCTTAATGGAAAAGCACCGACACAACACCGAAACCAGAGCACCAAGGCGATCGACACACAAAACTCGAATCCTCAAAACCATACCAAGTTTACCAGAAAATCCATTAACCCAAAACTCTAACTCATGAACCTGCTGTTCTGCAAAACCCTTTTTTTAAAACTGAATCCTTTAGCACCACAAACAGGAAGTGGCATACAAGTCGAACACCCAAACCACCCTCGAAGCATCAACTGACACACCGGAGATCCCTAGTTCCCGCTTATACTTTACCACGAACGAAGTCACCCATTTTATTCAAACTCATTTCAAGCCAAGATATAAGCTACTAAGCTTAGCCATCCAAGATAACAACCTGTAGCATATCATTGAAAACTAAAGTTACCTGCCCTGACTGACCATCAACCAATGAACGAACACTTTTGCTAACATCAAACTCGCTAACTGAACCTAACAGAACAACCCATATGAACCCTACTGAAGTTTGCACACCAGGGTTAGGAAAGGCATGAAAGAATACCCTGTGTTGACGGAGAGATTTTCAAACTGTAGAACGAACAAAGTCAACCTCACTAAACCGTCCAAGTCTGAATCAATTAAAAGTGAATGAACCAGGGAAACCTGCCCAAAAGACCCAAACCAAAACCACGATCCTACAAGAAGTGTGGTAAGCCTACCACAAAGTCTGTAACCATGAGCTAAGCTCCCAACTCTAGAAAACACTGTTGCTACTCCGAACACTCGAACACCATTTAGATGTGAAATCGCCTTACAAATCTCACCTTAGGAAGAAGTCCACCATGCCATGAATATCAAGTCCAAACACCCCGAAGGCAAAGGAAAAAGGTGCCTGGGGTTCAATGTTACCATCTAGCCATAGAAAATTTTGCCTATATTTTCAACTCATTCCTTTGGCTCGAATCAACTGCTCTACCGGATCTGCAAACAACCAACCACTTTGAAGCATATATCATAACGAACTTCTAGTCCATATTGGCCGAGTCTAACAAACACTGGAACCCCACATAAACAACAACTCCGGAGGAATCAATTAAACAAGCTTTCAAATCCTCAGCAAACGAATGGCGATTACCAGTCTCTACGTATCATCAGAACTCAAAATAGCCTCGCTAGTCTCAACCCGCACAAGCTGACCACATAAAGCATACACCATTGCTGAAGCTCAAACTTACACCGCTGAGTTTGTCCAACCATGGTAGAAGGACCTTGTACTAACTGGAATACTGCTGAAATCTAGAATATCCCACCTCTTGCAGAGGTTAGACAAGGACTAGGTGTCCAAGGCAAATAGCCGCATTCGCAACTGAAGTAAAGAAACTAAGTTGCCCGCACCCACTGCCTCCCCGCACTAGGATGCTGCAACCAAATAGAAACTACCACAAACCATCCGATGTAACCTGCCAAGCCATGATTCTGAACCCCAACTTTCAAAACTGCCAACCAAAGCCTTGGTCGAACCCTTATGCTGCCAATGAACCCTTAAGAACCCAAGCGAACTAGGCTTGAATATGCAAGTTGCCAACACCGCAGCTGCTACTGAAACAAAAAACCAATCGATGGAAAACCCACGAAATTTGTAGACGGCTGAATCGAATCACCAACACACAATCCCAAAGCAAACCTTCATCGCCACCTCAGGCAACTATTAGGACACATAAACACAAACAAAGAGTCATCTCCCTTCTTTTTCAACTAAACAAAAATTCTTCCTTAGCACATACCAAACCTTACAAATCCTTTCTCGAATAAGAACATGAAGCCATTACCTTACTTCTCATAGCTACACGTCAAATTCGATAAGGCAGGAGAAGAATGGGCCGGATGCCCAACTCACCCAAAATGCTTACGAATACAACCCAACCACGAGGTTACAATCAACACTTAGTCGGAAGTGCTAAAGTCAAAACCCAATCATGATGCCAACATTAAGAGCTCATCCAAAAAATTACGGTCAGGATTCGTTCCAACTGGAGCTGGGGATACAACAAAACACCCAACGGACCAGGAACTGGAGGAGACTATAGGAACAACCCACATACCTGCCAACCTCCTAAACTAATCAACAAAGAGGGTCGACTCTAGACACTCGGGAGGTCAAACCGATCTATGCACACTAGCATAACCAATATCTCCCAACTAAGGCAAAATCTCAACACCGGCCCAACAACCGGTAATACATCAAACCATCACACGGATATCTAGCCACGCTAGATAACGACCTAGGCAACAACCATCTAGGACCGCTCAACAAGGGCAACTCAACCACAAGTCCAGAATCACAATGAAACAGGGATAACCCAATCAGAAACAGACTAACAAGAACTACCCACGAGCTACAACTTTGGGAAAACACCTCTCAAGGCTAACTTACCCTCATCCACTACTAAAGAATAAACTACCACTAAAATAACATATCGGTACTACAATTCGGGTAGCCAAACAACTTAAACAAGTAGCAGGTAGGCATATAAGCAAATAAACGACATAAGGGATAGAATCGCAACGCGAGCAGGACTATCACAAGTTAAAGTTAGCAAAAGCCTAACCTGGAGCAACGACATTAGGAACCTCTATCTTTGGCCCACCAAGAGGGGCATCGAACTGACGGGGTCTAACTCTGGACTGAGTAGTCAAAGCTGAAGGTTCAACCATCCCTCGTCGGGGGCAAGCTCTATAAGGGTGACCAATCTCCCCGCAATCATAACAACCAGGCTGACGAGGATACAAAATCGTGGGGCAATCTCTAGCAAGGTGCCCACGCTCACCACATCGACGACAACCTTTATTAGAACTACTGGCCCAGAAGCTACCTTTAACCATCTGGGGACCACTTCTACAACCCTACACTCCACCTCTGGCCGGTGGTACTGAAGCCCAGGGAGATAACATATGCTGAAGAACTAAAAGCTCAACCCTAACTTAAGCACTGCTCGTAGAACCGAGTACCAAAACACCCACCGGAGGACTCAGAGTTCTAGCCACGGTGTCTTGAAGAACTGGGGTAGTTATGAATCCAATCGGAGGTAGGGCTGACCCCACACCCCCTATCTGAGGCAGTAAACTCTCACTCTGAAGTCCTGGTGCTAATGGAAGCACTAAAGCAACAGGCACAAAAGCCTCGACACCAACCGTTGTCAAATTTATCTTAGGCATCTTAGAAAGAATGAAACAACCGAAGTTTAGAAGTCAATAGAGCCAGGAACGCATGATGAGGAGCCAAGGAGATAAAACTTTTCTTAACAATGCCCTGTAGCCTCCCGCAGATAGGATACGGACGTCATCGTACCGATCTATGAGACTCTACGTAGACACTTGCTTCTGTACCACAACACCGGTGAACCTAGAGCTCTGATACCAAGCTTGTACGACCTTATTTCTCAGGTCATGATGGCACCTATAACCCCCCAGTAAGCGAACCAATCCCCGTAGCCCAGAACGGTTAGTAATGGGCTACTACCTAACCAATACGCACAACAAGCTAAAATAAGCGGAAGCCAAATATAAATGCAAACAAAGCGGAAGCAAAGCTCGAATGTATACATAAAGGAAAGCTATACCAACCCCAAGACTTGGTATCGATAGTAAAGAAGCTTCTAATAGAGTACAAGTGCTAGAAGTAACCAAATACAATACAAATTTGTCTCCGAAAGTACAAGGAGCAACAGTACAACAGATGAGATGTAGACAAGCCCCGATCGTCAGGCGCTCACCCTAGTCTCAAAGATCCAAAAGTTGCACGAGTCTCCAATGCGATCAACAACGAGAAATCAACTAATATCTTCACAGAAAGTGCAGAAGTGTAGTATGAGCACCAAAACAACGGGTACTCAGTAGGCATCATCGGTCGACCGAGCGCATATAAGATATAAAAGCAGTAAGTAACAGATAGCAAGAAAACAGTCACTGAAGCAACAATCAAGGCACAAGGTGCTAGCACAGATCATCCATAACCAAGAGCTACAAAACAACACATGCCAGCATAGAGGATATAACTACACAGAATCATAGATGAAGGAAAGGAGAATGCACCTGGAGTCCTTGCACAACAATATAAGTAAATAGAGAGAGAGAGTGGGGAAAATGGCGGTATACCGGTAACCTCAAGTAAAAGGAAAAGACGGAAAGCAGTCTAACATACTCAAAATGGAATCAACAAGTATAAGGAAATCATAAAACCAATCCAATCACATGATAGCATAACCAGGGAATCACCTCACAAGTACAACCCTAGGATAAAATAACTAGGCCACAATAACCGAGAGATACCACTCAACTTCCCACAAGAATAGAGCCTGAATCTCACACCCTACTCAGAAGGCCACACAAAAGTGCCTCGATAAGATAGGACTCCCTAGCCCTCTCAATAATCAGACATCCCACAACCGAAGCCTCAACGGGTTAACCATCGCTAATCCTTCGCTAACCGAGTGCCAAGACAAGCTCTAAATAAAGACAGGAGTAAATATAGTCTACCTACAGTCCCAACGGCCGCCCATACAACCGAGGAACGCATTCAAGTGAAAACAAACCCTCTGGCATCCCATACTACCAGAGCATACAATTAACAAATAGCAAACAAGGGTGGAGCCTCAAACAATGAATGATATGATGCCATGCTAAGTAAAAGTGATAGTAGTATTGTATGTTACCCGTTTCCGGCGACCTGTAAGGCCCAGAAGACAGGATCCATGAAAGGTCTCACCTGTATACCACTACTACACCGTATACCCTCCCTCCAGTACACGCTGCCCGAAGCCCCAGGCCCGGATCGGCAAGGTCCATGGAGGTCCCCAACCAACATACTAGATGCCCCGCATCTCAAAAATCCCCAAGTAAGGCTGCCCGTAGGGTGTCCGGGTCTAAATCAGTAAATCAATGGTTCTAGCGCACGGCCCCTTCCGAGCCTAGTATTATCATGAAAGCTGTAGTAAAACAAGTCTAGCCCTCGACTCCACCGAGCCTAGTATTATCAGGAAAGCTGTAGTAAATAAGCATGGCACTCGACCCCGTCGAGCCCATAAAAAGTAGCACTATTGATAAAAATCTTTTAGAACTTCCCTTACCCTAAGAAAATTCACAAAATAAGTCAAACCATTTCCAAATTATTTTCGTCGAAAATGGGCCCCCGGGGCCATGCAAGGTTTAGAAAATAGTTCCAGTAGGCCCGAAGCCAAAACAGTAGTAAAACATGGAAGAAACCTCTTTATATGCATAGAAATGGTATGATCATACACACAATAGCCGCCCCGCAGCTCACAATCAACCTAACGGCCCTTCACAGGCTCCAAAGCTACTCAGCAAGCATAACCAGCCTAGAAGGATAATTCTATGTCTGGGACTCGCGGACATTCCCAAATAACCCACCATCTATGTTCCAGAGTCAACACAAGGCCACATAGGACCACAAGGGTAATGTATAATACTACGCGAATACTACAAACAGCGCATGAAATAACGGATGAACAAGGCGGAAAAGGTCTGGGGTACCAACCTATAATTACCCACCCAAGGATGTTAATTAATGCAGTTATAGCCTATATACATAGAGTCTAGATAGGGGAAGCCATAACCTACATGTCATTCGATGACTAGCTGCGAAAATGGCGTCATCCAGGCTCGAACTGCTCCGAAAAGCTCTGAATCACAAAAAAATACTTTCAACTGAAGCCCCAAAGGCGTCTCTATGAAGCCTAACCAACCAAGGTAATGGATCAATTGCTAGAATCGACAAGGCTGCAAGAATGAGCCATAGCCAATTGATAAGGTGTTAATGTCACACTCGCGACCAGCCAACTCCAAAGCATAAAATAAGGCTAATAACAATAATAAATGGCAGCTAAATCCAACAACAATATGTTAACCACATCTCAAAGGAGCAACGATCTCCCGAGGCACAATTTCAAGGCGTACTTCACGTCATTCAATCCAATAACCATCGTCCGCGACTCCAATAAGAATCACACAAATCCCCAGTACCTACAATACCATAACACCATCAACATACAACAATAACAACCCAATTTAATATGACAAAGGGGCTGCCCGGAGCCACGGATCCAAAATACCATGGCTCAGAAAACCATAAAACAATACTAGAACATGAAATTACAAAGGAGGGTCGTAGGAGGAAGGTTACCTCAACAAAAAGCTTTGAAATACCAAGCTAAACATGTTGTTATAAGGACCCACCATGAGCTGTAACAATACACGGAAAGAAAACACGACAAATATGCTGATAACAATAAGTTCCCCTCGGAATTGATTCTAAAGCTCAAATTAAGAATGAGTCGAGGATTTATAACTCTTACCTTCCGATAATCAAATGATAACACTACAAAAATATTAGTTCCATGAACTGCCTCTTTGCAGTAGCAACAAACGGAGCCAAAACGACGAGAAAACTACACCACGACGATGAGCTTGCGATGTAGAGCAACTTCCGTTAAACTTCCAAATTGAAAGCATCAAAGTCCATGGAGTATTTAGGGGATTTACCTCTGATTTTATGAAGTTTTTTGTTGAGATTTATGAAATAAAACGAAGGAGAATCATCCTTTAAAGTGCTAAACTGACTTGGGATATGGGGGCCCACCTTGACGTACCTGCTTGCGCAGTCTCGCAAAAATGCACATATCTCTCTGTTCTGAAGCCGTATGGATGAACGGTTTAGTGCGTTGGAAACTAGACTCGTAGACCTTCGATTTGGTATATTGGGGTCCCACTAACGCTTTATAGATTAGGAGAAACACTGCAAGACATTTAACCCAAATTTAAAGAGAATTCCTTAAAGGAATTTACAATAACTTTTTCCGACTTTTGATTCGCAACTTGCTTGACTTCAAAACTTATCATACGACCATTTTGCGATTAAAATACCTCATAACACATCCTTCTTAGTATATTAGACACTATTAGTCTTACCCCAAAGGTACGAGTTAATTTAAACCTTCCAAACGGGCGAGGTGTTACACGAGACATTTTTTTAACTCGAACTTTTGAGTAAGGGATTCCTTTGACCTAGAACCTTGGTTTAATTCTTTGATATTACCAAGAATGTTGACTGAAGTCAACGATTTTCAAACCTAAAGCTCTAAAACGAGGAACGGCCATAAAGACCAAACAAACGGCCTGGGCACCAAACTACCGGTCCCAACAAGCCATAAATGACTTGGGGCCGCTACAGGCAAGCTCTAATGGTACAAGAAAGTCGAAAACGTGTAAATGACTGGAAGGGTCATTACACTATTATTCATGTAAACAGTATGTTCTTGGAATGCTTCCGCTGCGTGTACTATTTTCCAACAATTGCTCCATCAACAAAAAAATTCTCTTTGGAATTTATTAGTGGTTAAACAAATAAAGTCACCATTGTACTTCAAAATCAAAAATAAAAATTAATTTGTGACATTTGTATGGATAAATCTCTCTGTTAAAGTGGTTAATTTGACGAGTCAATTCAAATTGAAGACAAAGGCAGATCCAAGATTTGCAAAAAGCTTTTGAGTTACTGAATTCTAAATCAATAATTTGTACATATTAAATAAATTTTCTTAACAAATACAAGGTTTGGATCAACGTTATTGAGTTTATACCTTTTACTGTACTTCCGCCTCAGTTGGTAGACTACTATTACCATTTAAAAAAAAAACTTGAATTGAAAGGTTTTATTCTACATATAGTATGAGAAGATCAGTCACAAAATTGGGGTTTTACTGTGACAAACTGCTTTGAAATGCTTTTTTTGAGCCGAGGGTCTATCGAGAATAGTCTATTACCTTCACAAGGTAGGCGTAAGGTTCGCGTACATGCTACCTTCCCTAGACCTAAGGTCCGTGTACATGCTACCCTCCTTAGACCTTACATTGCAGTTACACTAGATATTTTATTGTAAGCATCTGGTCCATGGTGTGAATAAGGGAAAATTAGAAATAAAAACATAGGAAGATTTTCATAGTGTGGAGAAAAATACTGAAGGAAAGTTCCAAATTATAGGTCACCATCTCACTTAAGTCATCATCATTAATACACCACTGCTTCTCAACAAAACAAAATCAGCTGCCTCATAAAGACTAAAACAGCTATTCTGTTGACTTGTAACAACCAAATCTTCTTAGTCTTCCTTCCACCATCAACTTTGTCACTGTGAGTGGGTTTGGTACGAAGGAAAATGTTTTCGACTCAAAATATTTTTCTCGAAAATTTTCTCGTGGAGAATAAATAGTTTTTTTTACTTACTTTTTGGTGTTGGTAACCGTGTCATTGATAAGTAAGCAAAAAATATTGTTCCAAAAGACATTTGTATATATAGGCAAATACTATGGGGTGGAGGGAGGGTAGGGAGGAGACAATTAGTGCGGAATGACACTAGAGAAGTCACTTTTCTCATATTTAAGGAACTTGTTTTCTTAGAGAAAATATTTTCAGAAAATTTTGACCAACCAAACGTGAAATAATTCGTTCATACCAAACACACCCTATATCTTTACATGATTATGTGAAACAAGAATAATAATCCTGAGGATGTTCCACAAATTATTCTAACATACCATGGTGATGAACTTCAATATTCTCAAATTTCCTGTTGTACTATGTGTTTAACATTTTCTTGATTTTCAGCCAAAATGGCAAGTTAGCTCTGGCCCTCTTGCACTTTTCTGCCCAAACACTTCTTACAGTCCCAACAACACTTGCAGCTCTAATCTCAATGCCCTTTTATCATCTTTGTTAGAACGCTTCTACGCGTATCGGATTTTACAACTCCACAGCTGGTCAAACAGGGTCCGATATAGCTTATGGCCTGTTTTCACGCAGGGGGATGTTTCACCGAATCGATCCATCTTTGCCACAGTGGATCTATCAAAATTGTGTGTCAACAGCTGGTAAAGAAGTATTGGAAGATTGTCCGAACGAAAAAGTTGTTGCTATCTGGTATGACAAATGCTTGTCGCGTTACTCGAATCGATCCATCTTTGCCACAGTGGATCTATCAGGTGGATCATTTTTGTACAGTGTCTTTCTGCTTTTATTTGTTTATACTAGTAAGGATAGTCCGGGCGTCGCCCAGGCCCAACACAAATGAAGGTATATTGTTGTTATACAATGTAGATAAATCAGTAAAGGTTATTACAATATGTTTTGCTCACAAGTGAAGCGGAGAAAGTTATTTGCCGTTTGATTTTTAAATTTCAGTTTCCCACAACATCTAAGTGCGCAAAAAGTATTGATCGACATGAGCGTGTCTGAGCAGCTAAAGCTAAAATGTCAGCACAAGAAACAATGTCGGGGTATTTTTGCTCAAGTTGTCGCTTGATATCATCAATTACATCGAAACCACCTACAGACAGATTTAGCCAGCCCTCCTTCTCAAATCGATCTGTTCCCACTTTATCCAGCAATATAGATGCATCACATCCCTACAAATTTGCATAATGTCAGAAGGTTAATTAACGTAGCGTGTAAGTTTTTTTTCCCCGGTCAGTGTATATAACTTTGATCCTACTATGAGATTAACGTGTGCATAGTAGTAACTCTAATTGGTGCGTACCCTCTGCATCATGCAACTATCAATTATCATAAATCATGCATATTGGCCTGATTACCTACACCCTCCATCATACTCAACAGGCACAGATTTATCATACTTTTCTGCATATTTATATCTTAGTGAAGAGAACAGCCACCACCAAGAAAAGCCAACAACATCTACTTTCTTTTCTATCCCAACAACTATAGCACATTTTTCTCTATGTTTTGTTAGTTCTCCAAAAGGCTTTTTTGATATCCTTTTTAGACAATTTCTTGTTAATTCCTCTTATTCATAATCAAGATAGTTGAGCAACATAAGAGAAGCGATATGGGAGAGCGCAAAGTCTTTCTATGGAGTCTCAGTTTCTTGGTTTTGTTGTGTTTTGGGCTTTATGGACGGGTGACAGTCAAAGCAAAATCCGTGAAAGAAAGTTTTTAACTTCTCAGGCTAAGGCTGCCAATGTAGTACTAACCGGTGGTTATGAACACATTATAATTAGGAAAATGAACAGAACTTTAGTTTCATTCTTCTTCAGATAATTTCAGGGCAGCGTTAAATTAAATGGTCGAACCGCAAAAAGTTAGCACTGCTAGACTATTATTTTCGTAAGTGAACTCTGATTTCCAAACCATGAAGACACTTATGGGGCTTAACCAAGTATAACAAGTATGACCAAAAAAACATAAGCAGAGAAAGATAAATTGCATTCAGTCAATTTTACATTTAAAAAAAAGGCAGGGCAACAAATTCATAAGCTGCATAAAGCTAATCAAGTTGAACGTTTAATAACAGTCTTCTTAATTAATGGTCAATGAAGAAGATAAATTCAACTGAATCGGTTTCATGAGGTAGTATCATTTATTATATCAGAAAGTGCCGGAATATTGAGTCGGAAATTACATAGAGGGAACTTATTGAAAGAAACTGGTAGGCTAATTGATCAACTTTGACAACCAAGTATAAAATAGAAAAGGCCAGAAGAAGCACAAGAAAGGACTGAGAGAAGCAACCCAAAAATGACTAATAATAAATAACTAAGAAAGCCCGACTCATTGAGGAATTTTCTCATACACTTACACAACAAAGCACATATTGAACTTTCTATGCATTAGAGCCGATACTGTCAATCTACAACAAAAATACATAGTGAAATCAACGCTGAAACAGACGAACACAATATGAGAGGAATAAAACCCACCAAAAAACAAATCGAAATCGAAAAACTCAGAAAACCAAAACAGAGAAATACAAGGTGAGAAGAAGAAAACCCAACAGAAAATAGTGGCATAAACGGGAAAACTCAGGTAACCAGCTGGTAGCAATTAGCCGAACACAAACGAATTACAAAAGCAAATAGCATAAAACACAGGTAGGAAATCAAAATCAAAGCAGGGAAAAGACCCAAATAATCACGGAATAAATTATCACAAAGCAACCGTGATTATACTCTTACCTGAAATAAGAAGCTCTAAAATTCACTGAAGTGCAAAATTAACAAACACAAGGAGAGAAAACAGATGCGGTGGACATGGTGGTATTGGTACAAGATCGTTACATTGATAAAGAAATGGGACTACACGTGTGTAACGGAATAGAGAAACAGCAGTAGAAAACCTTGTGAATTGACAATATTATCCTCCAATTGAATGTGAATACCAAGAAGCACACATGTTGAAGGTGAGCTGCTTGGTATTCACATTCACATTTATTAGATAGTAATAAAATAATATATGCTGTTTGATGCAGCTTTTTGAGCTGCTGCGGTGTGTTAGAGTTTGCCCTATTTTTCTTATCTCATTCGAATTTTCTAATTGTGTTGTTACTTCTAAAAGGAGAACTAATCATTTTCTTAGATCATAAAATGTTATGTTTATTTTTGTTTAGTTCTCATTTTCTTAGATCATAATATTAGACAAAATGTTCCCGCGACGGGACATGCGAGCCGTAAGTCTTTATGTGCGAAACGCATGTGATCCTGACGTATTGTCTAATTTCTCATTTTCTTTTAGTCTTTTTAGGATCCAATCTTATATTAGGGAGTGAGAATCTTTTAGATAAACCTCTTAAAAAATCAAAGGCCTATTATAGTGTGAATATGTGATTTGATCGAAATTTTAACTTTACATACTCAAAATAATTTTTTTTCTTCTCCGTCATTTTAATCACTCTCACCGGATAACTTCTAAGTTCACCTTCGCTGAAAATTTCCTTCAAATATGTCCCACCTTCTTCTCAAGAAAAGGAAAAGAAGAAGAGAAAAAGATGGAAACTTTGCATGATGCATCTTGAAGAATACTATTGGCATATGTAATCTAGAATACTAATCACCTTCAATTAACCTTACAAATAATCTTCAACTGAACCTATACAAATATACTAGATTTTTCTCTCCAATTACTTTCTTATCATGTTTTCAAGTGCACTAATACTAAACCTTTTACTGATTTTCATGATTAGAGTCAATCTAAAAGTCACATTTACAAATTTGATTACAAGTTTGTTGTTTTCTCCTAGGTCCTTATTAAGGAGAAGATATCAAAAGATCTACTATTATTTTCATGGTACTACAACCTACAACAGAAATCGCAACACATCGGAAGTCACAACCAGTGTTTTGAACGGCGAAAGGCGACAAGGCTCTACCTCACCACGCGGCGAGACACTCGCCTCTTTGAAGTGCGGCGCCAATTAATACCAAAAATTAAAATATTTAATTGTATATATAAATAATCAAAATCTCAATAGCAATAATATATTATTAGCAAATATTTCAATTCAAAAACTAAAAATAGATAGTTCATAGTAGATAGTTCATACTAGTCACTAGAAATTGTTGTTAATGATCAACAATTACGATATTTATTACTAATTAATATATTATATAACAAAAGAAGAGAAAAAAACAGAGGAACAAAAGAAGAGAAAAAAAACAGAGAAAGAAAAGAAGAGAAAAAAATAGAGGAAAAAAAGAAGAGTTAAAAAAACAGAGGAAGAAGAAGAAGAAAGTAGAAAAAGAAACCAGAAGATGAAGTAGAAGAAAAAAGTAGAAGAAGAAAGTAGAAAAAAAAAAGTTACTTACCGTTGTTGCCACCTCGTCAGAGACCAGAGTAGCAGTTGCCGCCTCGCCGGAGTCGTCGGAGTTGCTGCAGTCGTAGCAGATGCAGCTCTGGTAGAGCTCGTAAGTCGCAGCAGCGGTGAGGAAAAATATGAAAACAAGCCTAAAATTATCTTTTATCCGTTAAAACCCTAATTTTTTAAAAAAATTGAAAAGACGTCGCCACATCGCTAATATCGCCGCATCGCCTTTGATAACACTGGTCACGACCTTAGACAAAAGTCACATATGAAAAAAATTATTCTTATTTGGATTATCACTACTAAAAATAGCTCAAAAAGGGACGGATAGAAAAGCGATGGACAGCGTCGCTAATGAAAAGCGACGGAAAAAGCGACGTTGTCCGTCGCTTTTCAATTTTTTTTTTAATTTATAATTATTTTTTTACATAAGCGACGGACAGCGTCTCTATTTCCGTGGCTTTTTTTGGCGAATTTTTGCGCCAAAAATATTTGTAAATAATTAATTTTTATTTTTTAATATAAGCGACGAACAGCGTGGCAAATATTAAAAAAAAATTTAAAGAAAGAGACATTGTCCTTCGCATTCTTTAAAATTAAATTTATATTTAAAAAAAATAAGAAAGCGATGGACAACGTCGCTTTTGTCCGTCGCTTTTTGGTCAAGATGCGGTCAACTCATTTAAAAAAGCGACGGACAGAAGCGACGTTGTCCGTCGCTTCTTTAATTATACAGAGACCCAGTCGGGTCTCTTTCTCTTTTTCTCTCCTCTTCTCCTCCTCTCCTCCACCACTTTCTCCGTTGCTCCTCCACCGCCGGTCCCTCCACCACTTGCTCAGCCTCCATTCTCCAACCTCCTCTGATTTTGAGATGTCACGACCCAACCTACCGGGTCGTACGGGCACCTACTCTAATCACCTAGATAGACGAACCCTTACCACCCGTCCAACAGGTAACATGCAAAAATTAAAGTAAACCATTAATCAAACCATTTTATACATGAGGAATCTCTTTTTACAAAACATGTTCAGAAAATAGACTACTAAAAACTTGCAAAAAGATCTTTACAATATTTTAAACACCCTCCCTAGGATCTGGTCTAAGCAGGTACAAGAGCTACTACAAGATGACACAAAGAGGGAAAAAGACATAACTTTCGCCATGGAATCAAAGACAGAAGCTGCTGGAGATCCTTAGAGCCGTGAACCTATGAAACATCACCAACCTGCAACCAGACTATACCAAAAAGGTATAGCAAGAGTAGAGTCAGTACAAACACACGTACTAGTAGGCATCATCGGTCGACCCGAATCCACTCCTACCTCATATAAGAAAATCAGAAAAACATGACTGTATTTAATATAACTTGTTTCCCATCCACCAACATTCTTCCGCTGCCAACTCCCTCATTCCCCAGAATTTCGAGTCACACTAACCTTAGACTCCCCAAGTCACAATATCCTAGACTTCCCAAGTCACAATATCCTAGACTTTCCAAGTCACCTTACCCTTCACCAATGCCCAGTCCATGCCTGGATTGCCCTTTCCTTACCTAAGTCAACCGTTCTAACTAACGTTTGAACTTAACCCATCTAACTGCCCACTCAATCACTTATACCCGTGGCATTACTTACCAGTGTCCCGACCCCTCATGGGTCTCTCGTAACCTTTCAATATGTTCGTAACAACTAGGAGCTACAACCCCAGACTCTCAGTCTTCCTACCAAATCTAACCATCACATGAAAGCCACCTAGCAACCCTTGCTAGATTTATTAACAACATTAGAATTTCATCTAACTACCTTTTTGAGTCACACAACCCGGACCCTCCAAGGATCCTCCATCCACACCTAAGTGTTCAACAGACTACCCCGGTCTACACCGAGACCCACCCTTAGATTATTAACCATGATAATTCATGACCACCATTATTACACTTAATGACATCAATTTATGAGCACATAACCTCTTTTAAACAGTCCGGACCCATCCAGATCCCCCTAACACATCTAGGTGTTAATATGGAAAACCCGATCTACATCAAGACCAACTAATAATTAACGTAATAACTTGGCCTACACCAAGACCAACTCACAATATACTATAATAATCCGGCCTACACCAAGACCAAACAAATAACATAATATAGCAATCTCGGCCTACACCAAGACCAAACTCACAATATACTATAATAACCCGGCCTACATCAAGACCAAACAAATAACATAATATAGAAATTCTGGCCTACACCAAGACTAAATTCACAATATACTATAAGAACTCGGCCTAACCCAAGACTCGCACAACAGTTATACAAAAGTTTCCGGCCACTCAAGGACCACCATCAATAGCACCTTTAAATAAAAAACCTGGTCCACCCACGGACCTCCTATCAACATCACAATTTCAATAAATAATCCGATCCACTCACGAAACCAATATTAAGTATCACATTCAGTAAAATAATCCAGTCCACACATGGAACCAATATCAGTCAATGCAATATAATAATCAATGAAACCATGCAAGATGGAGTAAAGTAAACCCGTACCAGGCGTGGTACCCGAGCCAATCGAATGTTATTACCGTACCAGGTGTGGTACTCGAGCCAACCAAATGTCAACAAACCAGAGTCAATAGATGAATGCACACAACTGATACGCCAAAATTACAACTCCAATTACGAAGCGTAAGCGGTCGTCGTCAAATATAGAACCCAACAAAGGTTGGGGTCGATCTCACAGGGAATAAGGTGCAAATTAAATCGTTAGTGAATTAGTTGACTAGTAATCAATAGTTTTCGGTAAATTGGGGGAGTTTCTGTGATCAATATTTGAATAATGCAAGTAACTAATTGCGAGTTTCAACGAGTATTAATCAATATGAGAATGAACTAGGGAAGTGTTCACCATGGCGTCGTAACAATTTCGACTCAAAGCTTAACCGGATTCTTTCTATATGCATATCACGATGTGATTGAATTAATGGTATCATCTAAACGTTTCTCAACCAAATAGACAAATTTCCTTTTCAATTCTCTCGAACTTGAAAAGGTGAACTTTCTTATTTCAATCCTAAACATCGAGTAGATTAATCTAGTTACAGCATTAATCATAAGACGAGAGTTAGTAGTCTCGAATTCTCGTAGTTAATCAAATTTCCCGGTTTTAATCTCTTTGTTCAAGCAAATCAAACGTAGGTATGTTCTAATATTTGCAACCATTAGAAAACGTAAATAACGAATGATTAACCACGTGACAACATATAAATTTAACTCAACGCTACCCGAAATCTACATTGTGACTCTTGCCATGGATCCCACAATCCTAGTTGTGGGGAGTTTAGCCACTCATGCTAGCAAAGCGAAGTAAAGAAATACTAGTATTCATATGAGAAGAAGGAATTCTTACAATAAAAAATTAATACTTTACTTTGAACTTCGTAGAATCCCAGCACCAATGGTGAAAATCCCAAGAACAATGGAAGAAGAGGAAGAAAATGAGTTTGTGTCGTGTTTTCTCCTCCCAAAACTCGTTCTAAACGTCTGACAAATATTAGTTAATGAATATGTAAAATAACCCTAACACTGGGTATTTATAGCAGTCCAGGAAATAAAGTCCAAAAATAGAATTTTCGGAGTCCCGCTTCGCGTTGACGGGTCGCTTGACGGACAGTCACCCATGAGACTGGCCATCACTCCAAGCCGTCGCCACTATCCAGTGCATGCTATCCTTTAGCTCTAACTTGATGGCTTGGCTGACGGGCAGTCACGGGTGTGACGGGCCGTCACGCCAACCGTCGCCACTATCCAGTGCATGCTCTCCTTGAGCTCTAACTTGACGGCTTGGCTGACGGTCAGTCACGGGTGTGATGGGCCGTCACGCCAACCGTCGCCACTATCCAGTGCCTCATTTAGCTGCTGCCAGGTTTGGTGGCTCCCCTGACGGTCAGTCACCTGTGTGACGAGCCGTCAGGCCCTCCGTCAAGCCTAACCCGTGTTACTTAGCTTGAGTATTTTTCACTTCCTTCTTATCCTTGTCTCCATTTCCTGCAAATACAACATAAAAACATCAAAAACCACAAGGGTTGCTTGAAAACTCGCGAGTATTCTTAGTTAAAGGCGTCAAATGTGCCGTAGAATCCCGGCACATCAACACCCTCAACTTAAAACATTCGCTTGTCCTCAAGCAACATAACAACAAAGACAAAATGACGACTCAACTAAGAATACAAACACATATCTCTAGCAAATCATGGCCATTCAACAGTTTATTAAATTAAAATCAAGCCCCCCGGTAACACACAAATGTATGAAAAGCTAACTTGTAAGGATCCAAACATGGCATTCCGATATGATAGAATATTCTACATACACACACAACAGCTATCCCAACAGTCAGTAGATAATACAGAAATCCTGGTGCCCTCACTACAAAGAAGTCCTACACACAAGATTTGGGATTAGGTAAGGCGCTCACACTCACAAACGATTTCAAACAATGCACATGCGATGCAATAAGCTTCCCCTTGCTATTCTATTTCAGTTTTTCAGAAAGCTGCTCAAGATCACTACATGACTTGTTTTGGCTTGTAATGAGGCTTCGGGTGCAGGTAGGATACGTTTGGGGAATAGTGACTAAACCCTCCTTGGAATCACCGACCTACTTTTTCCACTTAACTTTACTTCGTCCATCCTTATTCTTTTTTTTCCTTTCTTTCTAGCTACAGGTGCGGCCTCTTTATTTTGACAATTCTTTTTCATCTCTTTTTCATTTCTTTTTCTTTCTTTTCTTAGGCACACACCTGAAATTTTCATTCTATCCACAACCAATCTTGTCCATCCTATTTTTCTTATCATTTACCTCTATAGTAGCCACCCTCAACTTAGGCTGATTGCCTGAGTTGAGGTGCACGATGTCCAAGGAAGGACCAGGGCCAAGATAGGGATTCAAAGTTAAAAAGAAACGGTGACAGATTATTGAAAGAATAGGGTCAATTATGGCTCAAACAGGGATCAATGGGATTATTTGCATTTGGACGGTCTTATAGGCTAAGTGGACTGCACACAAAAAGGGCCTGTGGTTCTTTCCTAAGCAACCAACTTCAAGCTTAACAAAATAGACCGGGCAAGGTCTAGATGCATGCACAGAGTAAGAGTTTATAACAATAAGCTCACACACACTTGGCACCAAGAAACCATACCACTACCAACTATCAAAACATCAGCTCAGCTTAAGCATAATTATTACAATCACAACCACACAATGACATTCAAGGATCCAGAACAGTCAATCGTTTCAAACATAAGTACAAAATCAACTTTTTCAGAGGGAGCTCCTTTTAGTTCAACTTTCAAAAAGCCATGCTTGCTATAGACATCACAACACAACCAAAATTTAAACGACAACCTAAACATGCCGGTTCTACTAAATAGCACACCGGAGGGAAAAGAAACACGGCAACAAAAACCCTCGGTGGTGAAAGACTCACAGGTATCCCAACAGCACCCTCAACTTAGACTCATGCATTGTCCCTAATGCATACATGTGAAAGCTAAAACTGTGAGAGAAAGGAATACATGTGAAGCCCATAGGACTCAGAGTCTAGCATGATGTTGGAGACCACCAGGGTCTCCAAAGCAGGAGCAATCACTGGAATAGGTGCAAGCGACATCATCCTGTTGAGCTCCAACTTTCTCTTTTATAGGCTCCTCAGCTAGTCGAGACAACTTCTTTACTCTTTCTAACTCTTTTTCTTTGCTGGTTCTCTTGCGGTGTTTTCTTTTCCTTGATTTGTTCTCACTGCCTTCCTCTATAGGTTTCTCTTCTTGCAATCCCAACACCATTCTCATAACAGCTACGGTTTCAACAAAACCCTTCTCCTCAATATGCATATCCGTAGGGGCTTCATCAATAACATTGATAACTGAGACCACCCTCATGTCTCTTGGTGGCTTCATCAATTTACACACATCAAAATTGACCAATTCATTGTTTAATCTGAATGTCAGTTCATTTCTTTCCATGTCGACCAACACTCTAGCAGTGGCTAACAATGGTCGTCCCAAGATTATGGGAACTTCAAAGTCCACTTCGCAATCTAAAATTACAAAGTCAGCTGGGAATGTAAACTTACCAACCTTTACCAGCACATCAGACAATATTCCCACCGGTCGCTTTACTGAACGGTCAGCCATTAACACCCTCATGGTAGTTGGTTTGGGATCTCCCAAACCCAATTGTTTATAGACTGCTAGTGGCATCAAGTTGATGCTAGCACCAAGATCACATAAGGCTTTTTCAAAGTTGAATTTCCCAATAGTACAGGGAACAGTAAAAGCACCTGGATCTTCCTTCTTTTCCACTAACGATCTTGAAGAAATAGCACTGCAGAGGTGGAGGTTATCTTCTGGTTCAAAGCTCACTGACCTCTTCTTGGTAATCAATTCCTTCATGAACTTCGCATATCCGGGCATTTGTTCAAGAGCATCCACCAGTGGGATGTTCACTGATATCTGCTTGAGCATGGTCATGAACTTGAGGAACTTGCTATCTTCCGCTTTCTTCTTCAACCGTTGTGGGAAAGGGGGCGGTGGCCGAGGCATCATAGTTGGAAGTTTTTCAACTTCCTTGCTTTTATCCGTGAGCACTTGAGTAGCATCCTCTACCGCAGCGGGTTTTTCAACAGATACTCTCACACCCTCATCGACCATATTTTCAGCATCTACTAATTCATCTTCCTCAGCAACATTACCTTTCTGAGTCTGAATTACCGGATGTATATTTTACCGCTTCTCGTATTGATCTCCATACAACTCCCGTCATTCCTCGGGTTTTGAATGGTGTCACTTAGCAAGGTACCTATCTTCCTTTGATTTAGAGACGCCGAGATTTGACTCACTTGCTGCTCTAATTGCTTGATCGAGGTGGAATGTGAATCCACTACCTGGCTCATTGCTGATAATTCAGTCCTCATCTCCTTTACCCCGGAGTCAGTAGATTCCACCTTCAACAATATCCTTGCCATCATGTTCTCCAATTTGGACGTCCCTGTCTCATTGCTAGATCTTTCCCGATTACCAGGTGGTACATACAACCCACCTCTATCAGTTTTATTCTTCCAGTTCCCCTGCTCACGATCTCTGTAGCCAGTTTTTTCATAGTAGTTGTCCTTCTGATAGTTCCGACCTTGGTTTCCCTGACCATTGGCCTGTAAACCCCTCAAATAATTAGCCTCCTCATCAGATTCAAACTCTGCTGCTCTACCTTGGGAACCCACAGCTTTTACTTTCTCCATACCTCCTGACAGCAAATGTTTTTTCAGTAGGTCCATTTGCGTTTTCAGATGGGCCATATCTTGGTCCCGCTCTTCCTCTTTCCTGCGCTATTTCGCTGACATACCGGCTGCATAAGTGCTAGCAGCCACCTCTGTATCCCGTGTATGCCAGGCCCTGTTGGTTTTAGTGAGACGGTCCAAAATAGTTGTGGCCTCAATAAAAGTGAGACCCATAAATTCTCCACCTGCTACATTATCCAGTGTCAGTTTGGTAGCCGAATTCAGTGCCCTGTAGAATGTCTGCATCAAAAAATTATCGGTCAACTGATGGTTTGGGCATTGTGTCAGCTTTTTCTTGAACTGCAACCAGGTCTCATGTAAGGCCTCATGAGGTTGTTGCCTGAAATTGCTGATTTCGTCCCTCAACTGTATCATCCTAGAGGGAGGAAAGAACCTTTCTAGGAAAGCTCCTTTCAACTCTCCCCAGGTTTTTATAGAATCAAGAGTTAGCTCAGTCAACCACATCGCTACTTCATCTGACAGAGACAGCGGGAATAACCTAAGCCTGATGGCCGTCTGATTCACTCTCGGCAATTCAAACGACTTGCAGATGCTCACAAAATTCATCAGGTGCCTGTTGGGGTCATCACCAACCACACCACGAAACAACCCTCTCAAATTCAACAGCTGGAGCATTGTGCTAGTAATGTTGAACTTGGCCCCAGGCGATAGCGGAGGAAGCGCAATAGCGCCCGTGGAACCAACTCCATCTAAGTCGATATCCTCATCATCATCCAAAGCAAATTGCCTTGGTTGTTGTCGACCTCTACCCCTCTGCTGCTGCCTTTGGTTTGCGGGGGCTATATTTTCAACATGCTCTGCAGCTCTACCATCACCCGCTGCAGCCTCATCATCCAGCCCAACATCGTCCTCAATATCATCAGCATTCAAATGTTGTTGGGCTCGCTGAGCTGCAACGAGTCTCGCTGCCTCTTGTTGTTGTGAATTCATGGTTTGCCTTAACGTTCTAGCAAGCTCGGGATCGTAAGGTAATGTTGATTCACCCGAGCGCCGGGTACTTGGCATGCACAACTATGTACCGTGTAACAAACAAAAACAACAAATAAAAGTAAAAGCAGGAAATATGACTAAGAGTCAAATAAACACACCGGACTTAATAAACAACCGTAATCCCCGGCAACGGCGCCAAAATTTGATACGCCCAAACTACAACTTCAATTACGAAGCGTAAGCGATCGTCGTCAAATATAGAACCCAACAAAGGTTGGGGTCGATCCCACAGGGAATAAGGTGCAAATTAAATCGTTAGTGAATTAGTTGACTAGTAATCAATAGTTTCCGGTAAATTGGGGGGGTTTCTGTGATCAATATTTGAACAATGCAAGTAACTAATTGTGAGTTTCAACGAGTATTAATCAATATGAGAATGAACTAGGGAAGTGTTCACCATGGCATCGTAACAATTTTGACTCAAAGCTTAACCGGGTTCTTTCTATATGCATATCACGATGTAATTGAATTAATGGTATCATCTAAACGTTTCTCAACCAAATAGACGAATTTCCTTTTCAATTCTCTCGAACTTGAAAAGGTGAACTTTCTTATTTCAATTCTAAACATCGAGTAGATTAATCTAGTTACAGCATTAATCATAAGACGAGAGTTGGTAGTCTCGAATCCTCGTAGTTAATCAAATTTCTCGGTTTTAATCTCTTTGTTCAAGAAAATCAAACCTAGGTATATTCTAATGTTTGCAACCATTAGAAAACGTAAATAACGAATGATTAACCACGTGACAACATATAAATTTAACTCAACGCTACCCGGAATCTATATTGTGACTCTTGCCATGGATCCCACAACCCTAGTTGTGGGGAGTTTATCCACTCATGCTAGCAAAGCAAAGTAAAGAAATACTAGTATTCATATGAGAAGAAGGAATTCTTACAATAGAAAATTAATACTTTACTTTGAACTTCGTAGAATCCCAGCACCAATGGTGAAAATCCCAAGAACAATGGAAGAAGAGGAAGAAAACGAGTTTGTGTCGTGTTTTCTCCTCCCAAAACTCGTTCAAAACGTCTGAAAAATATTAGTTAATGAATATATAAAATAACCCTAACACTGGGTATTTATAGCAGTCCAGGAAATAAAGTCCAAAAATAGAATTTTCGGAGTCCCGCTTCGCGTTGACGGGTCGCTTGACGGACAGTCACCCATGAGACTGGTCGTCACTCCAAGCCGTCGCCATTATCCAGTGCATGCTATCATTTAGCTCTAACTTAAAGGCTTGGCTGACGGGCAGTCACGGGTGTGACGGGCCGTCACGCCAACCGTTGCCACTATCCAGTGCATGCTCTCCTTGAGCTCTAGCTTGATGGCTTGGCTGACGGTCAGTCACGGGTGTGACGGGCCGTCACGCCAACCATCGCCACTATCCAGTGCCTCCTTTAGCTGCTGCCAGGTTTGGTGGCTCCCCTGACGGGCAGTCACCTGTGTGACGAGCCGTCAGGCCCTCCGTCAAGCCTAACTCGTGTTACTTAGCTTGAGTATTTTTCACTTCCTTTTTATCCTTGTCTCCATTTCCTGCAAATACAACATAAAAACATCAAAAACCACAAGGGTTGCTTGAAAACTCGCGAGTATTCTTAGTTAAAGGCGTCAAATGTGCCGTAGAATCCCGGCACATCAACAACTTGTAAAATCAACAAGTAAACACCATTCAAATCACAGACTGTAAATAGGAACCTAGACATTCCACACAATTCCCCTAAGCAATGTAAAGCATACAATCACTTAGACAATGAGTACAATGAATATACACATTCACCGAAATTCGTAAGCCATCACCTACCCCTTTCTGGGTACAACTACGAACCATCAATTTCCGTCCGAAGACTATTCCTCAATTCACCCTTTTTATTATAAAACATACAACGTGCGGTTTCCCGTTAAAATAATCATACAAGTAGCTACACGATTTCCCTTCCTTACCTTAGCAATGACTGCCGCTAAGCCTTAAGCCATAAACATTTCTGAAACCCCATCTAGGAGCTTCCCATTTCCGTTTTTCGTGCTCCCAAGCACTTCCCCGATTCCCCAAACCTTTCCGACATACCAGTCCATCAACCCATCATTTTATCACAAGGATACAAATAAGCTAACCGCATAACATGAATCACAAGCCCAGCCATTCCGTACATCCTAGAAACAACACAACCAAACTCGAATCCGCCAGACTCCGTTCCCGGAGGCCTAAAACATGGATTCTCTATTTCCACTGTACGAAAGTACAAAAAGTAAACAGGTCTAACTACTCATGAAAACCTAACCTACCTGGATGCCAAGAAGTTGCAACCATGCATTTCTGGCTCCGTGGAGGCGTTCCAGGCGGTCCTGCAGGCCCGAATCTGTGGTTTCGCATCCTTTTTATCGAAATTCCTCCTCTTCATGGCTCCCAAGCCTTGGAGCAGCCTAGGAGGGTTTTTGGAATAGCTCTCGTATGTTTTTGGGGCTGAAGAGAAGAGAATGAAAATAAAACTCATTTTCTGGTTTTTCTGGTCCCGTCGCTCTCCTATAGCGGTCCCCGCTCCTCTATAGCGGTCTTAAGTAGAGTTGACCGTCATTGACCACCGCTATAGCGATAATTTTCACCGTTATAGCGGAGGCTGCTATCCACACGATTGCGCTTGTCACGGACAGAATATCCAAAAATTTCCCAGTTTTGGCCATATTACAACACACCTTGAATCCCCGATGTTCCGGAATAACCCCTTCACGTCAACCTCGATTCTGGGAGCTCTACTTACCCGAATTTGATTCCAAAAAGTCCCCGGACTCCTCTATGTCTTAGCTACAAGTAAAACTAGCCCAAACTGACACATCTAACCCAATCCTTACCCGGATTGTCCTAGACCATACCTCACTCCAAAATCGGCCGAGACTAGCCTAGCCTAGAATTTTTAACTCTCAAACCCAAAAGTTTTCTAACCCAAAACTTGGCATGAATGGTTTACCCGTAACGACGAACTCGGTCATTACATGAGGTTAGTTGTGTTGTTTATTTGAAGGTTAGAGTTTAATTTGAGTATTTTTATTTTCGAAAATTGATAATGTATTTTAGACTAGGGTATGTTGTTGTTTGAATTCTAGACTAGGGTGTATATGTTGTTGTTATTGTTGTTGTTGTTGGATTTTGAGAAATTGATAGTGAAAAATGATATATAAAAAAATTGGTAATGAAAATTTTCATTTTTAGATTATATTCTTAATTTATGAACTTTAATTAGTTTAGTCTTGCTATTAGTTTGTGAACCTTAGTTTAGGCTTGCTATTAGTTTGTGAACTTTAGTTTAGGCTTGCTAATTAGTTTGTCAACCTTAGTTTAGGCTTGCTATTAGTTTGTGAACCTTAGTTTAGGCTTGCTATTAGTTTGTGAACCTTAGTTTAGGCTTGCTAATTAGTTTGTGAACCTTAGTTTAGGCTTGCTATTAGTTTGTGAACCTTAGTTTAAGCTTGCTAATTAGTTTGTGAACCTTAGTTTAGACTTGCTATTAGTTTTTGAACCTTAGTTTAGGTAATGCTTGCTATTAGCTTGTGAACCTTAATTAGTTTAGGTTTTTTTTAACATGAATTATGTATGTTCTTGAATTAGGTTGGTTCTTGAATTTGAAATTATGTTTTTGAATTAGATTATTAACTTGAATTTGATAACTTTGAATTTGAAATAGGTTCTTGAATTAGTTTTGAGTTTTGTTTTAGAATTTTGAATAAGTATTTAACTTTAACCTTTTGAATTAAGTAATTAAATCTTAGTTTTTTTTAAGTTAAGCTTTTTTAAGTTAAGTTTGTTAGTTTTGAGTTAAGAATTAGTTTTCAACTTTAGGAATGATTTTTTAAACTAGAATTAGGTTGGTTCTTGAATTTGGAATTATGTTCTTGAATTAGATTATTAAGTTGAATTTGAGAACTTTGAATTTGAAATGGATTCTTGAATTAGTTTTGAGTTTTGCTTTAGAATCTTGAATTAATATTTAACTTTAACCTTTTGAATTAGGTTCTTGAATCTAAGTATTTTTAAGTTAAGCTTTTTTAAGTTAAGTTTGTTAGTTTAAATTGTTAGTTTTGAGTTAAGAATTATTTTTCAACTTTAGAATGATTTTTTAAACTAGAATTAGGTTGGTTTTTGAATTTGGAATTAGGCTCTTGAATTAGATTATTGACTTGAATTTGAGAACTTTGAATTTGAAATAGGTTCTTGAATTAGTTTTGAGTTTTGTTTTAGAATCTTGAATTAGTATTTAACTTTAACCTTTTCAATTAGGTTCTTGAATCTAAGTTTTTTTAAGTAAAGCCTTTTTAAGTTAAGTTTGTTAGTTTAAATTGTTGGTTTTGAATTAAGAATTAGTTTTGAACTTTAAGAATGATTTTTTGAACTAGAATTAGGTTGGTTCTTGAATCTAAGTTTTTTTAAGTTAAGCTTTTTTAAGTTAAGTTTGTTAGTTTAAAATGTTAGTTTTGAGTTAAGAATTAGTTTTGAACTTTAGGAATGATTTTTTGAACTAGAATTAGGTTGGTTCTTGAATTTGGAATTAGGTTCTTGAATTAGATTATTGACTTGAATTTGGGAACTTTGAATTTGAAATATGTTCTTGAATTAGTTTTGGGTTTTGTTTTAGAATTTGAATTAGTATTTAACTTTAACCTTTTGAATTAGGTTCTTGAATCTAAGTTTTTTTAAGTTAAGCTTTTTTAAGTTAAGTTTGTTAGTTTAAATTGTTAGTTTTGAGTTAAGAATTAGTTTTCAACTTTAGGAATGATTTTTTGAACTAGAATTAGGTTGGTTCTTGAATTTAAAATTATGTTCTTGAATTTGGAAACTTTGAATTTGAAATATGTTCTTAAATTAATTTTGGGTTTTGTTTTAGAATCTTGAATTAGTATTTAACTTTAACCTTTTGAATTAGGTTCTTGAATCTAAGTTTTTTTAAGTTAAGCTTTTTTAAGTTAAGTTTGTTAGTTTAAATTGTTAGTTTTGAGTTAAGAATTAATTTTCAACTTTAGGAATGATTTTTTGAACTAGAATTAGGTTGGTTCTTGAATTTGGAGTTATGTTCTTGAATAAGATTATTGACTTGAATTTGAAAACTTTGAATTTGAAATAGGTTCTTGAATTAGTTTTGAGTTTTGTTTTAGAATCTTGAATTAGTATTTAACTTTACACTTTTGAATTAGGTTCTTGAATCTAATTTTTTTTAAGTTAAGTTTTTTTAAGTTAAGTTTGTTAGTTTAAATTGTTAGTTTTGAGTTAAGAATTAGTTTTCAACTTTAGGAATGATTTTTTGAACTAGAATTAGGTTGGTTCTTTAATTTGGAATTATGTTCTTGAATTAGATTATTGACTTGAATTTGGGAACTTTGAATTTGAAATAGGTTGTTGAATTAGTTTTGAGTTTTGTTTAGAATCTTGAATTAGTATTTAACTTTAACCTTTTGAATTAGGTTCTTGAATCTAAGTTTTTTTAAGTTAAGTTTGTTAGTTTAAATTGTTAGTTTTGAGTTAAAAATTAGTTTTCAACTTTAGGAATGATTTTTTGAACTAAAATTAGGTTGGTTCTTGAATTTGAAATTATGTTCTTGAATTAGATTATTGACTTGAATTTGAAAACTTTGAATTTGAAATATGTTCTTGAATTAGTTTTGGATTTTGTTTTAGAATCTTGAATTAGTATTTAACTTTAACCTTTTGAATTAGGTTCTTGAATCTAAGTTTTTTAAAGTTAAACTTTTTTAAGTTAAGTTTGTTAGTTTAAATTGTTAGTTTTTAGTTAAGAATTAGTTTTCAACTTTAGGAATGATTTTTTGAAGAATTAGATTATTGACTTGAATTTGGGAACTTTGAATTTGAAATATGTTCTTGAATTAGTTTTGGGTTTTGTTTTAGAATCTTAAATTAGTATTTAACTTTAACCTTTTGAATTAGGTTCTTGAATCTAAGTTTTTTTAAGTTAAGATTTTTTAATTTAAGTTTGTTAGTTTAAATTGTTAGTCTTTGTGAACCTTAGTTTATGTTAATGCTTGCTATTAGTTTTCAACTTTAGGTTAGTGTTAGTTTTGAATTAGTTTCTTGAATTTGGAAATTTTGAATTACTTTTGGGTTATGCATACATATGTCATAGGTGATGGTGATCGAGGTCGTCCTAGTAAAACTAGTACTAGCAAGTCTAGTAAATCTAGGAAGAGCTCTAGGAGGCCTATAGAGCATGACGATATTCCAGGTCATATTTCATCTTCGCCACAGATTCGCTCTACTCCACCAGTGTCTATCTCTTATGGCAATGGAAATCCCGCTGATTATCATGGTCCTAAACCCACTACTTCTCATCATCACATGACTTTCTTGCCTGCACCCTCTATGCCTCCGGCACATGGCAGCGGGACTACCAGATTACCATCTGGTACGCCATCTTCACGTGATTCTTCTTCCCCTCACTTATTAGGCTTGCGACTTAGAGATACCAGCTCTGAGTCTGACACACAGACCTCTACACCCTCATTGACTCAGCGTTATAGACTTCCGTCATTACCTGCATCAGCACTTTCTGAGGAGGAAGAGGACGACGTGAATCTGAGACCCGACGAGAAGGACGTCATTGGTAGAGTCATGATTCGCCCTGAAGGATCATCATAAGTTTTTTTCTAATTAATTGATAAGTTTATTTTTTCATACTAATTAATTATTTATCACTTGATGACATGCTTATTATGTTCTTTACAGGTGGTATCCCACGAAAGAGCCCCGACGTGCTCTAAAGGAGGTAGTTAGGAGGCTTCTTACAGAACCTTGGAGCTCCTGGTCAGAGATTCCAAGATCGATCCAATAGGCCATATTTGATGAGTTTAAGGTATATATATATATATATATATGTATATCATCTAACACTAATCATTTCTTTCTTTCAGACAATGTGTACTTGGAAGCGAAAGTACAATAAGATCATTTTCACTACTTTCGCGAGGAAGGTCAGTTCCAGTCTACGACAATGGCTTAAAAAAATTAGGGATAGTAAGAAGTGTGGATCTTGGCTTCTACCTCATCTTCATGAGCAGCTTCAGAAGTACTGGGATTCGGAAGAGTTCAAAGCATTGTCTGAACAAAGCAAGAAAGCCAGAGGCAGTGTTAAAGGTGGATCGTTGCACACTATGGGTGCAAAGAGTGTAGCAGATGTTGCAAGGGATATGGTAAGTAATAATATTAACCTTTTAACTTATATATATGTTTATATAAACTTGATCAAATAATATTAATTATATTACTTTATTATGTTAAATTTATTTTGTTTGCAGGAGAAGGACTTGGGGCACCCTCCGACTCAGGCTGAGCTCTTTAAGAAAGGCCACATACGAGACAAAAAAAATGAGTCAGATCCGGATGTATGGATCGAGCAGAGGGATCAAAACGCCTATGTAAGTTTTAAAGTTTAAACATAATTAAAGTACTAATATACATATAGTTTATATATATATATATTATGTATATATTATAATTTTTATTTTTTATATGCAGGATGAGTTTGGACGTGTTTTGTCTGAGTATAGCCAGACTCAGCAAGGTCTGGGCTTGCCGACCGAGCCTACAAACGAGGAAGCCACTCAAATATGGACCGAAAAAGTAACAGGGGGGGGAGACAAAAAGGGGAGAGTCTATGGTCTAGGCTCGAGAAATGATTTGCGAGGAATCCAGTCAGGACTGGATGGTATTGGATCCTCGCACCAGGCTGAGGCGGTTGATGGTGTCCAGCTTGCACATATGTCGCAGCAGATCGCAGATCTTACTAGGGCCTTGGCAGAATCCGAGAAAAAATGGGTTGAGACCACTGATGATCTGTCCAAGACCGTCCAGGCTCTTCAACAACAAATGTCGTCCTTTGTTGGTAGTCGTCGTCGTAGTATAAATCATACTCCTTCCTCCTCGTCATCAAGTGACGACGTTACTGAGACTAGTGAAAATGAGGAGCAGTATGTAGATACTACCCCCATTAGGATTGCCTCATTTTCTTCTATATTTTGATACAATTTGATATTTTTTGACACTTTTTTTATTGTTATTGAATACTTTATAGGTCATTTTATGTGATTAGTAGATTTTTACTTCGTTTTTAGTTTGTTGTTGATATTTTAATTGTTTTATGAATTGTAATTGCTGGTTTGGGCTGTATTGAATAGGTTTTTGAAATGACAGATGGTGCCTATTGAAAATGCAGTTTTTTGCAGCTGGAAAAAATACAGAAAAGCGACGGACAGCGTCTCTTTTGTCCGTCGCTTTTCTGGAATTTTTAAAAAAAAATCCCAGAAAAAGCGACGGGCAGCGTCGCTTTTCTGGAAAAAATTTACCAGAAAAAGCGACGTTGTCCGTCGCTACAACGTCGCTTTGTTCTTCAAGTTCAAGAACAAAGCGACAGACTACATCGCTTTTCTGAAAAAATGAAAAAAGAAAAAGTCGTTTTTGCCTTTGCGTCGTTGTCCGTCGCTTTTAAAGCAACGCTGTCCGTCGCTTCTGAAAAAGCGACATGCCATTTTCCCACGGTAGTGAGGCCGTCGCTTTTTCGTCGCTTTTGGCCAAAAAAGCGACGGCCATCGTCTCTTTTGGCCGTCTCTTTTTGGCCCTTTTTTAGTAGTGTATATTAAGCTCAAAAACCACGTGTTTTTATTGTATTGATTACTTTACCATGTCATCGCAGGTATATTTTACGCGTTGTTAGCTGTCAATGAAGGGTCAAATAGAGGTCATATCCCAAAATAAGGTATCTAGAGAAAATCTTTTAATGAGTTTAAAAGGCATCTACGTATCTGACGAAATTACAAATTGAGATATAATATGCTATTCTTGAGCTAGGAGAAATTGAAGAGGAGCAGTGAAATTGATTTTGAAATAATATATGCAACACATTAGACAATTATCATTATCAGTAGATTTTGTATGGTTGAACCAAATAGCATAACTGAATTCGTAGTTGATACTCTAGCTCCACTCATATTCTTCCTTGATTTGCATCTAGGGGTGTTCACAGGTTGGTTTGGGGAGCTTATTGATCAAAATCATAACCAAACCAATATAAATGGCTTTTAGATTCTTAAAATCAAACCAAACCAAATATAATATACATTATCGGTTTGATTGTTATCGATTTTGATTTGGTTTGGTTCGGTTATTCGGTTAGTAACCATACACAAAAATTAAAAAAATGATTCATTCAAACGAAAAAGAAGACAATAATTCTTTTCCAAAAAAATACATTGTGAGATTATCACATAAAATAATAAAATGACGTACTCTAATATATGATATTTAAATTATAAATAAATTTTGATGAAAACATATGTAAGATAATTAAAATTATTCATACAAAATAATAAATCATATATATATATATATAATTATAAAAAATATGTAAATATAATTTATCGGGTTCGATTCGATTATTTCTTCGATTTTTTTGAGCAAAATCAAAACCAAACCAAATATTATTGATTTTTAAAAATGTAAAATTAAACCAAATCAAACCAAATAAAAATTAATTTATTTAATCGATTTAATTTAATTTTTCGATTTGGATCACTGTTTGCATCATTCATATTTCAAAAAAAAAGAAATAATATGCAACAAGCAAAGAGAATAAAATGAGAGAAAGCTCAATTATAGATTTTGAAACTAAAACCTATATTTGAAAATTTGGAGTTTTTGAAATAATGATTTTTGAAATTTAAAGTCATTTGAACATGCACTTTAGTTTAAAAAAATTTATCAATGAAAAATCCCAAAATTCAAAAAATTGTTCTAAACTAAATTTTTAAAAACTTGAAAATATTTAAAGATTATATTTTGAATCTGATCAAATTTCTTAATCAAATAAGATATTCAAAGACCTACTCCGGAAAGGTAAAAACTTACCCATGCAAGGTGTATACACCAAACCAATACAACTTATCATGTTTAAGTGATTTAATGAAGTAATTATATACATTAATTAACCATGGTTAAGTGATAGTTGTATGTATTCAAACACATGTCATGCATCCATTGGTTTGGTGTACACACCCGGCGTGGGTAAGTTTTTTTCATGATCAAACCTAGCAAAATATAATGAGAAAAAACTCAAGAATTCCCTCGTAAATTATAGTAGCTCTTGATCACTGAGTAGTATTTATATTAATCTTACGATTTACAAGAAGAAACTAAAAAAGTTCCTCTTTGATCATCATCAGTCATCTCTAACATTCATATTATACTCATCTTCTTAAACCTCCACCTCCATCCACTTCACTAATTCTCCCATAATAATCCCATTCCCCATATTATGATACATATTACATTCCCATATTACCCTCCATACTCTTCCCAATATTGATTAAAACAAAATTTTGAAGAAAAATAAAAATATAATTACCCACGCGTTTCTTTTTCTAAATTTTCTCAAATTTCAGACCTTTTCATCTTCTCCACATTGTCTAAAAAAATTCATGGAGAAATTAAGATCCCGAAAATTCGAAAACTTTGTGGGTCGGGTCGGGTCGGGTCGGATTGGATCTTTTTAGGGAACGTCAAACCGGATCCGTTTAGTGTTCCAGCCGGAGCAAGCGTCTCAAATCTCTAGTGGCAAAGTCCTCTTGCTTTTTGTTGAAAAAGGAAGGCAATGGAAGAGCTCTAGGCGACGGCGAATTTGAAAAAGCCGAACCGGCGTAGACGTCGGCCGCTGATGATAACCCGACCCGGATCTGTTTGGGCGACATCATTTCCGGTTGATGAACCGGTCCAACTTTTCCGGTATCGTAAATCGAGTTCAGCGAATCAAAGGATTCCCCTCTCCTCAAAATCTTCACCTGGCCCATAACTATGCCGCCGTTGTGAGCCGGTCTCAAATCCTCAGAACTCGCAGATCTCCGTCTCATCAACGGCTCAGGTTGGTGTTTCGTCTTCTTCTTCTCGAATCTTTCTCTTTCCGTTCTGACCACCGGTTTCCGGTTCCCGTAATTGTTAGAGGAAGACGACTTAGGGTTAAAATGGTCATTTCCGTTTCCAAAATTAGTTCTCCGACGATAGCACGACGACGGCGAAACTCTGAACCGTTGAGTTAAAATATCCTGTGGCCGCAAAACTTCTGTTGCCATATTTTTCGCATAAAAATGTGAAAGAGTTAGTCGGAAAATGGGAATCAGGAAATGATAAAAGAAGCTTTGACTTTATTTCTGATTTTTCCTGTTCCTTGTAATATAAGGTGAAGGAGGGAAAAATTATCTCTTGTATTTTTTTTCTCTCTCTCTCAGGTCTCAAGGATCAAGGAAAAGGGAAAAACAGTTTTCTTTTTGCTTGCTTCGGTTTAGATTTTGAAGAAAATTAGTGGGATGATGGAAGGTTTAAATACAAAGAGGGGAGAGAAAAAGGATAGGGAAGATGTGGGGGCGAGGGTTGCGCGGGTGAAGGGGGTTAGTTTTATGGGGCGAGTGGTATTTTTTTTCTTTATTTTTTTAAATCCGTAATGCTGAGGTGGTTTTAATAAAGATAAAACTCACATTTTATTTGGTACCAAGGAAAATGTTTTCACCAATGGAAAACAAGTCTTATTTATTTTTAAGTTGTTTGGTAAGTAAATATTATTTTTAAAATAATTATCTATAATTTAGTAAAATATTATGCGAGGTGGGATGGATAATATTATGCGAGGTGGGATGGATTGGGGAGTGGGGGTTCGTTGGGAACTGGGATGGTTAAGAGGTGGGGTTGAGGGCATTGGGTGGAAGGGATCAATTAGTGCATGATACATAATTTGTTCATATATAAACTTTTTGTAATTAAGTATAGTTAAGTAATTGATAATCTTCTTGTTATAATAAATTAATAAACTAAAATAGTTGGTCGCAATATTTGCATTTGGATATTACTCCCTCCCCTCTGTTTCAATTTGTTTTGCCTACTTTCTTTTTAGTACGTTTAGAAAAAAAATTGTTTTTTTTCTTTTTTTAGCAACTCATTAATTTTAACTTTCCACGTGGCATGTTTAAGACCATAAAATTAAAGAGTATTTTGATATATTTTAATTTTTAATCACAAAATTTAATTATTTTTTTTAAAAAAAATTTATTGTCAAATCAAAATAAAATAAACAAATTGAAACAGCAGTATTTCATGGTTGTAACGGAAAGAGAAAAGACTGGGTGGGTTGTTTATGGGGCTCAAGTTTCTCATTGAAGGTGACGTGTGTTCCGCTACTTCAGGCTCTTGTCGATTAAATCTATAATTTTTGTTTTTGTAGATAATATCTGCCACGTCACGGTCTGAATGAAATGGCCTCTGGCTTACCCGAGGGTTGTTTGGTGTAAGTTATAAGGTTAATAGTCCCCGAATAAAATACAAGATTATTTTATCTTGTGTTTGATTGAAAGTATTAGTTAATCCCAGATTATTTATTTCATTATTTATATCATAGTGATGAGATAAGATATATTGAATGGGGTGTATAATTAACTAGTCTCTGGGAACGTGCATTGCACGTTTATTTCAAAATACGTAATATAAATTTTATATTGTAAATGATAAATTTTAAATACTACATATGATGTATATTAATCATAATTGTTACACGTATATATACCTTTTGTCTCTTTTGTCTGATTCAAAATTATTAGTTTTGTCATCTATGAATTTGACAAAAAAAAAATATTAGTTGAATTGTATACATATAATTGTGTTCTGAAATATAACCCAATTATCTGTGAGATATTCGAATAGTTCATGAAAATATAACACTCTATTATATAAGAAAATTTAAACATAAAAAAAGGGAAAAAGTATCAAAGAAAGATTACCAATATTTTCCTTTGCCTTGACCAGTAACAATATTCACTCTTATGCAACTTCATATAAATATGAATAAATAATATCTATCACAAAGCTTTTCTCGAAAAAGATTGAGATATAAGCAAGAGTAACAAAATTGTCCATTTTTATAGATTCATCAAGGAATGTGAAAAGGTTGTGCAATAATAGTATTATTAAAGTGGGAGATGAAAGAAATAAAGAATAAAAATAATTATGAGGATTATATTAATAGGGGAAGATGGAAAACAAAGAATTAGTGACCTGTGGTTAAATTATGTTTTCCTATTTAATTAATTACATGAATTTTCAGTTTTAAAAAACAAAAAGTCACTGCAAATTCTTGTTGTCTTTCTCTTCCTTATGATTAATCTTATTAATTGGTCCACTACTTCACTGTAAATTTGTTGAATTGAATTGAAACATTAATGTTGTGGTTCATTTCTAATTTTCTACCAAAATTTGTTTGAAAAAATAAACATTTTTGTTTTGTTTTGTTTTTCAACTTAACAATGTAGGGAAAACATTTTTTTAAGTTAATAACTTTTCATTTTCAACATTATTATTATTATAATGATTATTAAGAGTATTTATTATGAATAATTTTAATATGAGATAACTTTTACCATTTGGTACAAAAAATATTATAATTGGAAGTTAATTTTACTTTTTTGTACAAAATTATTAATATGAGTAGTATTTAAGTGAAGGGTATAATGGTCGTTCAATATTTAATGGGCATTTTGGTAATTCAACTTTTCAACTTAGTGGCTTCTCACTTTTAGAATATTATAGATATAGATAGATAGATACATAGCAAACATGGTATTAGCACGTATAAGAGTATTAATTTAAGTATTGGATTTAGGATTTTCACGTTCAAAATATAAAGAAGTTAACATACAAAGAAGTCGAAAAGAGTTCACATCTACTATATATACATAAGAAATAATTTTAACCATATATAATCAGTATAATTTTCCATCGGAGGGGGTTTGGATGAAACCCTCAGCTCTATCTAGCTCTGCCCCTATTAATACATAAATAAATAAGCATGGTTAAAGACAACCAAGAAGTCGATAGAAAATAATTCAGCATAACTAATCTCAATGTGAATATACTATATTCAAAACTATTTTTTATACACTCTATCAAACGACCCCTATAAATGAAATAAAATTTCTGTGTCTTTGCGTTTGGAGTTTGGAACGAGTGGGCAGTAGTGGGTGTTTCATAGCCTATAATTTTCTTTTTCTTTTGTTTATTTAATGTGTTGAACATAGACAATGACATTAAGCAGGGGACAAAGACTTCAAAATTTAAACTTTATGAATTTGGATTATCATTGAATTCACTGATCATTTGAGTCGTTGAGTTCGAAATTCAATATTTTTATATATGTAGTATATTCTTGGCACATAAACATTTGAGTCAATGGTATTTTGGGTTCAATAGTAAGTGCTCGATTTGTTTTTTCAATAAGGATGTAAATTACCGATAATAATAATAATAATATGTTTATAGTATATAATATTCATAGCACTAAGGATGTAGACATGTAGTTGAGGGAAAAAAAGTCACAATTTTTTCTAAATATATTAGAGTAGGTTAGTTTCATGCACGTAGGTTAGGGGACAAAAAGAAATCATGCATGTAAATATGGAGAAAACTCCGAATTTTGGGCATAGAGAGGAGGCAGGATTCAGGTAGACAACATGACAACCACTATTTCATTCTCATCTCCTTCAATTCTCTCTCTCTCATTCATTTTTGGTTTCTCTGGAAGAGGCTCTGATCCCTTCTCCCCTGCCCAGGCCACCCAGGGTTCAGTTTATTTTTGATAATTCATCGTTCTTCGCCCCCTAAGAACCCATGAAAACTACTCGTGAACCATTTGCTTCTCCATGGTATATATCTTCTATTCTGATCGATTTTAATTTCCCTTGTTACGATTTTTGATGAGGAAATGTTGTAGCTAATTTGTGCGATTAACAGATAGGTTGCTAACGTAATTGTTTTCTAATGCAAGGTATATACATCTGTGTCATTGTGATGCAATAAGATATGCACAAGAATGGTGGATAATATAAAGAAAAACTTATTAATTTTCTATAAATGTTCTTTTTTGTATATATGTCTGAACAACAAATGTATTTCAAGGGACTTCTGTATTTACAACTTCGGATCGATCTTTGAGTAGTTTTCTTAAGAGAGCTACAGATAGATCGAATTCAAAAGCACATCTATAAGAGAATAGTAGCTGAGATCATGAGTTGAGTACTGGCCTGAGATTTGAATGAAAATGGACAAAGAAAAGAATGGAGGAAGAAACCATTAGCGTGGTGTTTCAATTATCGCCTAATACAATATACGTGTTTGATTAAATGACTTGTCGAAATAACTGATAGTTCTAATTTTGTTAACAGTGAGAATCCCTCCAATGTCGGTGAAGGAATCACAGACAAGGGGCTCCCAAAGATGGGGCAAAATAAGCTACTTTTTTGTGCTTCCATTTCTATCTCCGCTGAAGGTAAAATTAAATTTCTTCACCTTGGATGTTTCTTAGATCATATTACTCATCTTGATCCGTTGATTAGTTCGTGTGCGTGTGCATCTTTGTAATATGTAATATCTCATCATGTTATGCTAGAATTGCGGTGTCTCACTGTGGGCGAAGGAAAAATAGAAAAGGATTCAACTGAAGAATCTCTGGTTAAGGTTAAATCACGAGATGACGTATCTGAGGAGTCTATAAGAGATGCTTCCGAAGATGATGCAGAGTCTAAAACGTCAAAGTCCAGCAGCACTTCAGATTCAGATGGAAAATTTCAATCCCAGTGGAAAGGATTCATTAAAAGACTAAAGATAACTTCATCCATAAATTTGCATACTTTCCATTCAAGCATACCTTCGCTGCCTTCTATTAAGATGCTACCGAAATGGAAAAGTAGGAGTACAGAACAGACCATGCCAATGATGCCTACTCCTAATCTAGATACTGATTTACGTCACTGCTTTCAAGCGCACTGGAAGAATTTCTTCCTCTCTGATCTTCGGAAAGCTACCAACAACTTTAGCCGTGGTATGAGTTTCTTTGTATCTCTATTCTTTTGTCTTTAGAAGGTTTAATTTTATCCAAATATCTGCAAACTAAGGCTGCCAACTTGAAAGAAAATATCACTTGGAAATTCAGAACAACTCAAATTCAAAACTTTCAACTGCTTGTGCATGATGGGCTTATTTATATCTCCCAAATGTTTAGTTAGTACTTTTATTTAGCAATTACCAGATTAAATAGCATATCGTGGTGCTCATTATTCTTTATGTCATTCTCAAAGAAAACTTGATCGGTGAGGGAGGTTCATCTGAAGTATATAAGGGACATCTTGAAGATGGCCAACTAGTGGCAATTAAAAGGCTGATCAGGGGAACTCAAGAGGAGATGACAGCCGACTACTTATCTGAGCTTGGAATTCTGGTACATGTCAACCATCCCAACATTGCTGGTGTTATTGGATATGGAGTTGAAGGAGGGATGCACCTTGTCCTTCCTCTGTCTCCACATGGGAGCTTAGCGAATCTGCTTTATGGTCTGGTCATCATTATCTTCTTTTGAATTTATTTCTTCTGTAGATTCTTAACCGTTAATTAGTTTTCTATGCATTACTCTTTTCAGGTGAAAAGGGTAAGTTGTCTTGGTGCTATAGGTATAATATCTCTCTAGGTGCTGCCGCTGGCCTTGGATATCTCCATGAGGGTTGCCGGAGGAGAATCATCCATAGAGATATCAAGACAGCTAATGTTTTGCTGACGGAAGATTTTGAAGCTCAGGTATCTCTTTGAACAAGTACTTGTGAAGTTAAAAGCCGTTGTATTATGTTTTAGAGTTGCATTGTCGTCTGGCATTTGAACACATTTCAGCGATATTTGAATGTCATTTGTCAGAATAACTTCATTCAATACCTAATCTCTTGATGGAACGTTTTTTTTTACATGTCCCAAACATGAAGTTTTCTTCAAAGTGACAGCACAAGAATATTTAGTGCCTTATGGATAAAAGACAATGCTTTTATTTCTGTTTTATTTATTTGCTCATTCAGCTGCACTCTTCCAGTCAGTAGATCCACAGTCCATGAACTTCTAATAAAACAAAATCTATAGGGGTTTTATTTTGCTCACATCAATTTGCGGCATTTTGATGTTCAGCTTTTAGTTTTCTGCAGATATCTGATTTTGGACTTGCAAAATGGCTTCCTGATCAGTGGACACACCTCACTGTATCTCAGTTTGAAGGCACATTCGGGTTTGTCGATCATACCGATAAACTTATATACCGTAATGATCTCCCATAGTAATATATCATTTTAAATTCCATGACAGATACCTCCCTCCTGAGTTTTTCATGCATGGAATTGTGGATGAAAAAACAGACGTCTACGCCTTTGGTGTTTTGTTGTTGGAGCTCATTTCTGGACGTCCAGCTTTGGATGAATCTCGTAATAGTGTTGTGATGTGGGTATGCAATCATCTCAATTTTATGTCCTTAGTTATTGGGAAGTAGATGTAGTAGATTAAATTGTCATTTCTTCTGGTAACTGATATACTAAAACTTACTATGATTACTCCATGTTGCAGGCCAAACCAATGCTCCTTAGTAAGAATCACAGTGGTTTAGTTGATCCATCACTTGGGGATGCCTATGACTCAGCACAGATGAATCGGATGGTTATGGTTGCCTCTTTATGCATACAGCAAGCTTCAGCAGACCGGCCTCCAATGAGCCAGGCATGTAATCTGAAATTTTAGGGGGCACATAACCAGTATGAATCATAGTAATAGAACCTGGATGGTAGCCTTTTGAAAGTCTATAGATTGGGTTTTTGCTCAGATTTCCCCATCTTATAGTATCTTAGTTTTTCATGTTCTCTTGATTTAGGAGTATAAGATATTCTTTACACTCATAAAGAGATGGTAAGTATTCTACAGGAAAGAGAGTTCCTTCTCCTCAGGACAGTTCTAAACTTTTGCTCTGATCCAGAAAACTTCACTGGCAGCATCTGTTTCAGCTCAGAGTCATGATGTGTGCTTGTTCTTTTGTTTAGGAACATGGCGAGAGTGCACATAATTAGGGAAAAAAGGGAAAACTATGACAATTCCTTGATCTTGTTTTAGCCCAAGGCCAAGGACATGTCTGGTGCAAATTACAGTTCAACCAAAAGGTGTTACAAAGGGGGAGGACAATTTTAAATGCTAGAGTGCAGTAGTTTGAGTTGGGATCATGTTAACACTAGATCTCAAAAGGATTTAGCTTTTCGATGCTATTATATTTTATCTTTTTAATTCTCAGTACGTAGAGCTTTGTCCAACTGAGCTTGGAAATGCTAGGCTAATTCTAAGAGGACTTGGCACCTTATTCTGTAACATTAACATTCCATGACACAAGAAAGGAGAAAAAAAGCCAACATATCTTATGTTTCATCAATTAAGAGGAAAAAGAAATGTAATTTTCGCTAATTTGATGCATGCCATATGCAGGTTCACGAGATGCTAAAAGGTACCGGGAGCATTCTTGAGAGAAAGAAAACGTTCCAAGATATATCCCAAAAAGTGAATTTACTGCTCGACATGCCCTCACCAAAGTGTAAAGATGATCCGAATTACCAACAAAATCAGGCAGAGTTGGAGAAATATAATAGTAATCCCTTGTTACAATGAAGATCTCTCATGTGATCTGAACACTCTGGACAAACATCTCACCGCCATGGAGCTATCGGAATTCACAACACACAAGTCGGGTTATTCATGTTCTATTCTACCATAACTGATTGAATCACCGCATCCAGGTGAAAATTTACTGAGAAATCAAAATGAGAAGCGCGGCAATCAGCGTTTCAAGTTTTGACAGGTTTAGCAGGTTTTTTATTGTAGGGTGCATAGCAGACCCTTTGTTCTGTTTGAGTGCATCCAGAAATCTTGCTGGATATTGTTCCTGTAATGAATTGTGCATACAACTATCAACTTCAGAAGGTTAATGTATACTAGGTTGAACGTGTGCGTTTTGACATGGCTACTAGCTAAACACTACTACCTGTATTCTTCTGTATATACATAATCTATATCAGCTAGTGCAGATTACTTTGTTAATAGGATTTAACGGATGGAAAGACAAATTTGTTATAATGCAATAGCAACAGGGGTCCTTACAATATGCTTATGCTTAGTGTTGAATGTGCGAACAAAGTCTCACATTAGTAGTTGAAAAGAAAAGAAAATTATACATAAAGTGTATAAATACTCTTAATAAAGTGAGACTTCTTGAGAAAAATTGTGCGGATTTGACTTTAATATATTCTATTTGCACTCATGTATGATTACTCTTAATGGAGTGAGGTTTTTTTTTTAGGAAAAACCTATTAACTATCTTATCTTCTGGTTATTTTCACTAAGTTATAAGATGTCATTTTATTTATCTCTTATTACTAGTTTGTTATATGTTGAATAAGTCTCCTGATGCTTTGAAGCATATCTAGGAGTAGTTATTAGTTCCTATTGTGTGAGAGCTTCCTCAACATATAATTGTCTATATTTTAGTTGAAGTTGGTTGTAGTTTCATGTATTTAAAGCTTGCTGTCCAATTCAATAAGATTATCCTTTGTCCTCCTTCTCATCTATGTCTTTACGAGTCGCATTTCACAAATTATATCAAAATTTATATTTGTAACCTTTTTCTTATTTTGTTGCTACTTTTGCTCCTTCTTTTTTTGTGATATTATATTACTTGTAAAAGTAGTTCGACAATATTTCTAAAATATTAATCAAATTAAAAAAATTGAAATTTAAAAAATACTATTTTTCCTAGAGTATATTTAAGATTTTCTTTTTATTTTCAAATAAATACTTGCGCAGAACTCTTTTCTTTTTATTTTACTGAAAGTTCTTGAGAATCCTTCAAATTAAAACATACAAAAGAAATTGAAAAGTTAATGAAATTATTTATTTATTTTACTTTAATATTTTCTTTTCCTTAAAATACATGTTAAGAAAAGTTTTTTTTTTTCTTAATTTAATTTATTTCTTTAAGAAATCTATATTTGCATTTCTTAAATGTGTATAGAGTTTTAGTATTTCATGTTCAATTTAACCATTTTATCCTAAATTATATAAAATATACATCATTGATTCCATCTTCTATAAAAAATAATAATTCAATATTCAAAAATGTGAAAAAAAATCACTACCATTTACAATTATTTAGTATTATTATTATTTGAAGATTAAATTGTATTTTTTAAGTTATCCTTTTAAATATTTTTAACTATATATAAAATATAATTTTTAATTTAATAATTAAGCATATACTAAGTTAAAAAGAGAATATCGTGATAATTTATTTACTTATTTATAATAAATTTGTTAAGAAAAAAGATAATTTGGAATAAGATTAATAAATACTTTCACATAAAAGAAGAATAAATTTTTGGATCAATTTAAATCTAATTGAATAAATAGCTTTTTTGAAGTATCAGTATCATTTTTTCATGACTCATCACTTTTTATAACATTTAATAATCTTATATAATTATTCAAATTTATCAAAATAAATAAAAACGTACAAGGTCATTAAAATTTTATCTAAAGATAAAATAAAAAAAAATCATGTGAAAACTACAAAACTCAAGGATTCTTTTTTATATATAGTGATAATATGGTATCAGAGCTTTAATTAACTTCATCAAATTAGATTCATTTTATTTTCTATAAGTTTTCTTGTTTATGATATCAATTATCAACTTTGGTAATACTATTATTGTCAGCAGTACTGCAATAATTTTTTTTGTGCATATATAATATAATATAATTTATTTTTTTTGCTCAATAATTTATTACTACATGGTAACCTCAATTTCTCAACATGAAAATCATAATTTGTGATGCTACTAAATAAATATTAATTGATGAGATATTTTGATGGAATGACATTTACTCCATCAGTTTACTATTATTCAAATGATTTTATTGAACCAAATTTCAATTATCAAATCTGTTTCTTTTAGGATCACTTGATTCAATAAGTAATTATGACATCAATTAATTTTATCATTGCTTCAATTATTATCACAATACTATTTACTAAAAAAACGTGAATATTCCTTCACATGGCTTATGCCAATAAAAGTTATATTCATATTTTTTACTTGTGAGATGAATTGTAAGTTACCAATAAAGATTTTAAAATTATTAAGATTTTAGAATCATTGCAAAATATTTGTAAGAGGTTTGTTCTGTTTTAGATACTCTAAAAGTTGTTGATGTACTTGTTAATGACGATGAATTTATTATCAAAATTTTAGATGGTCTTGGCTTCAAGTACCGCAAAATTTCTATTTCAATATGTGCACGAAATTTTTTTTAGAGCTTGAAATAATTATTTTACAAGTTCACAGATTATGAGTCTTTTCTCCAATATCAAGATATGAAAAAATTATCCTTTATGGTCATATAATTGCGGTTGCTCAAAAATTTAATATGCCTCCTTAATTTAACAGAAATAATTCTTCACTTCAACAATAATTCATGAAATTTTTGTCAGTCTCAACAATAAAATTCAACAATTTATAAAGTAGGAGATAATTTAAGCAATCTATTGAACATTAATTGTAGTAAGAAAATTTGATCACGCGATAAACATTTATCGTCTTAAATTGCACAATCATTTTAAAGCTAAGGCTAACTTTGTATTTGATCTGCAATCATCTGAAAACTCTTTGATTTTAGACTTTGATATAACTTACCATGTCATTATTGAACTTCACAATCTTGTAAAGTATAAATAAATTGAAGAGATATTTATAAGTGACGATGACGATAAAATCATTCTCATCACTCATATTGATTTAATTCTAGTTCAGACATCTCTCTCTCTCTCTCTATATATATATATATAAAAGAGGATCTTATGACCAGTGATGTGACGGTCTCTAGAGCCTGCATTTCTATTTATTTTTTGTCAAATTTTTAATTTTACTAAATTTTAATTATCCTTCTTAAAAACCTAATAACCTAATAAAAAAATGTTTCGCGCCTCATCTCAACTTTTCAGTACGAGTGTTCTCCTTCAATATAGATCATTGTATTCTTTTGAAAAGCTGCGTAACTAAATTTGTTAAATCACCCTAACTATTGAAATTCAGAAACTGCGTAACATATCAGGAAAATCAAGACAGAGAGTAACTTACGTTCAGTTTTCTTTAATGTGCATCCAAACACATATGTTCCTTTGAATCAATTTTCTCCAAATCTGATCAACTTTTTTATCTCTTCAAAAGTTAATTTACTTCTTGTGTCTTCCCATTATTATCACATTATTTGTTTATTCAAGTTTATTGAATAGAATATCTGTGATTATTACTTCTTCATTCGTTGAATTCCAAAACATTGTCAAGAAAATAAATTTTATAAGTATAAAGGTAAGATTCTTGACTAAAAACCAGCATATGCATTGCATTAATTGTAGTAATAAATTATGTTTGTACTTTGTAAAGTTTTACACTGTGAATGTCCTTCCATGTTGTTTAGATATTTTCTGTAATTTGTTTCCTGTTTAGTAAGTGCACATTATCATTTGAATTTGTCATATCCATGCCTTTTAATGAAAAAAATTTCAAAATTATTAACAGTGATAAAATCAATCTAATAGTAAAAATAATGAACAATCTAATCAGAAGATTTATTATAATTTCTCTTCACGTATACGATCAAATTGGCATTTGAATCTATTTTGTTAATGCGTAATGGATGGCAACTTTTAATATTTTTAAATATTTAACTTGAACTCTCTTTATATGTGTTTTCTTCAATATCCATAATTTTGTTTATCGTTTTATCAAATTTTTTAATATTTATAATACCAACTTTAGTGCACTAAATTCCCACTATATCAATCTTGATTGTTAGAATTCCTTCACTATTTGTTAGCAACATAAATGCACAAGAAATAATCTTACCTATGAATATAGTTCATGAATAACAACATTTAATTCTATTCTCTATATATATAAGAGAAACTTACGCCCGGTGATGTGGCGCTCTCATAAATAAGAATTAATATTTATCTTTTGCCATAATGGTTGATCAATTTCTCGTGAAATACTAAATACGCAAAAAAAAAAAATACCGCTTCGATAATCCAAACTTTTAAAACGCCTACAGTTTCTTTCCTTTCTTCTCTCTCTGTAGTTCTTCACAAATTTGTATTCTCCTAAATCAGCGAAAAAAATTTCTTCATTGGCATGAAAGTGGGAAAAAAAATGATCCCCATTAAAAATGCTTGAGTTCACTTTACTCTTAGGTGACCTTAAAAAGTGAAAATGACAAATCTTATGCCATGCAAGTGAGAAAGAAGAAATAATAAATAAATGAAAAATTGGGTATATTGCTTCATAAATGGTGATGCTCGTGTCTGGCTTATGGCATTACTCACATTGCAATTCGTTATTTGGTATAACATCATATTGCTTTCAAGCTACTATCATTTGATAATGGTTGCACGAATTTTATTGAACATGTGTGACGCTTATCAAAGTGTAGAAATTTTAAATGCATTCAGGAAACTTAAAGTCATAAACAATGATTCAACTTATGGAGGTAAATGACCAAGGTCAAATCAGAAGCACCGCAAAAGGACATATTACTTGGACAGGGGTAAGCACATGTCAGTAACCGTTGAGTTTCAGTCACTTCAATATGATATTAAACTAGATATTTTTTTGTCATAAGTTTATGAAATATTCATGAGTACATCTGTGTTTGAGGTTACTACAAATCATTTAATTAAAGGCAGTGCAATGTTCCTATCACCTTTTGCTTAATGACTAAGAAAAAGATCGCATATGGTTAGTAGATTCCAGATTAGTTGGCAAAGATTGGCACTGTAAGCCAAAAAACATATTCGAACATCATTGTTAAAAGTTTCAATGTCACCTGATAAAATCTTACGAGTCTTAGCTCAGCCTGTACCAAATTTTCATTTAGATGCGTGAATGGGTTGTAATAAGAGATATCTTTATAGTATTTGTATTGATTGTTTATCGATGCAAACTCAATATTTTTCTCTAACAATATTGAGTGTCTTATATGGCATGATATTATCTTAATTGACCTGATTGACAGAGAAAGTAGGAACTATACAAATTTTTATTTGTTGCGAGAAATAGACTAATTCTCTTTAGGCGGTCTCTTGATCCAAGGAGAAAGATATCTTATATGAAAATATTCAGTTAAACACAAAAGTTTATTATTAGCCCGATCATTTGAAAGTTCTCACTTATTACCAGGAATTGTCTTTATTTCTTTTCACAAAATTTTTTGAATGTGAAAATACAGATATCCATAGTTGAAGTTGAGCTTGTATGTGTTCAAAATCCTTTACTGCTGGTTAACCAACTACTTGAAAGGTATAGTTCTATGGAGCATGACAGATATAATTATGAAACTAATCACTAAATTAAAGCATATGAAAGAGGTGGTTATTCAATATTTCTTCTGAGAAGGCGATAAAAATGGCTGACACCTTTGTTAATTATGGACTCTCAATTCGACAGTCTGCAACTTCTACCAAAAGAAGCAAGAGAAAACTTTAGATCAAACAAAATACATCTACCATAATTTCATACGAAATAGATAAAACACTTTTAGTACTTCCTCATATTTTTTTGTAGGCTTACATAGCTATTCAATTTTTGTAATGGATTGAGTCTACTCAATCGACAATATATATAGGGTCTCCCCTCCATGTAAGAAGATTTGTGATGCATATATTGTACATCCAAGCTCTTGAATGAGGTGGAAGTTCTACAAAAAAAAAACATGTATATAAATATTTTTGATAGAAAACTTATAGATATTCTTAGTTGTTGTAGATTACTTCAAATGAACATTGTGTCACATTTATTGTCATATGTGTCTAAGTCATATATGAAGCATAACAATATTGCAGGTTCTCTTTGACTTTACACTATTCACAAAATCATGAAGTCGAACAAATACAAAAAGTGCAAATAAGTACTTTCAATGTAGACTTTTTCCAAAATTACTTCATAATGGGTGTATGTATGAATAGAAATTTAACTAATTATATTGTAATTGTCTTAATTAATTGGATAAATTAATAGAAAGTGTAGACAACTAAGTTTCATTATCGAATGATTATGCATAAGCTTAATGAGGATCATATGCAAAAAATTATAACATGAAACTGAAGTAAAAAAGAAGGAGACTTGAAGGTTTCTCTTTGTTTACTCTTTTTTGTTCGTGGTTTGAAATAAATATTGACCGCAAAAATATCATTATTTTGTGAGGGCAGATTGTTGTGATCGACAAGTGAATTTGCACGTCGAAGTTTGAAACTTTGTTAAACACGTGAGAGTTGTGGTTGGTTCTAAATTGAAAAATCAAACAAGTTGACAATTTAAGCATTGAAGGTGAAGAAAATAGTGGTTGACATATAAGCTGAGAAATGTGAGAAACTTGAAGCTCCTAACATTATATATTTTTTACACGTTTCAATGTTCTTTCTAACTTACGCGAAGTTGGATAATTGTTTTACTTCTTTTGCATCAACTATTTCCATGGGGATTTCCTCATACTTCTTTCTTATACTTAAAGTTCTCTCTATGACTTTCATATCTTTTGAAGAACAAAAAAAAACTCAATAGAACTTTAAGATTAATTGTCGTGAAACTTTTCATCATTGGATAATTTTTTTCTTGCAATTTAGTTTAAACACCGAAATACAAACTCTATCTTTTAATATCTCTTTTCATTCCATTTAACTCCTCATATATGTGACTAAAACTGTTGTAATTAATTGGACGAACATCGGTAAACCGATGATAGCAAAGTTTCAATGGCGTACAAAATAAAAAAATGAATATTAATTAATATACATAAGCTTAATGAGGTAGCTCATCACCGCGTGAAGCGTGGATAATTTGCCTAGTTTAAAGTAACTTTAAAGCTTTCTATCACATTTTATTCTTCATCAATTAAAAAGATTCTCATTTTTGTTGCTAAGTTTTATCAAGATAACCTCATATTTTTTATTTTTTTTATTTTTATCGTGATACACTCTAAAGCTATTGATACAAAATTAAAAATAAAATTTTATGATCACATATGTAATTCAGGAAAGTGAGAAAATCCTCTGTTAGCCTTGCTCTCACAGAAATTTCACTTCAACTCTAGCACTATTAACTGTGTCATATTTATTCTATAATTATATATTTTATTTTAATTTTTTTTCATTTGTTACTAGCAACAAAATATTTTCTTTATCTGTTAATAAAGAAAAAATTAAACTTTGTAATATTTTTTTTTAATAAAGTACATTATTTATCATTTTAAAAGCTTACTTTGTTCAATAATATTCCTCTCTAGATTGTCTTAAGTGATTTATGGAAATTCTCATCATTTTATCATTAAAAAAAGATTATATTATTGCATTTTTGTTGAGTAAAATATACTTAATTATATACATATAAAAAAAAAAAAATTATATCAATATTTTCAAAGATTAATCCTTTAACAGAAAATTTTATTCAGAAAATTTCTTCAAAATAAAATTTAATTCAATTTATACAGACAAAAATTATAAATTTATCGATTTTAAGTCTTATGTTCAGAAATATGACACTGAACATTTAATTTAACTCTCTATACACCATAACATATTGCGCAAATGAATGTTAACATTATCATATTCTTGAGACAATTAAAACTCTTCTTCATGAAGTATCTTTACCATGATAGTTTATTTGTCATTATGAGTGTTTACTTTATTAAAAAAATTTTCATTTCTATCCTGAACAATGAGTCATCTTATTAAAAATTATTTGGTGAATTTTTAAACTATATCACCCTAAAGATTTTTGTTCATCTCTATTATGTTTTAAATCTTATATTAAAAATAAATTTGAATCCCGATTCACTCTTTGTGTGTATTTTTAGGTATTTTTCAAAGTCAATATACTTATATTTACTTCGATTCAATCTGATTCAAAATCTTCATAAATTGTGATGTCTAATTTTTTTTTTCAAAATGATTTATTGCATTATCCATATAGAGCAAATTATTGTATCACAAATAAATTTCAAAAACTGCTATACATTAATATAAGACAAAAGTCAAAAAATACTATCATATTTGACAATTCTTTTAAACTCTAGCTATATTTGATATTTTTTTAAATTTTTATTGTATTTGAAAATTATAGTATATAAAATTTATCTAACTAAATAGTTATTCCTAAAATTAACCCATAAAAATCTAATTCGTCTAATTTTGAATAACCCATTTATTTATTAACGTATTATATTTTATACAGATCTATTTTAGTCCATCAAAGAGTAAGTTAATATGTAATTCTAAATGAAAATTTTTATTAAGGTATTTTTAAATATATATTTTTTATTTAATATATTATATATAGCCCTAATTGAATTTTCTTTTATAAAGTACTCATTTCTTTTTATTTTATGTGACACTTTTTGACTTGACACAATATTTAAGAAAAAAAAAAGGTTTTTAAAATTTGTAGTCTAAAATGATTCTTAAATATTTGGGTGATTGTAATTCATTTCATTACGAGTAAAATGAAAATTTTAAAATTTAATTTTTCTTTAATATTGTAAGGTAATATTTTTTTTTTTAACGGACTAAAAAAAAAAAATATCACATAAAATAGGACGAAGAGAGTACTAAAAATTTATAAAATAAATAAATAAAGCAATTAAAACTATTAACCATTAGACAAATTGAGTCATGAGCAGCATTTTAACCCATTTCAATTCAAACACCCTACTAACTTGACAGTTGACACCTCAGGTAGAATCTATTGGGTAAAAACTTACTAGCATCGGGTGTGTACACCAAATCAATGAATGCATGATATGTGTTTGAATATACAATTATCATTAATTAAGATTAATAATACATATAATTACTTTATTAAATTACTTAACTTAATTGTAATAAGTTACATTGATTCGGTGTAAACACCCGGTGTGGGTAGGTATTTACCAATCTATTGGGTATCTTGTGTGAGTTTACTACTTCAAAGTCAACTGGATTTAGATTTACAATTACATAGCAAAATTGGAATACTTGTTCAGCTCAGAAATTTTGTCAATTTTGCCTACTGAATTCATGAATAGCTCTTGTCAGCTCGCCAGTTTCTTCTTCTTCTTCTTCCTCATCTTCATCACAGCATTCGTGCACGAATCGTCTAGCTCAGCGATCATCAATCCATCCAAGGCCAAGCAAATTTCATGGAAACCTAGGTATTTTCCTTCTTAATTCCATGTTTTCTACCTGATAAACAACGATTCTAATTAAAAAAAAGTGTGTGTTGAAAGTTGATTTAAGTTACTGCAATGATTTTCTTTTTTAGCATAATAAGTTGACTAGGTTTACGATGAATTTGAAATTTAAATTTCTAATTAGGTTGTTTTAGTTGTTGAGATTATTTAGCCTTTTTGAATTTTTGTTATGCAAATTTCCTATGGATTATGTTTTCAAGTTGGCTATTTAAAGCTCTTCTATGTTTAATAAAATTATTGAGAGACATTTTCAATCTTTTTGCTGATCCATCTTTTAAAAAACCAATAGTTTGATTATGATTTTTTTGTTGACTGTTTACAGAGCTTTTGTATATAAAGGATTTCTTACGGATGAAGAATGCAATCACTTGATATCTCTTGTGAGTGTCATTTTCTCTTTTATGTGTTTTGATCTGTTTGTGTTGGAATCTGAATTTTGTGCGTGGATTTTTTGACTTTGGGGATCGTGTGGTAGGCAAAATCGGAGCTGAAGAGATCGGCTGTGGCAGATAATGAGTCTGGAAAGAGTAAGCACAGTGAGGTTAGGACCAGCTCCGGAATGTTCATTTCCAAAGCAAAGGTAGGTTTTTACACTTTTTTTATGTATGATTTCATGACTTGACTGCTTTATCTTTCAATGGTGTGATTATGCAGCTCATATTTCTATGGGCACATGCTAGTGTTGGCAATTTTCTGGATCTTCACTTTTCAAGTTTTGGTTGAGCATTTTCTATCACTTACATGATCCTGCGATAATGGTTTTTGATCTTTAACTCTTGACAGTGGATGTATATGTTAGTTTTCTGGTCTCTCTATTCTTGTATACTTGGTTTCTATTCAGAGAATACAAATTATGCCTAGTTTTGTTGCTTAGAGAATTTCTTCACAATATTTTATCATAATTACCAATGTGGAGACCTTTTTGTTGTGTGCCCGTGTTTTCTTTTGGGATGCAAGGTACCTTAAATGTTCGTGAAACAAGATGAGGTTTGTTTATGTATCAGAGCATTTAGAACATCTGTTACTGATGGTAAACCATACAGATTTAATTGGCGTGATGGGAATTCGCAATCCTTCTCCTTGATTCACTTTTCCATACCCGCCCATCCCCAAAACAGTTGTTGTTGTTTAATTGTTTTAATCTGATAAGTGATGATTGCTCACTTTAATAATTAGCATATGACTTATTACAGGCTTCAGATGATATCTCTTGTTTTAAGGAAAAAGTCATTGTTTCATACTCGATAACTTCTACATTTCTCATTTCTGTATCTTTGATTTTGTGCAATCTTCTCTCTGCCTCTCATGCCGCAGGATCCTATTGTCTCAGGGATAGAGGATAAGATAGCAACTTGGACCTTTCTACCCAAAGGTGTGGCGTCCCCTAAACGACACATTCTATGTGAATTTTGTCTGAACTCATCATTAGTTAGTTGCATATTGAAGATTCTCTCTAATACATCACCTATCAGCCCTGTCATGTACAAAATTAACCTGCTTCAGTAAAATGTTTGAAGCTGTATGAACATTAAATGACAATATCTTCTTTTATACTACTACCTCCATCCCAATTTATGTGGCACCATTTGACTTGATTGAGTTTAAGAAAGAAATGAAGACTTTTGGAATTTGTCGTCTAAAACAAACCTTTAGACATTTGTGTGGCTATAAATCCTTTCATTAAGGGTAAAAGATAAATTTTAAAGCTAAGTTGTTTCTAATTATAGAAATGTGATATTCTTTTTGGGACAGACTAAAACAAAAGTGTGTCACATAAATTGGAACAGAGAGAGTATATCATTTGACAAGTTGACTATAATAGGTTTTGCAGATGTTGGCTTGTTGAGTTTCAGTAAGCTGTAAGACTGAGAATGGCATAGTGTGGTGTCCATTGAAGAGTGCAACCTACTAGAAGAAAGAAATGGATTTAGTTTAAAATATTATCCATTTTGTTCACTGTTTATTGGTTTACAATGTATCTGTTTTAATTCAATAAATCTGTTTTGCGATCTGCTATACTAAAAGTTGTTAACTTTTCAACTACACATTCTCTAAGGAAAGTTATTAATTACATCTTTTATAAGAATTATCCCCCTTTTTGAATTAAATTATGAACAACTTTTTGACTCGGCTTAAGGGTAAGTTCTACAGTGTGGTGGTTAGACCAACATTGTTGTATGGGGCAGAGTGTTGGCCAGTCAAGAACGCCCACGTTTAGAAGATGAGTGTAGTGGAGATGAGGATGCTCAAATGGATGTGTGGGCATACTAGGAGAGATATGATTAGGAATGAAGTTATACGGGGCAAGGTGGGAGTGGCCTTCGTGGTGGACAAGATGAGGAATGAAGCTAAGATAGTCCGGGCATATGAAGAAGATGTGCACGGATGCGCCAGTAAGGAAGTAGGTGTGAGAGGTTGGTTGTGGAAGGAGTTAGGAGAGGTAGAGGTAGGCCAAAAAAGAACTGAGAAGAGGTGATTAGACAGGATACGAAAAACTTCAGCTTACTGAGGACATGACCCTAGATAGGAAGGGATGGAGGTCGATGATTAGGGTAGAAGGTTAGTAGGTAGCCGAGCGTTGTCGCACTTTAGGTGGGAGAGGCAGGGGCTAGCCCTATCTCCTCTCCACTTTATTAGTAGTAATATTTAGTAACCGCATAGTTTCTTATTCTTCAATGTGTTTTACGATCTGTTGCTTCATTTGCTTTGTATCTTGATAATTTTCTGTCATATTTTTCTTGCAACCCTGCTTTGAATAACTTTTCTTTTGAACCGAGTATCTATCAGAAATAGCCTCTCTACCCGACAAAGGTAGGGGTAAGGTATGCGTACATCTTACCCTTTCCGGACCCCACTTGTTAGATTACACTGACTTTGTTGTTGTTGTTGTATTCTTTGTTCTATCTATTAAGTTTGTCACTATATCTGCTGGTTAGAAATTTTTGGAGAGACAACATTAAGTTACCAGAGTATGTGATAGTTTTTTCTTATTTACAGAGAATGGAGAAGAAATACAAGTACTACGATACGAGGAGGGGCAGAAATATGAGCCGCACTATGATTACTTTGTAGACAAGGTTAATATTGCTCGAGGTGGACACCGCTTGGCCACTGTACTTATGTATCTCACTGATGTTGAAAAGGGAGGTGAGACTGTCTTCCCAAAAGCAGAGGTTAGTTTAGGTTTTATCTACTGTTGATTCCATTTATCTGCATAGCCACGAGTTCAATTATATTATGCATTTTGCTTATCGGGTTATGAGGAGCGCATTTGTCTTCTGCTTCTATATACGTTAAGGTGTCCGTTCTTAGCTTACCTTTGCAATATCTGCATTCTTTTATTTGTGGGGTGGGTTTAAAGGTAATATATTAATTTTGAAGTTGAGTAATTGAATTTTTCTTAAATTCTGGAGGGTAAAAGTATGCCGAATAGCAAACCAAGATATTTTGGGAACCAAGAACTAAAAGTATTTGAGCTTTGTAGTGTCACAATTGAAGGGCACGTTACAGCAGAAAACTGACAAAAGCATGGAGGTCCGTTAGAAAACGCTGAACTTTTGCTTCCGTTATGTGACATTTCAGTTGAAGTGAGCTATACTATTAAAGCAGTGGTCTGAGCTTGGAGAACGTCGCGTTTTTGCTTAGATATGTTTGGTTTGATTCCTCTTGTTTGTTTATTAGAGGGGTCTTTTTGTTCTTCCCTCTATAAATTGAATGGTACTGATGAGATGACATTTGCAATTTAGCTTCACCAAATTTATACTACTGTCTGCTCTTGGCTTCTTCTTTCTACAGGAATCTCCTCGTCGTAGGTCAATGGCAGCAGATGACAGTTTGTCTGAATGTGCAAGGAAGGGCATATCAGGTAAATCTATACGATCTCAAGATCTCTCAGAATTGTTGCATATAGTTGTATTTGCTGCAACTTATTGTGCATCTTTCTCTGCTTTCAGTGAAACCACGGAAAGGAGATGCCTTGCTTTTCTATAGTCTCCATCCAAATGCCACTCCTGATCCTATTAGCCTCCATGGTGGTTGCCCTGTCATTGAAGGTGAGAAATGGTCAGCAACAAAGTGGATTCATGTGGATTCCTTTGACAAAATTGTGGGTACTGAAGGAAATTGCACTGATTCTGATGAGAATTGTGAGAGATGGGCTGCTCTTGGGGAATGCACCAAGAATCCAGAGTATATGCTGGGAAGTGCAGGCCTTCCAGGATATTGTAGGAAGAGCTGCAAAGCGTGTTAAACTCATTATGCTTCTCTCTTCCACTAAATTAGTTTCGAGACAGTGCCAGTACTTTGGTTTAGTTGTTTGTATTATATTTTCTAAGCTGTCTTTTCCATCCTTTGGTAATATTATTCATTTGAGTCTACTGCATATTCAAGTTTTGCCAGCTTTCTCTTTTCCTTTTTGCCTGCTTGGCTTATTGACGTTTGTGCATCACTTTGGGTTTTCTGTTTTGATCTGCTTGCTGACACAGGTGCAAGCTTGCAAGTAACCTATGATTTCATGTTTTGGATTGACGAAAAAATTTGGATGAAGAAACACTGATAGAAGAAAATAAAAGGATGACGAGCTTTTGTATTTTGTTTGGTTTTAGGAGAAATAAAAGGATGGAACAACACCTTTTGCGCTTTGGCTGTCTTAAGCAACAATGAATTGCATATCAACGTTAATAGGATCAAGTATGTTTGCTATTCCTTTTGGTTTCTTTGCATAAAAGGGGAAGACGATGATAGAACCAGAACGTGATCATTATATGATTTTGATCCTACTTTTTGTTCATGAATTGAATCGAATCCTTTGTGCCATACACATAATGAAGATCCATTTCAATAGTATGGGTGAAAAGTAATGAAAAAGAAGCAGCACTATAGTTGGAAAAGTAGGAAAATGTAAAACAGCAGTACTTTTAAACAGAGTAAGATATTACAATATACTTTAACATCGTTACAAGATATTCTTTACCTTATTGAAGACAGAGAAACATGATGAACTAAATGCAACACACTACTACACTTTCTGAAATTTCAAGAAAATCCCAGAAGTTGCTCACATCACACCAGTCAATCGAGAAAAGCACTGAAATAAATAGAAATACATTACACCTATGAATCAACTGACCCCCTTCATGTACAGTTCCATAGGCTTGAAGTTTCTCGGGGTTTAGCAGAATGAATGTGATCTTATTATATTTCTCAGGACCCTCCTCTGATTTGAATTCAAGGATTTATAACTCTACAATTCTTCCTTATTTCTCCTTCACCCTCCGCGAGGACTCTAATTTCGCCCATTTTCTTCATGGAACGACCAAAAAATGCTAAGAAAACATGGGGATTTTGCAACTTTCTTACAATCTGAGCAGAAAGGGAGTTGGTCATTAAGGCAGCATCTGATCCAAGTAAGCCCATGTGTTGATTCAGAACCTCAAAGTAATGGCTATCAAAAGATAAAGAACTTTTGGGATCCATTTCTAGAATTGTTGCTCTATTAATAGGATTAGGGCATAATTTCCTCAATGTTGTAGCATAATTTGGATTTAATGAAGGATCAATATCACCTTTTCCTGTGAAATTATAAAGTCTTCTAGCAACCAATGTGCAATGTGTTACTCCTATTGTATGTGCCCCTGCATATAATTCATCATTTAAGTTATATACTTATTTGCTAGCAACCAATTTCACTACTTATTGGTAAAATGGACATGTAAAAGGAAAATTTTATTTATAGTATACTGGACTAGCAAAAAAGAACGGAGGGAGTAGTTCTTTTTAGTTAATCTCAAATTCTATATTTAATTTTAGCACAAGATATTTTGGGACCCTCACCTCTACTCATTTAAGAGAAAAGACACGTGAAACTCTCATCACCACTCATTTAAAAGAAAAAACACGTGAAACTCTTATCACTACTCATTTAAAAGAATATATTTTGATTGTACAAAATTAAAAACTTCTTTATTTTCTTAAATTTCGTACTAATAGAAAATATTATAAGATGATAATTTTTCTTAAAAAAATATGCATGTTAGTGTAATTAATGGAGGAAATGAAAGAGAGAATAATTATAATTAGTTAGTAGTACGTACCTGACAAAGTGACCAAATCAACAATGTCCAAATGGTTGTCCTGAAATTGTCTCAAAAGAGTGGACAAGTTAGCAGAAGCAGAGGGCAAGCTGCCTAATGCTTCTGATGCACTTGATATCCTTCCATCTTTCCTCCCTGTTCCAACTTGCCACATTGATCTTCCAAACTGTTAACAATATATAGAATAAAACTTTATTATATTACTATTTCATTTTATACGATACTCTTTTCTTTGTTACTATTAATATACTCTCTCCATTTCAAATTTAATTGACCTGTTTTGACTTGACACATCGTTTAAGAAAACATAAAAGAATTTTGAAATTTGTGGTCTTAAATTAAAGATATGTCAAATGTATCAAACTGTCCTTTAATTTTGTGTTCTTAAACATGTCGTGCAAGAAATTGAAATTAAAGAGTTGCTAAAAAGAAAAGTAGGTCAAACAAATTAATCAAATGGAGGTAGTATGTAATTGCTAACGCACTTTTGATATCTGCTAAAAGTTTTTTTTGCTTACACTTACCAAACACCAAAGTATAAAATGAGATCGAGGGAGTACGGCAATGCTCGGCTTTTACTTCTTTACGTATTTATCAACAGGGGCGAACCCAAGTTTATGGGTTCTGGATTCTAATTTTTTTGAGTTACTGAATTCAAGTTAATAATGTGCACATATTCAATGGACTATTATGAGATAACGTTGGGTTGAACCCATAGCCAACACTCTCTCCCTCTACACCTGTTTATCAAACCTAGTAATGTTGGCTCAGATTTGATATATGTGTAATAAAAATTCATTAAATGAAGTATAAATAATAGGTTTCGAACCCAAAAGATCGATGAGTTGTGATAGAATGATTATGATCAATTTAAACACATAATGTTAAAATTCTGAATTGTATGGTAGGTGCTTACTTGGTATGAAACTGCATCTCGAGCTGCCAAGGTTAGAATATCAGCACAAGAAACTTGATGTGGGCACACTTGCTCCAATTTCTTCTTTATATCATCTATAACCTCATAACCTCCAACAGATCTATTTGGTAGTGCTGATTTTTCTCCACTATTATTTGGAGTGGAGTCTAGTAGAATTGATGCATCACAGCCCTGCAATAATATTTTGAAAATATATGTATTACATGTCATGGAAATATTGTGAAAGTATAAAAGGGTAATTAAATATGTGTACTAATTCAATCCTAGCTTCTTGGACCCTATTGTAAATCAATGTAAATTACATGTTATAATAAGGTGTGTACTTTACTTTTCAACTAACTCGTTCCACTCATTATGATGGACGAAACCACATGAACGTAGTTATCTTTTTAGATGTTTTTATGGGGTAAAAAATATTCTGAACGGTTACTGTACAAAAGTTAAATTCTCCTCTCTGATATGTGATATACAATATTAATTCTCGGAGAAGGTGCATATATATAAAATTGAGGATATATCGAGTAATTAACGGAAGTCATTAAAAATTGTGGTAGAGTGATAAATATTCCTCCATTGTTAATCAAATGCCTCGGATTTGAGCCATAAAAATAAAATTATCTTTGACAGAAAACGCTTTACTACTCCCAAAGTGGAATATCAGACTAATTAATCAAACCCCAAAACAGATATCAAATATCGATACGTACCCTAACAAAACAGTCATGATAGTGAAGGCGTAGTAGCTTTGCAGCCAAGGTTGGATCAGCAGCAACTTTGCTCCATGTAATTTCCTCCACAATCCTTTCAACTGAAGGGCAACTTTTGTGATAGTAATTCATCTTAAGCTTTTGTTTATCTGCATTGCAAATCCCCAAACTAACTACTGTAATAATAAACAGAATAAAAATAATTGGCCTCATTTTTTTCCCTTTGATTTCTTTTTACACACAAAGAGCCAATTAATATGTTATTCTTGGTGTTTGAATAGACTTCTTTTGAACTATATATATAGGCATTTTTTCATGCCAATGCTTTGCCTTTGTTCTTGGATTATTTCTTTTTCTCTTTTCTATACTGGCTACTTCTTTGCACGATTTTATGTACATAGCAAATTAAATGAAAAATTGATACGTGTAGATGAACTGAATAGTTGATATTCATGTGCTTCTTAATCATATATAGTTCATTGAATTATGCATGATAATTTAATTCTTTTGTATTAATTAATCATTTAATTTCTTTGTGTTAATCAATCGTTGACCCAAGAACACATTTTTTACTAAGATATATATTAACTTTAACTCAAAATAAATAAAATACTTCTCATGTGTGTCTCGATTCCTTGGACTTTCAATTATGTTACCAATAATAATACAATAATAGACATTGTTGCATGGAATATATTTGCTCAAAAGGTTCTCTTTTTTTTCAGCTTTAGAAGGAGAAATAAGTTACTCCCTTCGTTTGAAATACTTGTCAAACGATATGAATTTTGATCAATATTGTAAAATGTCTTTTTTTTTTATCTTATTGAATAGACACACATACAAAAATATATTGTTCTAGTATAAGCTTCTTCTTTCTCCTATTGTTTTTTGACAAATATATGTATCATTGGAGGATTACTAATGACATTTTATGACTTCTTTGTGTGCTCCTTTTTCCTCGGACATTTATAATCCTAGGCAAACATCAATGAACATAATCTGTAGATGGAAAACCCAATTATGTGACTTTCTAGGTGAAAAATACCATTAAAAGTGAAACATGAAAACACTTGTTTTAAGATTTGTTTTTAAATTCTTAAAAAAACTTAAAAAGTTTCTGTTGTATCATAGGAAAAGCAAAATAGTGATAGTAGTTATGATTATTGGGATAGGAACATGAGTATTTATATAGTATTTATCATTGTTCCATTGATATTCTCAACTAGAGCAAAAAAGTTAAATGACTTGTTGGGATTTGCACATGTATATATAGTGCTTCTTCCACAAAAAAAACAATAATAAAAAAATGTAATAATCCCGACTAGAACGTATAGTATGTTGCTCCAAACTATGTCCCATGCATGCCCAATCCTATGTCCCAGCGTCGCCAAAATACTCCACCAGAGCAATACACAAAGTTAACTGATTTCTTGATGATGTGAATAGTGAAGTTGAAAAAATTTCTCAAAAAAGTAGACAGAAACATCAAAATACAGCAAAAAAGAAGAGGGAAAACGACTAACTTTCCATGAGAGGAGATTTCACTTTGTAGGTCAGGACGCCTCTTGATTATTAAATTGAAGAATATAGTCAAGGCTTCATCTGACAATGGATGCAGAAAGGCAGCAAAATCATCCAAATCCAGTTATGTTTTTTAATGGATTCAGAAAATAAAGGATCAGATGAAATTTCTAGGGTTTTGACCCTATAAAAAGGACACATGATACCATCGCAAGATATTTCAGATATAGATAAAAAAAAAACGACTGCAAAAATCACATGGAGAGCTCCAATTCGACGACCCCATTGATCCATGTAGAAGAAAGGAGAATTCAAGAAACAACAAGTAGAAGATGTAATTGAAGAAACAAGAAGAAGTAGAGGGGATCGTACAAGAGGGATTGACACAAGGACAATGATCCAACTTCCGCATAAAATTGCCAGATTTATAACCCACGATAATTTACGGCCCCGTTTGGCCACGAAAACCAAATACAAATTGGAGTTGGAGTTATTTTTGACTTTTTGTGAGAGTAAAAAAGTGAAAATAAGTTATTCTTGTTTTTAAAATTTTGGAATTGTTGAATTCCGGAATAATTTTTATGGCCAAACACCATTTTCAACAAGTATTATTCAAAATCCAACCCAAAATGAACCTAAACTATCAAGAAAATCAAAACCCAACTCCCCAAATGGACTAACCAGCAAAACCCAAAAACCCCAACAATTCTGTTCTAGAGTTTTGTCTTCAACATTCATCAATTGCATGATCAAAGTTTTTACACCTAGTGCACATGATTGGTTTCCACTCGTATTCAACTTTTTGCTCCACTATTATGCCTGCTTAATTCTCAAACATAACTCCATATGGGTATTGCTGGTTCAATGATAATTCCACTAAAACTCTTGCAAATGTCAACCTATCCTTGTTTGTTGTGGCCCAATCATCCTTCCAAGGGTTGCCTATTAGCCCTGCTACTTTGTTCCTTTCTTTCTTCTTCTACTTCTTCCTTTTTTCTTCTCTTTTTCTTCGTGGCTTTCAGCCATTAAAGTTTCTTGAAAGCTTGATTTTTAAAATTCAGCGTCCCATAAACGTGAACCGTTTTGAGTGAATAATACATCAAAAGAATTGAAATATCGAGAGGAACTCATATATAAAATTTGGATTAAAAAAAAAAAAACTGTTATTGTTTGTTTGTTGGAGCTTGACCAAAAAAAATAAAAAACGGGGGAACCGGAGGCTGGCACTAGTGGTGGATAAAGCTCTAATTTTTTAAATATTTTTATTTATATGTATAAATATGGATTTTTTTAAAAAAAAATAAACTTTTTTAGAAAACTTGATATTTAAATTTTTTTTTTATAATTATGAATATCGATACATTACATAATTATTTATACAATATCGATACGTTTATATACCATTTATACAGTATCGATATATTTTATACATTATTGATACAATATCGATACATTATATAACTTTTATACAATATCGATATACGTTTATACACCATTTATACAATATTGATACACGTTTATACATCATTTATACAATATCAATACATTGCATAACTATATATACATCATATACATGTTCATACACTATTTATACAATATCGATACATTACTTATACACTATATAACTATTTATACAATATCGATACATTACATATACAACATTTGAGAAGTTACATATGAATTTTCGTTGATGATTAATTAAATTATTAGTTATAAAAAATGGCCATTTAACCACGGTTTTTGTATTGTTTAGCCACGGTTAGCCGTGGCTAAAGCGCGCGTCTTTTTTACCTTACGATTATTTTTTTTGTAAATAAAAACATGACTATATTTATCGTAAATTATTTACTTTATTGTATATATATGAAATTATCTCAAAGAATAATTGGTGTCCGAATTGGCCCTTAAAATACTAAAGCGAATGTTTGAGTTGTGTTTTCACCTAGAGTGGTGTCAGTGGACCTGTTTGGCCATAAAAATAAAAAATGTATTTACTTTATTTGGTATTTACTTTATTCACTTTATTTGATATTCACCTTAAAGTTGAAAATAGAGTTGGAGTTGTGTTTGGCCATAGCATTTTCAAAAAAAAATTAGACTATTGAGTTGGTGTAGTATTTAAAAATAAAGTGAGAAAAAAAAAATTGAATCTAAAAATAGTGAATACACCTCAAGAGGTGTTTTACAAAAAATCAAAAATTGTGAAAACATATTCCGGAATATGTTTTTAATTTTCATGGCCAAACAAGTATTCTGAAATAAAATAAAAACGTATTTTGAAATATTGTGAATAATATTTATGGCTGAACGCCTACTAAGTTGTATACTAGAAATATACTGACTGTTTTTCACCCTATTAAAATAGAAAGAATTACATTTCAATTATAAATCAGTTCCTCCATATTCTAGAAACTTCACTGTATATTTTCAAGTTATTGCATTCTTAAAATTAGGAATTCAATTTTTTTCCCCTTATTTTGTTACTAGATTATAAAAAATATATTTATATATATTTATGAATAATTAATATCACAATGTGATAAATATTTCTATAAATAATATAATAAAAGAGAAAATACGAATTAAATCGTGATTCTAGCTTTTTAGGGAAAGTACTAAAGAGATATTTTCAAATTGCAATTTCAACTTAAAACTACCAATAGAAAAGAGAAAATTATAAAAAAATTTGACATAAAAATTCTAGCAAATTAGCCATCCCATTATCATAGTTTCATACTAAATTCAATGAATATTATAACAATATTATTTATTAAATTCACAATAATATTAAATTTACTTGATCATTAATTACTTGATTTTCTTTATCTATAAATGACTCTGTACTAAAATATAAACGAAGAAGTTATTTTTGTGACAAATAATCAGGGTGAGGAAAATACTTGATTATATTTTAATATAGTTATCCACAAAATTAAAATATTAAAGAAATCTTATGTGTGTTTACATCGAATAAGATTCATTTATATTAGAGATCTCATATCTTAACTCTCATTCTTAGACGATATTTGTCAAAGAGAGCATTACAATGAAAGTTATACTTTTGTAATAGATAAAAAATATTAAAACACATAACACAAAATAAAATATAAAAAAAGAAGTCACATTATAATTTAGTTACGTGGTGTTATATTTACCTAGTCCCATGATATAGAAATTATCAAAGAGTGACATAGCATTAAATTTTTGAAAAAATTATGTATAGATAATATAGAACATGTTGAAAAGGTACAAGAAAAATTGAATCATTTTTTGCCTTAATTAGTACAAGTTCAATATGCAAGGTAGTGAAAGAGTTTGACTATATTAATACATTGATTATTACAATATTATTGTAGTAATTACTATCATAAATTAGGACGATAACTCCTTTTTTGATAGGGAGAGATTATATAAAAATATTTTTTTGCTTTCAATAATAATAACTTTAATATACATTAATCATATATTCACATTCAATATGGCAAAAGGGGAAAAACATATAAGGGTAAATTACATAAAGAATCAAACATTTTTATCATACCTACTAATTCTCTCACTGTTTTATTTTAATTACTTAATATAACACATATTAACAAAAATCTCTTCTCTTTGCATCAGATACATCACATACCTAACATATCCGCACATTCCTTCCCACAGGTCGCAAATCACGGTTAATTGTGATTTCTTCCTTTTTTCTCTTTTCTGATCTTTACTTAATTCACAATAATATTAAGTTTACTTGATCATTAATTACTTGATTTTCTTTATCTATAAATGATTATGTAATAAGATATAAAAAATGGAAGCAATATTTGTGTCAAGTGATCAGGGTGAGAAAAATACTTGATTATATTTCGACATAGTTATCCACAAAATTAAAATATTAGAGAGATCTTATATGTGTTTGTGTCGCAACGAATTTTTAAAGTGCCAAGAATTAACTGCAATCAAATATAAATAAAAGTAAAAAAGTAATTTGTTATTGATGATGAATCTTGTGAGTACAATCTTGTTGCTCTCTTGATTCTTCTTTTCTAAACGTCTTTTTGTAATTCGAGAAACTTCAGCAGCGTATTCTCAAATTGTTGGATGATTCGGACCTCCTAGAGATGTATTTCAATCACTAGAAATGTTGAAAACTGCTTCGTCGCTTTGGAAAGATATCTCCAAGAAGAACTTCGTTGATCACTCCTTGAAAGAACTTTGTAGTCGATGCCTATGTTTCTCCAATGCTTGCTGAAAATGTCCCCCTAGAAAGTTATGGAGTTAATTCTTTATATGGTCACTCAAGTATTGAGAAAATTCCATTAAAGTCATTTTTGAATTTTTCTTCCCTTATATGATCATTCAAGTATTGAGAGATTCCATTAGTCATATTTGAATCTTTCTTTCCTAAATGGTCATTCAAGTATTGAGAAGATTTCGTTAAATTATTTTTAATTTTTTTTCCTATAAAGTTATCCAACTGTAATTAAGAAATCTTAGTTGGCATGCCATGTCATATTAGTTTTTTATTTTTCATGTCATGTAGAATAAGACCACTAATTTTGGATACAAAAATATTGAATTTAACCGTTTAATTTTAAGTATATGTCAATTTAAGTCCTAAATTATTTTTGGAATAAAATCTTATTATTCTAACGAGGATTATTTTTAGTGCAATTATTAATTAATTTGAGTATAAAAATAAAATTTATCTATCTAATTTATGGATATCAATCAAAGATGCTAATTGAAAAAAATACTAATGACTCACTCGTATCTCTGACCTGATATGAAATGAATCAAAATTTTGATATACTGCAAAGAAGCAACTTGCTTTTATTTGTATTATAAGAAATTTTAGGACTCATGTCAACTAATTATTTATTTTTTAAAAAATAATTTCATTTGTAATAATTTTTATTCAAGCATCTAAGAGATGAATTACTTGATTCGTTCCCATGGTTCGATCCTTCCCAGTAAAACGCGGCGTGTTCGAATTCTGATCGCTTTTACGCGAGAAAGGGGAACCACCTCTAAGCCTAAGTATTCTCAATGACCGATAGCGTATATGGATATAAAAATTCACTCTCAAAATTAATATGAATATTTATTTTCAATATTCAAATTAGTTAGCAATGCTTCAAAAATCATCTTCATTAAGATAATAAGACTTCATTTCAAAATAATTTAGGGCTTAAATTGACATATGCGCAAAATTAAACGGGTAGATTTAATATTTTTATATTTAAAATTAGTCTAGGATTCGACATAACATGAAAAATAAGAAATTAATATGACATGTCATGTCAACTAAGATTTCTTAGTTACAGTTGGATGACATTATAGGAAAAAAAATTGAATTTTTTTTTAATGAAATCTTCCCAATAATTGAATGATCATTTAGGGAAGAAATATTCATAAGTGACTTTAATGGAATCTCTCAATACTTGAATGACCATATAAAGAAAGAAAAATTCAAAAAGACTTTAATGGGATCTTCTGAATAGTTGAGTAATCATCCCTATAAAGCAACAAACATTTTAAATATTTTAAATACTCTTATGAATCCTTTTAAAAGGCTTAAGTTCATTTACTCTTATGAAATTGATTGTACTTTATTTTTTAATTTATTTTTATTTTATTTTGTTTGTTTGGGGAAATTAATATTTTATTTCAAGGTTGCTTGTTCGCCACTGTAATGAGATGTAGTTTGTATTTGTGTAAATTAAGTTGAATAATTTATTGTATCAAATTTTTTAGCCCCTCTTTATTTTACTATTTTAATTATATTCTCTCTTCTTGCTTATCTAATATTAATTTTTTTTTTATGATTAATTCCCTAGTTATATTAGTTAACTAATAATTAAATTTTGCATGTCTAGCTTCACTTATTCGCCTACTCTTTTAAACTAATAAGTAAATTTTTTATTTAAATCACTTTTATCACCTAGATTCGTATTTATTAAATAATAATCTATGCCAAGTTTATTTACTTGTTCTAAAATAATTTTTTTTCATGATTAATCACTTAGTTATTTAAATTCGTAAAAATCAAGTTTTTTTTATGTTTAGCTTTACTTACTTGTTTTAAATAATCAATAAAACGAATGTGTTCTTTAATCGTTTTAATCACTTAGTTTTCTTAGTGATTAGACAATAATTTATGTCTAGCTTATTTATTCATTTTAAAACAAAGATTTTTCTTTGTTAATCACCTAGTTATTTAAATTCGCATGTTAGGAAAATAAGTTATTTTTAGTGAATGAATCAATTTGTTTAATTATTTATCGATTGCTTTAGAAATTACGTTTAATTTGTTTACTTGTCTTAAAATAAAGTTTTACTTGCTCATCATATAGCTAATTCAGCTTAATAAATATTTTGACCTTTGTTTTATCACGTAATTCTCCACATAATAAATGAATTTGACAGGGACCCACATTTGTGGACCTCGAAAGGTGCTTAACACCTTCCTTTCGAGGTAACTTGAACCCTTACCCAATTTCTGGTGACGTAGACTTTTAATTTAATTTAATCGTAGTTAGTGTAGTATGGTGCCCTAACGCGTAGGGGTGGGCATGGTATGTTATATACCGAATTACCATACCGAACTAAAAATTTTGATACCGTGATTTGGATATTATGGTATTTGATATGGTAGATGGTATGCATTTTAATTTTTTTGGTATTTGATATGGTATTTGATATTTATAAATAATACACCGAAATACCGAATACCATACCGAAGTATATAATGCATAAATAATTTATATATTATTAAAATATTAGCAAATATACAACCTAATATTAGTATAAAACTAAATATTTAGACATTGGAACTTTGACTACTTAATCTAGATTGAAATATTTTGTTGTGTAATTGATTAACAAAGGGAGTTTCTTATACCTTCTTTTAAATATGTATTTCAACATGTGTAATGTGTTGATATGATACAATTGAGACATTTTTTGAAAAGTCGAAGTCATAATTCTCTGTTGTACAAGTATATATTAGTCGAAGTTGAACAAACTATGGTTACCGATTTACCATACCGCAAGATACCGAAACCGAACTTTCAAATACCGAACCATACCAAACTAATTTGGTATGGTAATTGTATTGTATTTTCAAAAACTGAATACCGAAATTATCGAACCGAAGTTTAAATACTGTACCATACCATACCATGTCCACCCCTACTAACGCGCCTTAATTCGTTAGGTGGTAACTCCTCACGCTCTTTTATCCTAAAAAAAGTTGTCACGTCGAATCTCACTTTTCGCGAGAAAAATGAGACACTACAAGTGTGTTTAACGTCTATAGAATTCAGAGACGTAAGCCTCCATTGCATCCCAAGAACATAGAGCAAAATACACTTTGTATTTTTCTAGGTAACTTTAAACTTTATTTCGCAGCCTGCTGTTTGTATTGCTCAAATTTGTGCGCTTGTAATATAAAATTCATCTCACTGTAGGAAAATTAAAATCGCAAACCGTTTGATTTTTTCAATATAACATAGCAAAGATTTCGCAGCCAAATTGTTCCTGGTTTGAACAATGTAATTAGACTACTCTTCCCAGTACTCCCTCGTCTCAAATTATGTCACATAAAAAAATCAAAAAAAAATTAATTGTATGTCGGAGAAGGACCTAAATTACCCTTCAAGTAATGAAAATGATACACATATATCATCCTTCCACCTTTGGGCTCAAAAATACCCATCTCATTCACCTTTGGACCCTATTTTGCCCTTTCCCTCGATAAACTCTTTAGAAAAAATAATTAGAATTTTCATTTAATATGTAACAATATTTTATTTGTTAACTCACAAACCCAATTCGGATCCTAGATTTAGCTCCTCTTCATTTCTCATCTCTCCATTTTTTCAAGTTCTTATTTAGATTAAAAACATATGTCATAGATTTAATTTAATGGCTGAGATTTAGTAAATTAAAAATAAGCCTTAATTATGATATGAGACCAACGCCCTTGATTTGTAGGCCATGTTATTGGCCTGTGATCTTTTTCAGTTCTTGATGGAATGAAGAACCGCATGGTAATGGCAACCTGTCTGTCTCTTTAGAGTAGATGTGAATTTTATGCACCAAAGGTGGACTAGCCATAATAGATATACATGTATAGCTTCAGATTTAATAGCAGGGTTTGACAAAAAATGAAACAAGACAAGTCACGAGGCTTCCTCTCTGATGAAACAGAGTCTTTTACCCAGACAAAGTTCAATATTGGAAACTGCATCATCTTCAACTGTAAAAGACAACCAAAACGAGATACCCTAATGAGCAAACTAGCCGAGGTTCGTAAAGTTCAGTTCAGTTTCAAGCTTTCTTTGAAATGAGATCCTCAATCAGGTTTGCAGCATCTTGAACTGTTGCAATACTCTGAGCACTGTCTTCTTCCACGCAGATACCAAACTCTTCCTCAAGTCCCATGACAATCTCCACCTGAACAAGAGCGAGATCCAATAGAAATGACATAACCAAATCAGGGAACTTGTATTGACAAAATTTACAAATCATACATTGCATAACGTTGACAATATATTTAAACAATAAAAGTGTGCTCTCTATAATAGCCTAAGCTTTTAGATGAGATGGCCACATACTTCAACATGGTATCAGACAGAAGTCTTGGGATCAGATATCACCGTTACCAATTATCAAAAAGAATTTCCACGTTCTTGGCCAGTGAAAAAAAGAATCAGGCTGCCACACTTGAGGGAGGTGTCGAGCATATAATTTATAATAATGTGTGCTCTCTCTAATAGTTTAAATGTTTAGATGAGATGGTCACACATTTCAACACAAACCTAGCGTAGCCCCATAAGCGGGGTCTGGGGGAAGGTAGCGTGTACACATACTTTACCCCTACCTCGAGGAGGTAGAGAGGCTGTTTCCGGAAGACCCTCGGCTCGAGTACACATTACAACACATAAGAACCTAAAATCTTTGTCAGTTAACTTCTGCAGTCATAAACAAATGCGTTCAGATATATAACTGAATGTGTTCCTGGGAAGAACTCTCTTATTTCAAGATGCCTCAAGGAAAGGGTCATGGAGCTTTGTTAAAGGGAGAGCAACAAGATAACATTTATGCTGCTACTGCTATCCCTTTACGACAATTACATTTTCTTGGGAGATAAACTTGTGAAATTGGTAAATTCAACATGCCTTACAAAACTATCGTAGCCATGCCAATATGCTAGTATCAAGGTCCAACCCATCATGGGGGATATTAAGGATGCTCCTCTTTTTTGAATCGGTAATTAAGCATTACTCCAATTGTCTGAGAACTCCAGGAACAGTATTTAAATATAGTCATACTTGTTACTACTAAACACAGACAATACTGAAACCATATTAAACCCTATCATCTGGAAGGGCAAGCATATAGATCTAGCATCTAGCAGCAATCAATTTGAATTCACTACTTTTTAATCGGGGCAAGCATATAGATCTAGCATCTAGCAGCAATCAATTTGAATTCACTACTTTTTAATCGTTGTAATCAATCTGAATTCCTCTAGACCATGTACAGGGAGATAAAAGTGCTACATTAGACAAACTGACATCTACTAAGGATTCTAACTAATGTGGCTGAAGCCCAAACTGAAAGTACTTTATTGTTCTAATCATTTCTGGAGCAAAGACAGAGACAAAACTATACATTGCAGCATTTTGCCTTGGTGCCTAACTACATACCGTATCAAGAGAATCAGCACCAAGCGCAGCAAACTTTGACTCCCCACAAACTTCAGTATCAGTAGAAAGAGCCAGTTGTTTCTTCACAATGTCACATACTTTGTTGACTGTCTCTGCCTTAGCCTGCAGAGATACAACTATTGTTATTGCTAATAAATTGCATATACGAAAAAAGAAAAACAAGCTGTGTTTTGAATTACAGAACACAAAATTCCATGTCACATACAGAACAGGAAAGTGAGAAAAAACAAGATAATGCTAGGATAAAGAGGTTAATCAGACAACACTCGCAATAAATATACTGATGAAAATAATTTGATTTAAGAGATGTGAACATAAATGTGTACAAATGCTTTACATCAGCGAAGTTAGAAATAGAGGAAGTTGCTATGCTTTTCCTTCTTTTTCTTGGGCAATGGATAAGTCAATTACACTTAATTACCCTACGATTTAAAATATCACAAGAAGTCTTGGTAATTTTTTGTTTAATGAAGCCTTTCTTCCCTTCATCGCTAGAAGAACACTCCCTTTTAGCAGCAAGCGATATCCTTCTCTCAATTTTACATAGGTTCCTTGCATTGTTTTCTTAGCTCTCTCTTCAAATTTTAGTAAAGTACCAAGGGAAAAGTGGGTGAGTCGCAATAAGGTCACAAATGGGTGGGTAGCTGCACAGTATGGATGAGGGAAGGATCCTGGCCAGTTAGCTTATCTTTTTTAAAGAAAGTTCTGTTTCAATTGTTCTCTTAGAAATAATTTTTTTTAACAAGAGAAATTCCAGAATGAAATATGGTTAACGGGAGGTTTTTATAACAGTCCAAACAACAATAGTAAGTTTGAGTGGACAAAAACATCAGGAAAGATCTCTGTAATTATACCTTTTTCTTCTTTTTTTTTTCTCAATAACAAATCCTTTTTTTCTTCATTTTTGTGCCTTTATCAGTAGGAGAGTCAAAAATACATAAGCAAAACAAAGTCAGGGATAAGATAAATACCAGGAAGAAGGAAACCTTCCATGATAAGATATTATGTCAGGTAGTATCCACTTTATTTTAATATACTCATTCTATACATTTATAACTGCTATTCGTTGTTGAATTAGTGATCTCAACAAAACAACTTAACATAACTTAATACCAAATTCACAAATCAAACACTCTAATCATTGGCAGGGGCAGCTCAACGAAGTTGGTGGCCTAAAGCCAAAATTTAAAAAGAGGCCTTAGATTTTTATCATCATTCAATATTTTTTTAAAGAAAAACTACCTAAGATCTAGTTACTCCTTCCATTTCAATTTATGTGATGTAGTGATTGGTACGGAGTTTTAAGAAATATGGGAAGACTTTGTATATGTTCCAAAACTACCCTTAAAATAAATAAAACTTTAAATAAAAGATTACACCTTTTGTAGACTTTTTTCCAAATAAGTGGGACCTAACATGGGTAGAATGCTGACAGTGTCATTAAATATTTGCCAGATAAAAAAATGTATCATTTTTTTGGAACCGACTAAAAAGGAAAAAGTGTGTCATGTAAATTGAGACTGAGGAGTAATACTTTTAGAAAATGTTGAAAATGGGGCCCCTAAATATTGGGGCCTAAAGCACTTGCCTTAGTGGCTTGTGCTTCGAGCCGGCCCTGATCATTGGTGCTTAAAATAAAACTCGTTGATTCTTAAAATAAAACACAGCATCAGTTTTGCTCATGAATCACATTGCAATGAATCACAAACAGCCGTGGTTATAGGTCAAGTAGAAAACGCAGTTAAGCAATATAGAGTAAAACACTCGGTTACAAGACAATACCGCACAAGTAATACTGAGGCGATTAGTGGCTGGATTCGATCCGATGGAAGAGAAGCTTATCCCCTTGAAAGAAAGAGAGGATGTCTTCAAATTGGAGACAAGGTTAAGTGCCTGCATAAACAAAAGAACAAAATGTATAATTATTTCCCTGACACAGATCAAGGGAGGAGTGAGAAACTGCTTCTCAACTTCTTGTAGAAGCGTGAAAAATGTTCCTGCTAATTATTTCAATGGAAAGGTGAAATATTTACCTGGAATCACGGCCTTAATATATCACAACGAATTATATTATTTGTGTTTCAGATTACTTTCCTCAAAAAAAATAAAAATTAGATAAGACCTTTGGTTTCTAATCCTTTCTTCAACTATAAAATTAAATCACAAGTGAACTAATAGAACAAGTAACTTCGAAACACAAACAAATTAAGTGGGCATTTGACCATGAAAACCAAATACTTTTCACTTTATTTGAAATTTTTGAAGTTGGAGACTTGAAGTTGTGTTTGAACATACTTTTTTCAAAGAATATTTAGAATTTGAATTTATTTTTTCTAAATATGTTTTATTCCCTAATTTCTAAAAACTTGCAAAAGCACCCAACATGACTAATTTACCTGAAGCATACAATCAAATGTGCTCTAAAAGAGTAATATCTCAAAATAGATAAGTCTCATAATGCCATAGATTAGATCCCAAATACGAGTTACTACATTTGGATTAGATTAGATCCCAAATACGAGTTACTACATTTGGATTTTTTGAAGTTGGAGTTGTGTTTGGTTATAATTTTTGCAAATAATATTTGGTTGTTTGAACGTACTTTTTCTAAAAAAAAACATGAAAAATAATTTAAATGGGTCCGTTTATAAAAAATAAAAATTTAGGGTAAAATTTAGAAAAGGAAAATATAATGAAGATATTTTCTAAATTCCAGATACAACTTTTTTTTAACAAAATAATCCGGAAAAAAGTAAGTCAAATAAAATATTATAGAGAGAGTATAATGTCCAGATACAAGAATCTTTACACGATCAGATCATTTTGTTATATCAGGTGACATATCTTAATTTGAAAATTCCAAATCACATATTTTAAGGAGGATTACTATAAGTATTGACCTTATACAGTGTAAAATTTTTTTGTATCAAACTTGAAAAACTCAATAGAAAGCTGTAAAATCAACACAAACGAAATCTAGAAAATGATAACAGCAAAACAGAGAAGGATCGGAGAAGCTGATGGAAGGTGAAGATGGTTAACCTGATTTAGCTTGAAGGAGGAGGACATGGTGGTAGCTGATGAGCCTGTAATAGAAGCCATTGATGGATGCAAAGAGAGAGGAATAATGGATCTGAAAGAATGAATGAAATGGAGAAGTGGTGGAGTGCACGAGGAGTGTGCCTGATTGTTGAGAAGAAAGAGGATTTATTATTTTAATGATGACACGGCTCACCCTTCTTATAGGTTTAATTTTGTTGGATTGTTGCTGCATACATTTTACATCCTATCGTTTGCTGTTTCCTGTTTGATAGGGTGTATTAGTAAATAGTAATATTGAAATTTAATTATGTTGAGATTATTTTTGGGAAAAAGTTATTGTTATGAGATTAGGAGATCATGAATTTAAATCGTGAAAATAGTTTTTTGTAAAAATGTAAGATAAGATTGCGTATAATAGATTTTTGTGGTTCAATTTTTTTTTCAAAAATCGTATATAGTGGGAGCTTTAATACATCGAATTAGGGGTGTACAAAAATCGATTTAACCAATAAATCGAACCGATAAAAATGTTATTAGTTTATCGATATCGGGTTATTGGGTTAACGATTTTTAAACGATTTTGTAAATTTTTTTATTGGGCTATCGGTTCGATTTTGGTTTTACGATTTTAGTTAATGGTTAAACCGATAACCCAATAAGATTATATTAAAATTATATTTTTATTCTTAATTACATAATAGTGACTTTAGATTTGAAATATATACCCTATTATTTTTTGCATTTTATAGTTGTAGTCTTAGTGATGTTGTTTTCTTTCTAAAATCGTTGGCTTGTTGGGGTTCTATCCATCAGTGTAAATTATGAATTGACCTTACTTTTCTTTTTGAGAGATTGCCACTGTTGCTATTGCATTCAAGTTTGCTACTTACCAAGAAAGAAAATAAGTTTATTTTAGTAATAACGTATTTGAATTTGCTTATGCTTGTAATTAGTGTACACTTTTATGCATAAAGGTAGTGTACGTATATATGAACATATGAAAATAAGAGAAAGTAAAAAAAATTATAGGAGTATTTTCTTATTGGTTAAACCAAAAATCGAACCGTCAAGGACCAAATCGATAAACCCAAAATCGATAACGAATATTTTATTGATTTGTTATCGGTTTAGCATGTTTACAAATCGATAAACCGAATCAATGATAGCCAAAATCGAATAAAATTGATCGATGCACATCCCTACTGAGCTGCTTTTCTTTTTATCTTATTTTTTATGTTGAGATTTTTTTTTATTGACAAGAGGGAGTAGTACGGATGGTAAGCACCCGAAACTCCTAGGAAGGGGTTAAAAAAAGAGATTATTTTTTATTTAGTGTTGTATTTAATTTGTTATATTAAAAATAGAGTTAATGATGGAATACACATTCAAATTATTATTTTTAGCAAGTTTCATATCTTAACTATTTATTGTTCTCTTTGCCTATCTATATTATTATATTTTTGCGAGTTGAGGTATGAAACTTGTGAAAAATAATAATTTAGATAGATAAATAGAATAATGGATAGTTGAATTATGAATCTCGCAAAAAGTGATAGTTTAAGCGAGTTTTTTTACCATTAACTCTTAAAAATAATATGCATTGCATAATTTCTAAAAAGAATTATTTGCATAAAAAAATATCCATTCATATTTTTTAATTTTGTATACTTTGAGGGACTTTAAGGATATTTCTGTCTTTAATAATGCTTATTTATGTGTCAATAACTTTTGTATTACTCAGATCATAATTTGGTACGTATAAAAATAGTATGAATAACGGAGTCCGAAACCTAAATGAAAACTAAAATTTAAAAAGTGATCGAAACAGAATGTGATATAAAAAGTGAAAAAATAATAATAGCGCACTTTTTTAGTGCACTTAATATGAATGTGATATAAAAAATAACAAAAAATAATCATAGCGCACTTTTTTAGTGCACTTAATATGAATGAAAGACTTGGCTTATAATAAACAATATCTGCTTCATATTAATTTAAGTGTCTTACTTTCTTTAATTAAAAAAAATTAACTGAAGTTATAAAAAATTAAATCAAAATAAATTTCTTATTAGTACAAAATAAGTTAATTTTTTATCATGGAAATTTGAGTTTCTTTTTTTTTATTATTAAAAAAATAATTTAACCTTTTTGTAACTTATTTTATTACAAATAAGTTAACTCAAGTTTTCTAATTTTATAATAAAAAAAGATGAATTTTTATCGTGAAAAACTTCATAAAAAAGTTAACTTAAGTTTTTTTAATTATATATTTTACAATAATAAACTTTAAACTTTATATTCTTAATTTATAATCAACTTAATTTATAATCAAATCTTAATAATTCAATTTTTATGAATAATTCAATTTTTATGAATAAACTATATTTCTTGAAAGAGTGGGAAGTATAACTTTAACAATTCAAACAATTGTACCATCTTTCAAACTTGGTCCAAAATGAAAGAGATCATATCGCGCACATTTTTAGTGTGCTATGCAAGAAAAAAATATTTCCATTTTAAAAAAAATGAGTAACAGAATCTAGTCGAAAAATGTTAACTTTTTTCGTATAACACACTAAAAAAAATATTATTTAAGTTCCGAACTCGTGTATAGGTATTAGATATGAGGGCGTTTGGTCATGAAATTTTTTTACTTTTTTCGGAGTTGAATTTCGGAAATGATGTTTGGCCATGAAAATTTGGAAAATTCTGGAGTTGAATTCTAGAATTTGAAAAACAAGAAAAATGTGTTTTCACTTTTTTCACTTTTCGCTTCTCTCACAAAAAGTCAAAAACAACTCCAATTTATATTCATGATCAAACACAACTCCAACTCCAACTCCAACTCCAACTTGGTATTTGGTTTTCATGGCCAAACGGCCACATAGTATGATATACTTAATGGAATGCAACAGTACTATTTTTGGCATATGATGAGAGGTAGACTAGATTTTCACGCCTTCAGGCGTACCTACATTTAGGTGGGTTGCACCTTGCACAGTAGGTTTGGCAAAAAATGTAAAAAAATTGAATATGCACAATTAATTGGTAAAATTAGGGTGTTAATAGTTCGATTCGATAAGATAATTTTATAGAATTTATATTAGATTAGATTTTGGTTACTCTATTTTATATAATTAGTATTAATCTTTTGGAAAAAGTCTCAATCATCTCGATTAGTCTTCGATATTGTAATGGTTCGGTGGATTTGTGGTACTTTTCTAACCGTCATGCAAGAGTTACAAATAGAAATCAAAACACAATACCATGTGCACTTACGTATGATTTTGGTAAAAATTCTCTAAATATTTTTTTATGCTTGAAGGTGATAAATCAACGGAACATGAAAAACGATTAGAATAGATATATCCATGTCACTACTCTATAAGGGGTTGTTTGGTATGCTAATGCTATACAAGCGTAGATAGTCTTGGGATAAAAAATTAGTACTGTCTTATCCCTTTTGATTACTAATCGTGGGATAAGTCACACTCCCTCTGTCCCACTTTATATGTCTCACTTTTTTTTAATCCGTCCCAAGCATGACACATTTCTATATTTTGTAATAATTTAATTTTAAAATGCCCATTTTACCCTTAATGAAATGATTTATAGTCACACAAACATCTTAAAGTTCATGCCAAGTCAAACTAAGTCATATAAAGTGGGAACGGATGGGGTACCAAGATAAAAACTTTGTATTGATTCTTCTTCTTCTAGATTGATCATGCGTGGATGAGTGTAATTGAAATTGATTGAAAATAACTAAAGGAGGCTATATACAAAATTTGAGAAAAAACAAAAGTGATTTGAACTTGTTTCAAGTAATTTAAAAGTCAGACCTAGAAAATGTCTCGATGTTTATATCATGTATAGCAATGTATATTACACAAAGATTTTCATGAATACCACTACAATATGGGGATATCATGTTGTATCGCTTATCTCAGTATATATCATACACAAATTGAGGGATATATACTTGATATATAGGAGATAAACAAAAGTGTGTGTGTATATATATTATGATATACATGAGGATATATACGAAACAATGGGAGATACACATATGCATTTGTCTTCAATCTTGAGTTTTCAATATGAAATTTTGCTCAAATTTACCTCAAATCGTCTACAAGCACCTCTATAATTGATGTTCAAGCTTCTGAAGATGTTCTCAACAAATATTAATATCACTCAATCCAGACTAATCATAAATACATCTATCAAGAAAATTACAAGTAACAATTTAGAGTTACCATCTCCAATTGAAAGTTGCTGAAAAAATCACCACAAACAACAATATAGAGTTGCCAAAAAAGAAATCACCAAATTACTTCATTTCTATTCGTTCAAAATTTTCAGCATGACATAGAATGGCAACGTAGATGCTTTCTTGTTGAACTTAGACACAACATTGTGCAACAAAGTTTCTACAAGAACAAAATTGAAGCTCTCATATTTAAAGTCAAATTACCTAATACATCGACTAGAAGTTATGTTTTTGAAATCGAGCTGCTTAAGGATTAACAAATATAGGCACTATGATGAGCCTTCTAATTTGTTGTCGAAGAAAAGAATAGAAAAACTAGAGAGAGGGGGGGGGGGGTATTTGGCACAATGATGAAGATTGAAGACATTCGGGGAGAAGATTTGAGAGATTTGGGGTAAGTAATTGAATAAAATCTTAAAAACAGGGAGAAAATTTAAAATTTAAAGCTATTTTAAAAGAACATTTTTTTTGTATGCAATAGAAATTTTGTAGCCTGAAATATGAGTATAGATTACTGGTGCCAATTTTATAAAATCCCATTTGATGAGCAACTGTCATACGATGCCAAATTCTATGCTTGATTAAAATTAGGACTTGATTTTTGTTTGATTAAAAAATATCAAATTAACTAAGTCAATTTTTTATATTAAAATTAAATCAAATCAATATAGTAACAATTTTATCGGTTTCCATATTGTTAGTTTTTTCGATTTCGTTCAATTTTTGTAGTAAAATTTAATTTACAAATAATCAAAATGAATTATTAAACTTTGCCTATATCTTATTATTTTTTTTAGCGTTGGACTGAAATCAAGCAAACATAGAGCAAAATCAATAACGACGATGATGATATATACATTAAGTTGAGATTTAATTCTTCTTTCTGATAAAAAACGACGGTTCTTGGTGTAGTAAGAAAATTTGTTAGAAAATCTATAGGAATGTCTAATTGACTAGTATCAAATATGAAAAACAAATATATCGATACTAGATTAACCCTCTACCTTTTTATTATGCCACTTCGTTAATAAGTCATACTTGTACTAGATCTTTTCTTCTAAAAGAGATAAGGAAACCGGAGAGGAACAAAGAGAGACGGAGGAGGGGAGGGAGAAAGAGAGACAACTTCAAGAACAATGAAGGGAATTCACAACTTAGTTACAAAATATTGTGATATCTTTCAAAATACGCCGGAAGGATGAGAACAAACCTATTTTGAATCTATATGATATATATTGTCTTTGGATTGTTAAAAAAAAGAAAAGAAAAAGTCTAGCTTTTTTTTCTTTTTTTCACTTTGCACCAACTTTATTTTCGTATTTCTTTTCCCTATAAAATGTTTTGTACTTTCTTTTTTTTAGTTGTATATTTTTTCTCATTTTTTTGTGTTTATTTTAATCTATTAAGTTCACTCATATTACAACTTCAAAAGAAGTATTAGGATGTTGGTGATAACTTTCAAAAGATAAACCTAACATTTAGGAGATGATTATTTTTTATGTTTAATTATAAATTTTTTTCGCATTGAGCAAGAGATGTTTGCTGGATGGGAAACTTCTCCATTATTTACTATTGTTATTTTCGCAATTTTTAATTTTATGTTTCCTGAAAATAAGCATGTGCCTTCAAATGATGAACAATCTAACTTTAAGTTACTATCGAGTTAAACAAGAATGAGAGTGATCACACTCTCCCCCATCTACATTTTTATAAAAATGGGTTTCGTATACATATGCATGTAATATTTTGTCCCTTGTATGTCAATTACATTTAAGAAAAAAATATTTGTACAACTTTTACTATAGCGCTAAGCGCCGAAAAATTTACTAGTATGTACATATTTGCCAGCATGGTTCAATTTTCTTCTGTTCAATACTAATCAAACAAATATTATTGGGTTTTTAAATTTACCACTAAAATAAATTTAAGATAGATTTTTCTCGATTTGTCGATCTGATTCGATTGTATGTTTCGTTTGATATCTGCAACCGACATTAATTAGGGGTGCCAAATGGGCAGGTTAAGCATAATGTGGACAGATCAAAATAGATTGAGTTAATAAGTAGGTCAAACATTGACCCACTCAAAAGTTACTTGGGATGAAATAGGCTAAAAAGTGAGTCATAATCCAATTCGCTCAATTTTTACTAAATTTTAATTGCTTTAGTTATTTTTTTATAAACTTTTTAGTACCTAAGAAATTTATTTATTATAACTATGATATAGGTATATAACATATCAAATAAAAAAAATTCTTTTTAAAAATCTTTTAACAAAATCTCTCATTAATTAGTGTTACATATCCACCCAATTTTTAATGGGTTAAAATATGATGAGTTGTTAAATGGACGGATCAATAATCAGTTCAAACTTAAAAGATTATGTTTCTTTGAATTAATTTTACCATCTCTAACCCAAAATATATAGAGGGTCTTGTAGATTTTTTCTTTGGATAGCTGGTTTATTTATTTTCTTTTCTTTTTGGTTAATAGGCGGGGGGATCATATTATATATTATGCATCATTATTATAAAGAGTACTTATGGATACATGATTATTAATAATAGTTTGGTTATCCTCATTAGTAGAGAGAATACTAAGGTTCCCAAGACTAGCTAACTTATTACATATTGCAGTTGTTACTAGTTTCCTTGATATCACACCCTTCTTATCAGCTTCCATTTTGTCCATTTCCGCTAGTGGTGAAGTTGCCAAAATAGATAACTGATTGCATGATGGTAGTTTTGATCCTTTTGATGTGTCCAGAAGTCTGTCACGTTGTTACCTTGTCTAAAATTGTATCGTAATACTGGATTTCCCAACTTCTTCAACATTTGTTTGCAAGAAAGAATAAGAGAATGATAAAAAGATTGCTACTTTTCTAATAGTTCTATTACCTCGGTAGAGTCAGTCTCCACTTTAATGGATGTTAGCTTAGTAGTAGAAGCAGCAAGTTAGAGTCCTTCATGGAGTGCCTGTAATTTAGTCATGGTGTGATTATGCACTATTTTTTTTTAATTCAATCATCCAATCACTATGGGAGTTCCTGATGACACCACCAATCCCTCCACTCGAAGTAGGAGCTGAGAAAGCACCATCAAATTTTAATTTGTAATGTCCATGGGGAGGGGAAAACCATCTGACTTTACACTCTTTCTGAATAGTAGGTTACTGTTAGTACTAGTAGTGTATTTGAATTCTAAGGTTCTCATTAAAGCTAAGTGGGTGGAGGCCGTGTTTGTCTCCTTTTTAAAAATATTATGGTTGCGGTTGAGCCAAAGGTTCCATAGAGCAAAGGGAAAAAATTTCATCCATAAAAAAAAGTTGTTATATAGAGGAATGTGGAGGTTTTTAATAGTGTGAAGTCTGTGATTTTGTTGGATGATGGTATGAAAATTGAGGCCCATGTCTAGGCAAATGTTTTGGCAATGTAGCATTCAAAAAAGAGTGGATTCCCCAGAGGAGTTGCACGTAGGATAATTTGAATCACTAATAATACCTACATGATTAAGATAGAATTTGGTGGGAAGTCTATTGTATGAACAAGCCATAGAAAGAATTTGATTTTGTTCAGAGTTTTGATGGACCAAATCCAGTTGATGTGGTAGCCCATGTTAGGATTGGGATTAATGAGATGATAGACTGATTTGGTAGTGAACAACCCATTAGAATTTAGGGACCAATAGGGTGACTCACAGCTGGGGTGACTAGAGATGACAATTGAGGAAGCTTTGTTAATGATTTTATCTGGGAGGAGAAGGAAAGTTTGTGCCAGTTTCAAGAATACCCGTTCCAAAGATCTGAAACTTTAAGATTACTAGTGATCTTAAGGGTGGGGAGTTTGTGATCCAATAAACATTTCACAAGTCAATAGTGTTACTTGTTCCCAGGGCCAAACAATAGATTGAAAACAAAAGGTGCCCTCATTCAAGATGTTCGACCAACTGAAAGAAGAGTTGTTGATGGAAGATTTCATCTCATATTTGTTAATTAAAGTGTGGGCCCATAAGGAGTTGTGATTGCTAAAAAGTCTCCACAAAAGGCTAGTGAGTAGAGCAATATTGATCTTGGGCGTATTTATACGTCCGCTTGCCTCATTTATCCATGGTTTAGCCTTGTTTTGAGGGCAAAAGTGATGTATATCTCTATGATTATTTGCATATTCTTGATTATGAGCTAATATATGTGATTAGATGCTTTGCAGGGAGAATGTGGAGAAAAATAACCCATGAGAGCTAAAACGAAAGCATAAAAGCATTGGAAAGGAGTTAGCAAACTTTCGGGAGAAAAAGAGAGCAAAAGAAGAAAATCTGGGTTGTGGCGTACTGCTGGCGCGCCACCCCAGCCCCCAAACTACTGATGGGTGTGGTTGGCGCGTTGGTGGCGCGTCGCCCCAGCCCCAAACCCGAAAAATTTCAGCTGGGGCATTGCCCCAGGGCCCAACCCAAAAAATTTCCAGCTTTTGTCTACTCCAAATCCAAGTAGGAAAAGGGGTTATTTTTCTCATACTCTATAAATACATTTCAAATCACAATTTTTATATAACTTTTGACCTACAAAGAGCGAGGGGCCGCCGTTGAGGTCGGAGAATATTAGTTTTATCTTTTCTTCTCCTTTATTATTTATTTTGCATTTTTCTTTGGATGATTTATTGTAATTGCTCCATGTCTATGTGGAGTTAAACTTCTCGTTCTAGGATTATGGTAGCTAACTACATGATTGTTGAAGTAGACGGTTAATTTAATTATTTGTTTATCACATTAGTTGTTCTTATATTCTTGTACTTACTATTTTAATGCTTCGCGACCATTAAAATAAATCTATAATCTTTTTGTGAACTCGAAAGAAGAATTATTGGGATAGAATAAAGAATATAGGGAGCAAGACATCTCTTTTGTAACGTAAAGAGTAGGTTTGCGACTAGGATAAAAATATACCTAGAACGCCTTGTTTGATTTATACAGGAAGATATATAAAAGCGTTCGGAATAAGATGTCACATCCTCGCTCAACGATGTAGTTGTGATGCTATTCTGAATAGGCAATTAGAGGCTCGAAAGATCATAGTTGTAAAATCAATCCCGAAATCAGCAACTAGATAAATAAATAAGTCAATGAAATTGCTTAACATGATTGTTAGAGAATCCATAGTCCTAGAGTAATTTCATCACATTGATTACGTAAAAACTTGCTCTTTGTTTGGTTAATTGTTCATTAGTTAACTTTTTCTTTTTCTTTTGGTTAATAAATATTTCTTTGAGATTTACTGCTTGAATAAATAATTAAAACAAGTTTAATTTAGTAAAATAGTTAATCGACAAGTCCCTGTGGGTACGATATCTGGACTCTCAATCCTATATTACTTGTACGAATGCGTATACTTGTGTGTGCGTTAAGATGCAACAAGTTTTTGGCGTCGTTGCCGGAGACTTCGGTGTTAATTGTTTATCTAGATTAGATTTTTTTAGTTATTTATTTGAGTTGTACATATTTATTTTTTACATAGTTATCTTTTTAGTTTCTTTTGTTTTTCCATCACTCTTCTTGATATGTCAGCCTGGGATAGATGGTGGTCGAATGATGATGATTCTTATTGTTTTTGCAGAGGACCCCACCTGAAGAGTATTTATCAAAATTTTCAAGGGAGCGAGTGGTGTGCACCTACCCAATCTTTTGAATTTAATGTATGTCGTATATGTGGAGGATGGTCATTCGAATGGTTGTCTTAACTCTTCTTCCCCTTCCCTGAGCCCCTACTATGATTCTTGTGTTGTTTATGATGTTGGCAGGGGTAATGAAGTGGAGGATGCGAATCATGATGCTCACCTTATTGATATGTTGAAGCAAATACTGGATAGTCAAGAAGAATTAAGGGAAGTCACGGAGAGAATAGGTTCCCACCTCACAAATATGCAGGCTATGATTGATGCTTATATTGATCAACAAGTTACAGTCTTAGCCAATACCCAAGATGAACCCCTAGTAGAAGAAAAAAGTGAGTCCCTACTAGGAGAAAGTTGTGAGGAAGCAGATATAGTGAGCCAATCTTGGCCAAGGGAATAAGAGGAAAAGGTTAAATTTCATGAGTTTCTTCGTGATAATCTCACAAACATGATGACACAACTGATAGACGGTAGAGTTGATCTTAGACAAGAGATAGACCAATTCGGCTCAGATATCCATTACTTGGAGGCTCACTTAAAAAAAGGTTGAGGCGTCTGATGCCTAATCACCAATTATTGTGGATACTGGCCAACGAGTGGAGCAGAAAGAGGAATTCCAACCATTCAACTATACTTTATTCATCAGTGTTGATATTGAGGAGATGTATGAAAGTGAGCATGTCATAAATAATGCAAGTTTTGAGTTGGGTTGGACTGCATTCTAATCACTTTTCTACATTATGTTTGGATGATGACATGAAAATTGAGTCATCTGAACTGGTGGAGAAGTGTGTAGATGAGGAACAAAGCCCTTACATTCTAAAATTTGCCACACTAAAAAGACAAAATGACATTCCTCACTTAAAGGCCAAGAAGTGCAAGATGTGACATCCTTTGCTTGAGTCCTTCATCTTTATACCACCATCCCTTGAGCGGAGCAGAAAATTTAATGCAAAATTAGGGATGCAATTCATAAGTTTTAAGTGAAAAGAAAAGTGGTGAAGTGATGGCGTCGTGCCGCGACGTTAAATCAGGCGCTTGTTGGGAGGCAACCCAATTTGTAGTGTAGCTTTTTTTTATAGTATCACATTTTTGTTTTTGTTTTGATTTTGCAGGTTTGGGAAAGTCTGAGTACCCTAATTTGAAAGATAAGGAGTATGGTTTAAGCTTAAGTGTGGGGTCGTTCGCCCCTTGATAAAAATTGAAGAAACATGTTGTTAGCTAGGCCCTAGAGGGCCTCAGAGAGTATTTCTTACCCTTGTTCTTCAGCTTTTACTTTAAATTGCTTTGGAGATAAAACATGATTTTAAGTGTGAGGTGGGAATTCTTCCGATAACTATAAGTTTTAGGGTGAGTATGCCATAGGAGTTTATTTTATTTGAGAAAAATAAAAAAAATACAAAAAGATTATTTTAGTTTTTTTTAGAGGCATATCTCATTCACCCTTTGGTTTTTCTTTTCGGTTTTTTTTCGAGGGGGAGCCCTTTGAACCGGGTAATTTTTATTTTTTATTTTTTAAGAGTATTTTTTTTAGTCATAGGTAGAATTTTTTTTTGACGATGGATGGATGACGACCGTCTTGAGGGAAAATTAGTCATAGGAAGAAGAAAGATTAGAAACCATAGCCTTTTGAATGCTAGGTGTTTCGCGTAAGTTAGACGTCTTGGGTAATTCACTCAGAAGAAGCATTAAACGTAAGAAACTTCAGTTAGAGACGCATAAGCTCTTTAACTTGACTCAAAGAACATAAAGATGAGCTTAATAATGTTAATTCATTCAATTTGATTGTGTTGTGAATATGATATCTTAGGAAGCCATTTTTGAACCATTGTGCAATGTGTGGTTAGTGTTTGTTGTGTTTCTTGCATATCTTGATATCTAGAACTTGCCCCGTGTGTGTATGAAATGAAACATAGTATTGAATTGTGGGATATGATCAAGGCATTTCTTTGTGAACCACTTCTTTTGACTATTGTTTGTTCCACTCTTACGTTATCCTTAGTTAAGCCCCTTTGAGCCTTGAGCCTATTTCTTTGACTAGCCGCATGTTTAGCCTATCCCCTTTATTTGATTACCTTATATTAATTTGATTCAAAGAGTCCCTAGGGCACTTTGTAGTTGAGAGACTTAAAAAAAAGAAGGGAACAAAAGAGAAAAGGTAAAAAGATAGAGGGAGGTTATTGTGGTAAGAATAAGAATTAGATGTGGTGCCCTTGTGAAAAATAATTTATATGATAGTAAGGAAAGGAAAAAAAAAATTCAATATAATAAATAAAAAGAAAGTTTAGAAAATTCTCCTTGCTAAGAATAAGTGAATGAGTGATAGGGTGATAACTCAAAAGAAAAGGGGGGAGCTTGAAGGAAAACATGAACATAAGTTGAAGTTGATGTGATATAAGAAAAAGAGTGAAAAAGTTTAGAGTGAGTATCTTAAAGTGCATAGGGAGAGTAGTCACTATTGGCCAAAGTGTTCCTACCCGTCCCTTAGCCGATATTACAACCTGTAAAAGGCTTTTTGATCCTAAAATTTTGATGCTTTGTTAATAGAGTATTACACTAAGAGCAAGCCTATGATGTGTCTTGTATGCATGAAATTTCTTTGAGAGAGTGAGCGAATTTCTTATCTATATACCCCAATTTGAATATGCATGTATGATGTGAGCAAGAGGCATCTCTCTTAAATGTGAGGGCACAAAATGGTGAAAACTTGGTGTACTAATAATGGCTATATTCACACATGATCATGTTGACCTTATTTTTCATGAAGAGTCAGTTGTAGAGGTTGTGTGGTTTCAATGAAGGGTCTGTGAAAGTATGATTGATGTATGCATGTTGAGTGGATTATGGTTCATGATTAAACTGTCTAGTTAACTTGGGTGTGAGTAGACTTGTTCAATTGGTGTCTTAAGATGTGAAATTTTATAGGGTGTGTAGTGATTTGTTCGAGGACGAACAAAGGTTTAAGTGTGAGGTGGTATCTTGGGCCTATTTATACGTCTGCTTGCCTCATTTACCCATATTTTAGCCTTATTTTGAGGGTATAAGTAATGTATATTCCTATGATTATTTGCGCATTCTTGATTATGAGCTAATATATGTGATTAGATGTTTTGCAGGGAGAATATGGAGAAAAATAATCCATGAGAGCTAAAACGGAAGCATAAAAGCATTGGAAAGGAGTTAACAAACTTTCGGGAGAAAAAGATAGCAAAAGAAGAAAATCTGGGCTGTGGCGTACTACTGGCGTGTCACCCCAGCCCCCAAACTACTGATGGGTGTGGCTGGCGCATTGGTGGCGCGTCGCCCCAGCCCCAAACCTAGAAAATTTCAGCTGGGCATTGGTGGGGCATTGCCCCAAGGCCCAACCCAGAAAATTTTCAGCTTTTGTCTACTCTAAATCCAAGTAGGAAAATGGGTTATTTTTCTCATACTCTATAAATACATTTCAAATCACAATTTTTATACAACTTTTGACCTACGAAGACCGAGGAGCCGCCGTGGAGGCCGGAGAATATTGGTTTCATCTTTTCTTCTCCTTTATTATTTATTTTACGTTTTTCTTTGGATGATTTATTGTAATTGCTCCATGTCTATGTGGAGTTAAACTTCTCATTCTAGAATTATGGTAGCTAACTACATGATTGTTGAAGTAGACGGTTAATTCGATTATTTGTTTATCACATTAGTTGTTCTTATATTCTTGTGCTTACTATTTTAATACTTTGCGACCATTAAAATAAATCTATAATCTCTTTGTGAACTCGAAAGAAGAATCATTGGGATAGAACGAAGAATATAGGGAGCAAGACCTCTCTTTTGTAACGTAAACAATAGGTTTGCGACTAGGATAGAAATATACCTAGAGCGCCTTGTTTGATTTAATACAGAAAGATATATAAAAGCGTTCGGAATAAGATGTCACATCCCCGCTCAATGATGTAGTTGTGATGCTATTCTGGATAGACAATTAGAGGCTCAGAAGATCATAGTTGTAAAATCAATCCCGAAATCAACAACTAGATAAACAAACAAGTCAATGAAATTGCTTACTTAACATGATTGTTAGGCAATCCATAGTCCTAGAGCGATTTCATCACATTGATTACATAAAAACCTGCTCTTTGTTTGGTTAATTGTTCATTAGTTAACTTTTTATTTTTATTTTGATTAATAAATATTTCTTTGAGATTTACTGCTTGAATAAATAATTAGAACTAGTTTAATGTAGTAAAATAGTTAATCGACAAGTCCCTGTGGGTACGATATCTGGACTTTCAATCCTATATTACTTGTACGAACGCGTACACTTGCGTGTGCGTTAGGACGCAATAAATATTCTTATCACGGGTTTTACATAGTCCAAGGTCTCCATGACACTTTGAGGTAGTAATAGTGTCCCAACTGACGTAGTGCATTTTTCTTTTCTGGTACATAGTTTTCCAAATAAAATCACCATCAATACCATTGCAAATTCTTTAAGGAAGATAGAAATATTGCATTGAGTAGGCAGAGATGGCACTAAGGGTGGACTTAACAAGGGTAATACAACCAGAGGAAATAAGAAAATATAGTTTCCAGCTACAAAACCTCTTTCTCATGTTATCCAAGATATATTGGAAGTCACTTTGTTTGGATTTATTGTTTAAGATAGGGAATCCTAAATGCTTTTCAAAATTTTCAGTATGTTTAATACCAAGTAGTTGAAGCATTTGATCTCATAGGAGAATATTCCAATTCTTAGAATAGATAGCCTTGGATTTGTTATTATTGATCTTTTGGCCTAAAAAGTTACTAAAGTCGGACAAAATTTATTGGATACTTTGTATAGATCTAATGTTAGCCTTAGACATCAGAGTAAAATCATCTGCAAAGAAAAGATGACTACATTGAGGCCCATTTTTGCTAATAATAATAGGATCCAATTCAAAGTATCAACCTGATGGTTGATATAGATAGAAAGAAGTTTCATGCACAAAATAAACATATAAGGGGATATAGGATCACCCAGACGGATGCGTCTTGGAGGAGATAAAATTCAGTTTTGGTGCCATTGACAAGAATTGGAATCTTGCTAGTGTTGATACAACTCATGATTAGTTTGGTAATATTGGGGAGAAATTTGAAGAAAATCAAGGCACGATAAATAAAGGACCATTCAATGCGATCAAAAACCTTTTCTAATTCAATTTTTAACATTATGCTACCCTTTTTTCCTTTCATTGTTCATATGTCATGGGCTGGTAAGGTTTTGCGCGTTGTATCGAATTAAACCACATGCTCCACCGCTTGTGCAGGCCCCCGTCAATTCCTTTGAGTTTCGGTCCTTTCATTTTGTTCAAGTAGTTTAAAATCTCTTAAACTAGAATAGCATGGTCACATGCTCTACGATACTACGACCCTTTAGGAAGCTAAATTGATAAAGGCCAATAAGGCTATCTGAAAAGGTTTTAGCCAATTGACAATAATTTTAGTAATAAATTGATAAATAGTGTTACATATCCCAATAGCTCTAGGATTCTTAAGGTTACTGGCATTAGAAAATTTGGGAATTAAACAAAGGTAGGTATTGTTAAGGGGTTCCGAAATACAGTGAGAGTTGAGTATCTAATGGCAAAATTGCAAAATAGACCTTCCTACAATATGTCAATGCTTTTAATAGAAATAAGGATGGATATCATCGGGGCCTGGAGATTTAGAGGGTTTTAAATGAGAAAAGGCTTGAATTACCTCTTGGTCTTGAAGAGGAGTATCTAAAGGATATAGATCCACATTAATAAAAAAATTAGGGTTCGGTAGATGTCCTTGGAGCTGGTGAAGGTGTGATCAGTGGTAAAATATGTTGAAAGTAATTGAACGTATGATCAATAATTTTATCATAATCAGTGATCCAATTATCTTGGTCATCTTAAAAAAAGGAAATTCTATTTCTTCTTCTGCTGACAACAAAAATGTGGTAGAATTTAGTGTTAGCATTACCATCATTAAACCAATTAATTTTGGAGCAAATTTTTCAATAATCTTACTCAAATTTGAGAATATTATTGTACTCTAGAATGGGGTTTTGTTTAAAAGATCGGAGAAATGGACTCTTGGGGTAACTCTGGTTGGATGCCAGCAAGTCTAGCCAAAATTTTCATTTTCTGGGTGGAACATATTACCAAATGTGGATTTACTCCGCATACTAGTCTTATGTTGAAAACAATTAATGGCATCAGGTAGGTATTTATCTTGCCAGCAGTCGAACAATTTGTTTAACTCAAGTAGGTCACACCAAAAACTTTCAAATCTAAAGGGCTTAGAAGAATTTTTCGTGTAGTTGTTAGTTAAGCTGATTAATAATTATATAAAAAGCGGTGATCAGAGTGAATTTTTGGGAGGTGAGTAATAGAAGCATTAGAAAAGTAGTCAAGCCATTTGACATTAGCAAAACAATGGTCTAGTCTCTCGAGAATTAATCCATTATTATTCCTTCTATGATTTTACCAAGTATAGCGATTATCTTTAAAATCTAAATCTAATAAGTTGCACGGATCAATGCATGACCAAAAATCAGAAGATCTAGTACAGCTAATAGGAAGACTACCCCATTTATCTTCTTGACTCAAGATGTCACCGGCCACCAACCAAGGTTCACTAACAATTTGATAAATCAAGCTAAGGCTATCCCATAGTAATTTACATGTAACACTTTTGGTACTGGCATAGACTACACTGAAGCACCAACTATCCCGATACAGTCTTACCTCAATCATAATATATAGTTCCTACTCAGATTGTCAAAGATGATAAACTATCACCATGCTTGAAATCCAAAAAAAGAACAATACCACTTGATCTACCATTGGACAGTACTTCTAAGAGATCATGACATCCAAATTCATCCTTAATGCCTAGATGATCTGCCATTTTTATTCCAAGTACTCTGTAAGGCTTGTGGTTATTCATAAGCTCTCTAAAATTACTCTTGAAAGCAGTATTATTACCACCACAAGTGTTCCAAACAACAAAATAGGTTGCTCTATTCATGGAAAAATAATTTTTTGGTGGGTTCAGAGATACTAAACATTCCTTGGGGAGGAATTGGCTTGGCGTCAAGAATCACCATGGCGTATTTTGCCAAAGCATTATTCATTGTCGAACATAGATTGAATAAAAACTTAGTTAATACTACTGGTTAGTTGATGGGATTTTTTGGTCCTCCTTCTCCAAAAATATCATGATGACCATGTTTTGGATACTTGATATTCCAATGAACGAGCCCCTAGGAGGTGGAATTTCTCCTTCCCCCTTATTATCTCCATCTCTTCTTGTTTTTGGGGTAGAGGAGGGATACCCATTGAAATTTAATTGTAAAACTGAGCAATTTGACTCTGGACTGGCTGAGGATACCACAGGAAAAATATCATCTCTTGTAGAGTGACAAAAGGAATGTGTGAGGGATGATTCATTTAGGGGTTGATGTGATGGGGTAAGTTCCAGAGATGTTGTAAGTTGTGAAATAATGTTGGTGCTACTGCTGGAGCCAGAGTGTCCAGTACATTGGCCAACCAAATATGATTCACTGCACAGAAATGAAGGTGGATATAGATTAATCTGTTCACGGGTCTCAACATATTAGAAAATATTTATAGAGTTATAATGTATATTAGATATGGAGTATTGGATAGGGAGTAATGAATGTGAATCTTTAAAAAGAGATAAAATATGCACGGTATTGGTTGAGCTTAGTGTCGGAAGAGGATATGAGGATTCACAGGTTGAGCCTTCTTATCAATTTGCATGGTCACTTGGCCATTGTTATTAGCCATTTGATCGTTTATGTTCAGAGAGGAGTGTGGAGAAACTTCCAAGTTGGCCTTCGTAATAGTGTCGTGGCCAATTGTGGCATTAGAAGTCTTACTTGGCAGTGTTTTATTTATTAGTAATTTATTGTGAGACACATCTATTCCAACTGTCATATTTTCCTTAATGGGTTTCTTTATTCGTATCAAAAGTGTTTGAGGGTGTGAAAGAGGTTTGTAATTAGAGAAAAAGGTTTCTGAATTATCAATAACCAATGTCTGCTCTGTTTTGATTTCTTCCCCACTTGGGCTAGAGGAAAACTTATTGTTAGATAAAAAAGATTTTTCAGTGGGAGTAGTGATTTGATAACTTCTTATTTTTACAATTATCTTTAGCGGAGAGGGTCGTGAGAGAGTTGTTATCAGTAACCATTTGAATAGAAGAGTTAATAATTATTGAACTACTATCAATATTACTATTAAAATATGAATTTTTAGATTTAAAGGCTAACTTTTGAGTGCTTAAGAACTTACCTGAATCGGCGACAAAAATCTTGATGTTAATACCTGACTGTGATTGGGAAATTGCTTCCAATGGTGACAGTTTCTGAGATTTCCTTGGTGATGTATCTTTCCTTCTTTCAAATGGAACTATTTGTCATTCACTTGTGTTTTGATTGTGGGATTGATCAGCAGTTGAAGTAGTCTCTTGTTGCTCTTTCCTCTTGATTGATTGATAAAAATATTTTGAGTTGGTATATGTCCAAATTGCCCATAATTTGTGCAGATAAAGTATTAAAAGGAAGAAGAAGGATTAGAGATGCTAAAAGCTATTAGTGAGCAGTTATGAACGGTGCCAACTAACTTCCGAAAAATAGTTAGTTAGGCTTTAACTAATTTTAGGAATAAGTTGTTAGCTAAGTTATTACAATCTACTCAATTTATATACCTATATATATGATAGTAGATTCACTATGAAAGGCACATTGTAATCATATACATCAATAATATGATCTCTAAGAGTTCTCTCTAAATGTTCTTCATCTGGTCTTCTTCTCCCTTTCTTCTTCATCTTCTTCCTCTTCTTCTGATTCTAGTATACAGAGTTCAATCATCCAAGAACTCTGATTTAGTTCATGGTATCAGAGCACTCGATTCTAAAGAGTAACCATATGTGAATCTCTGAAGAATTTCGCTAATTCAGAGAAAGTCTTGAAATTAAGATTTCAAGAAGAATACCTTGAAGTAACAGAAATTTGTCAACAATGTTGATTCTTAAAAGCACTATTGGGGAACCATCATCAGTAAATATTACTGCAACTGGGCATTAAAATTCCATGGGAATAGATTATAAGCATCCCTTGTTTCTCCATCCATCTGATGTAAGTTGACTTCAAATCATCTCTTTTCAGTTGACTGAGATTGAAAACTACTCTATATGGTTTAGGTATATGAGATTATCTTTACTAGGGAGGAACAAGTTAGGTCTGGTTGATGGTTCATGTGGCAAAGATAAATTTCCAGTCTAGATGGCAAATCGTTGGGAAGGAGTGAATGCCATCATCCTATCTTGGAGCATGAGTGTTGTAGCTAAGAGTCTTTTAGGGGGTATTATGTATGCTACAAGTGCCCAGGCTGTGTGGGATGATCTATATGAAAGATTTACAAAGTTTGATGGTTCAAGAACCTTCAATCTTCACAAGGAAATATCCACTATTTCACAAGGTACTGCCTCTGTGTCAATGCATTACTCTAGGCTAAAGGATTTGTGGGAGGAGTTTGAAACCTTGATCCCTATCCCTGGTTATAACTGTGATACCTCTAAAGAGTATGTGATTCATCTCCAAAAACTCAAGCTGTTTCAGTTCCTTATGGGTCTGAATGAGTCACTTGGACAAGCAAGAAGTCAAATACTGTTGATGAACCCTCTACCATCCATTAACCAAGCCTATGCTATGGTGGTAAGTGATGAAGGATAGAAGTCTGTAAGTGCCACTGCTGGAATTCTTGGTGCTAATCCTACATCTACAGGATATGAGTCAGCTATGTGCATCAAGGGTGGTAAATCTGCTATGTTCAGTAGAAATGCTAATGGATCATAGACTCAGAAATTCAAGAAGAACTATAATCTGCAGTGTGAAGTCTGTAAGATAAGGGGTTATACAAGAGAAACCTGTTGGAAAGTGATAGGATATCCACCTGAGTTCAAGTTCAAGAGAAATATGGGGCTAATGTTATGTGTAATGCCTCTTGGAAAAAACACCTCAAGAATTCTCATGTGACACAACTGTTCAAACCAATCAGGGGGCAAGCTCAAGCAGAAATGTAGAGACAAATTATGTGTTCAGAGGACATATGCCTATGACCAGTCCTTGCATCTTTACCAATGATCAGTACAATCAAATTCTACAATTGCTGAACAAACAAGATTAGGCTAAGTACTTAGCTAATGCTGCAGGTAAAGTGGTAGAGTCAATAGACTCAGATGCTGGTCATCATTGGATCATAGACACTGGGGCAACAAACCACATGGTGTCTGGTCTCAGTTTTCTTAACAAAGATTTAGTAACTAAAATTGATGTTCCAAAGAAGGTTTACTTACCAAATGGTGACATATCACTAGTCACACACATTGGTTCACTTCAAGTAACATCTTTGGAAAGGACATAGTCACTAATGTGTTTCACATACCACAATTTAAAGTTAACGTGTTATCTGTTTCCAAGGTCACCAAAGAATTAACGTGTTTTATATCTTTTTATCCTGAGTTTTATGTGTTTCAGGACCTCTTCAATAGGAAGGTGAAGGGGATTGGTAGAGAAGAGGATGGATTGTATCTCTTTGTCAATTCCACTGTCAACTCTACTACTCAAGATGCTGTGATGAATGCTCAAAGTGCTGCTGAATTACCTATTAACTCTGTCAATTTAGATATAGATTTGTGGCATAAGAGACTAGGACATATGTCCACTAATATACTCAAGCAATTACTTCCTGTAACTAGTAAAGTCATAGCTGATAAGCTCACTAAGTGTGTGATCTGTCCATGTGCTAAACAAGCTAGAGCTCATTTTCCTAGTAGTTGTACTAAGTCTGTTAGTACTTTGAATTGATACACATGGATGTTTGGGGTCCTTACAAAGTCCCTACTTTAGAAGAAAATAAATACTTCTTGATTATATTTGATGACTATTCTAGAATGACTTGGATCTTTTTGCTTAAACTAAAGTCTGATGTTTGTGTTCTCATTTCTCAATTTATACAGCTTATAAGAACTCAATTTGAGAAAACTATAAAAATAATAAGATCTGATAATGGAATTGAATTTGTGAACACAGTTTGCAGTAATCTATTCAAGGAACTAGGCATAATACATCAAACCTCATGTGCTTATAGCCCACATCAAAATGGTGTGGCTGAAAGGAAACATAAACATATTTTAGAGGTCACAAGAGCTATGAGATTTCAAGCTGGAATTCCTATTTAGTTTTGGGGTTTATGTGTGAAAGCTGTTGTATACATCATTAATAGAGTGCCCACTTCTGTACTAAACAATGTCTCTCCTTATGAAAAATTGCATGAGAAAAAACCTACTCTAAAGCATATGAGAGTGATAGGATGTCTATGTTATGCTAAAATTATACAGCAAGCTGATAAACTGCAGTCTAGGGTCAGAGAGTCTATACTGATGGGATATTCTGAAACTCAAAAAGGTTACTTGTTCTATGATCCTACTAACTGTGTGTTTTTTGTGAACAGAGATGTTAGTTTCAGAGTAGACATATTTCCTTTCAAAACTACAACTACTACAGCTTCTCAGCAGCCTAATCTTCAAAATCTTAATGATAGTCTACTTCAACTGACAACTGAGGAGATTACAGATGCACTGATGCAACAAGGGGTAGATACTCCATAAGTGGTGCATGTATCACCTGAGAGGAGTCCAGTTATCCAATTTGTACCTCCTTCACCAGTTTAACCTATTGTCATATCTCAGCCAGTCTTACCAGTGGCACCACCAGCTAAGCCTGTGAATCAAGCAGAGGTGGTTTAAAGGAAAACTGGGAGGGATAGGAAGGAACCACTGTGGCTGAAAGATTTTTTCTCTCTGAATATCCATACAGATGAACCATATGCTATGAACAAATACTTGAGTTATACAATAATCACACCTGGTTATCAAGCTTACATAGCTAAGTCATCTTCAGTAACTGAACCTGCCAGCTATCTTGAAGCAAGCAAAGATCCTAGGTGGATAGAAGCTATGCAAAGTGAAATTGAAGCACTGGAAAGAAATAACACTTGGAAAATCACTAGCCTACCTGCTGGGAAGAAGCCTATAGGGTGCAAGTGGATTTTCAAGGTAAAATATAGTAACGACCGGGTTCGTCATTACGGGTAGTCCAATCGTGCTAAGTTTTAGAGTTAGAAAACTCCGGGTTTGGGAATTTGAAATTTTGGGCTAGGCTAGCCTCGGCCGGTCTTGGAGCGAGGTAGAGTCTAGGGAAATTCGTGTAAGGATTGGTCTATGTATCTTGTTTTGAGCTAGTTTTCCACGTAGCCAAGATACAAAGGAGTCCAAGGGACTTTTCAAAATCGAGTTTAGGTAAGTAGAACTCTCGGAATCGCATTTGACGTGAAGGGGTTATTTCGGGTCATCAAGGAAAGCAGGTGTGTTGTAAAATGTCCAAAACTGGGAAATTTCCAGACATTCTGTCTGTGACGAGTGCAACGGTCTGCCGTAGCGACCTCCGCTATAGCAGTGGAAAATACCGTTATAGCGGTGGTCAACACCCACTTAAGACCGCTATAATCGAAGTCGTCTGCTATAGCGGGACCTCTATAGTAGAGCGGGGACCGCTATAGTGGGCCAATGGGTTTTTAATGAAGAAACTTTCCCAAAATAGTTCAGTTTTCTACAATTCATTTGGGAGAAGAACTAGGGAGATTTCAAGCGATTTTCCTCCTTTTTCCTTCGAATTTCTTCCCTAAGGTAAGGTTTCTACTCCCCAATATTTGTACTACGTTTCCTATGCGATAGAATTTCTAGGAGGGAACTTGGGGAGAGGTTGGAATAACCTAGAAATGGTAGAATCCGGGGAAGAAAGGGGATTCCAAGCATGAATGTTCTTGGGCATTGTTAAAAGTATGTTATTATGATCATAGGTTGTTAAATTCTCTATTTTTATCCGTAAAAATGATAGAAGTAGGTGAATTAACATTGGAAAAGCCCGAGAAAAGGGTGGGATGATCATGGGTGGCCTCGGGTTTGTGGATTTGGTGTAATCCGGGTATTGTGCAGGCCTTGTGTGTTAATTGTATGTTCTTGTATGTTATTTTAGACCAAAAACAAGAAAGGAATCCGGAACACGGGAAAGCTCGGGTTGAATAGAGCTTGGATCATTTTGAGGTAGGTGATGGCTTATGATCATTTAGGAAAAACTATCTCTTCCTTCTTTCCTTCGTGCTATAACTCAATTCCAATTGGTATCTGGTGATACAAATTGGTATCTAACCTCATTCACTCTTCTGTCCGCAGATGGTTACAATAAGGAACAATGGAGCAAGGCCAGCGGTCCCAGCAGTGGGCGCATCAGTTCGTGGCAGAGGTAGGGGAAGGGGCAGGGGACGAGCTGGAGCCGCACCCGCCAGGGGTGAAGCTTGAGCTGCTGCTGCACGCGAGGTAACCCCCCCACCTCAGGAGCATGTGGCTGAGGACGTAGAAGAAGTGATTGTAGAGGATGAAGGGGCTTAAGCGGAGGCGGCACCGGTTGGGGGTGCAGGCCTTCCTACTATGACACTAGAAGCTTTTAAGCAGGCGTGGGATATTCTGAGTGGGTTGGTTGGTGCTGGAGCCATACCCGCAACTTACGCAAATCAGGCCTTGGATAATCAACCAACGTTTACTACAACACTTAGGATGGATACAGCTTTGAGCACGAATGATCTCCTCAGGACAATGCTGGGCCCAGTGATGACAGGGAATGATCATGAGATACTGACTAAGTTCCTTAAGATGAAACCTCCGATGTTTCAGGGTACAAACAAGGAGAATGCCTATGAGTTCATCCTGGATTGCCATGAGAGGTTGCACAAGTTGGGTATTGTACGTCAGTATGGGGTTGAGTTTGTCACTTTTCAGCTACAGGGTGATGCCAAGCAGTGGTGGAGGTCTCATGTTGAGTGTCAGTCTTCTGTTCTACCTCCACTGACTTGGGAGCAGTTCCACACATTGTTTCTAGAGAAGTACGTCCCCCGTACCTTGAAGGACCAGAAGAAAGATGAGTTCTTGAAGTTGTAGCAGGGAAGCATGTCATTCTCGGCTTATGAGGCTAAGTTCCATGCGTTGTCTCATTTTGCTACACAGATGTTGGGGTCCGATGAGGAACAGGTCCAGTTATTTGTCAAGGGTCTGAATAGTGAACTGCAGGTACTGTCAGTGCATATGACTTCTTCAGGAAATGGCTTTAATGATGTGGTGGATTATGTGAAGAAGATAGAGGAAGTTAGGCAAGCGGGGCAGGCTAAGGCTTTAGCCAAGAATCCCTGAAATAAGGGAAATTTTGGTGGTTCATACTCCAGGGGCCAACATCAGCAGGCTTACCTGGCCCATCCTATTCAGTCAGCTCTGCCAGCTACTACAGGTGGTCATCAGAGAGCTCAGTCTTCAGCTCCTAGAGGCTAGGGAGCGTCTTATACATCAGCTAGAAGACCTACTCTTGACTGTGGTTGCTTCCATTGTGGTGAGCTGGGCCACTTTAAGAGGGAGTGTCCACATAGGCAGACATGTAATTAGGGTCAGCAGCAGACTAGAGCAGTGGTTCCGGCAGGTAGAGGCGGTAATGCTAGGGGTCGTCCATAGGGTGGGTGAGGTAATTTTTAGGGAGGCCGGGGAGATAGGGGGAACGGCGGCGCAGGCAGAGGTGCGGCGCATTGGGCTCATTTCTATGATTTTCCAGGTAGGATCGAGGTAGAAGCCTCAGATGCGGTGATCACATGTACCATTCTTGTCTGCGATAAAATGGCTTCCGTATTATTTGACCCAGGCTCTACATATTCTTATGTCTGTGAGTTTTGCTTTGGGGATGTATTTGATTTATGATATCCTTGATTCCCCTATCCATGTTTCTACCCCGGTTGGAGAGTCTGTGATTGTGACTCATGTATATCGTGACTGTTCTGTTGTGTTTATGGGGTTGCATACTTGGGTAGACTTGGTAATTCTGGATATGACTGATTTTGATATTATCTTGGGTATGACCTGGCTATCTCCTTATCATGCTGTGTTGAACTATAACACCAAGACTGTGGCTTTAAAGATTCTGGGTAAGGATAGACTAGAGTGGGAGGGTGTGTACAGGCCTAAGCCAGTTAAGATAATATCGTTTGTTCGGGCTAGGAAGCTAGTGGGGAGGGGGTGTCTAGCCTTCTTGGCTCATCTCTGGGATGATAGTGTGGAGTCCCTGCCTATTTAGTCAGTTTTAATGGTTTCTGAATTTTTAGAGGTGTTTCCAGCGGACTTGCCTGGCATGCCTCCGGACAGAGATATAGATTTTTGTATTGATTTGGAGCGAGGCACTCATCCCATTTCCATTCCTCCGTATTGTATGGCTCCGACAGAGTTAAAAGAACTTAAGACTCAGCTGCAGAAACTCCTAGATAAGGGATTTATACATCCCAGTGCTTCACCTTAGGGTGCTCCGGTCTTATTTGTAAAGAAGAAGGATGGTAGTATGCGGATGTGCATAGACTATAGGCAGTTGAACAAGATGACCATCCAGAATAAGTACCTTCTACCCCGTATAGATGATTTGTTTGACCAACTTCAGGGTGCATCAGTGTTCTCAAAAATCAACTTGAGGTCGGGGTACCATCAGTTAAAGATTAGGCCTGAGGACATTCCGAAAACTAATTTTTGGACTCGGTATGAACATTACAAATTTCTAGTAATGTTGTTTGGTTTGACCAATGCACCGGCAGCATTCATGAGTTTGATGAATGGGGTGTTTAAGTCCTACTTGGATTCCTTCGTTATCGTGTTCATCGATGATATTTTGATCTACTCTAAGAGTAGGGAGGAGCATGCTAATCACCTTCGTATTGTGTTAGGTATCTTGAGACACCAAAAGTTTTATGCAAAATTCACTAAGTGTGAGTTTTGGTTAAATTCTGTGGCATTCTTAAGGCATGTAGTATCAGAAAAGGGGGTGATGGTGGATCTCCAGAAAATTGAGGCAGTCAAGAGTTGGGTTCGGCCTAGCTCTGTGATAGAGGTGAGGAGTTTTGTTGGGCTCGTGGGGTACTATCAGAGGTTTGTTAAGGATTTTGCTTTTATTGCTACTCACCTGACCAGGCTGACACAAAAAGATGTACCATTCGTATGGTAGGACAAGTGCGAGGAGAGCTTCCAAGAGCTCAAGACACTTTTGACCACGACTCCTATATTGTTCTTGCCGATTGAAGGTAAAGACTTTGTTTTTTACTGTGATGCTTCACATTCTGGTTTGGGTGCTGTGTTGATGCATGATAGGAATGTGATAGCCTATGCATCCAGGCAGTTGAAGGTGCATGAGAGGAATTACCCAACTCACGACTTAGAGTTGGCAGCGGTGGTTTTCGCATTAAAAATTTGGAGACACTACCCTTATGGTGTCAAGTGTAAGGTGTTCACAGATCATCACAGTCTGCAACACGTATTCACTCAGAAGGATTTGAATTTGAGGCAGAGGATGTGGATGGAGCTATTGAAGGATTACAATGTAACCATTCAGTACCATCCGGGTAAGGCTAATGTGGTGGAAGACGAATTAAGCTGGAAAACTATTAGCATGGGTAGCTTGGCTTGTTTGGGGGTGTCCAAACGACCACTAGCAAAGGAAATTCGGGCTTTGGAGGCCAAGTTCATGCACTTAGGTGTTTCAGATTAAGGTGGGTTGTTGGCTAGCATTAAGGTCAAAGCCACCTTCATAGAGGAAATAAAGACCAAACAGTTTCAGGACCCGAAATTGAGTAAGTTGCGAGGTAAGTTAATATCTCGAGAGTCCATAGATGTCATGTTAGACTCTGGTGGAGTGTTGCATTTTAGGGAGAGGATTTATGTTCCTTGGATGGATGATATGATTCAGAAAATTTTGGCAGAAGCCTATGGTTCGCGGTATTCAATTCATCCGGGTGTGACTAAAATGTACAGGAACTTGAGGCAGCGTTACTGGTGGCCCGGGATGAAAAGGGACATAGTTGATTTTGTGTCCAAATCTTAGAACTGCCAGCAGGTAAAGTATGAACATCAGAGACCTGCAGGACTACTTCAGAGGATGCCAATTCCAGAGTGGAAGTGGGAAAGGATAGCCATGGATTTCGTGGTGGGTCTCCCCAAGACATTGGGGAAGTATGACTCAATTTAGGTCATTGTTGACAGGCTGACCAAGTCCGCTCATTTCATTCTGGTCAGGGTAGATTACAATTTGCAGCAATTGGCTAAGATTTACGTGAAGGAGATTGTGAGACTGCATGGGGTACCACTATGCATCATTTCAGACAGAGGTACGCAGTTTACTTGTAAGTTCTGGGGCAAGTTATATAAAGAGTTGGGTACATAACTCACTTTTAGCACGGCCTTCTCTCAGACTGATGGCCAGTCGAAAAGGACGATCCAGGTATTGGAGGACATACTGAGAGCATGTGTGATGGACTTCGGGGGTTATTGGGACCAATTTCTACCATTGTGCAAATTCTCGTACAACAATAGCTACCACTCCAGTATTGACACCGTTTGAGGCATTGTATGGGAGGAACTGCAGATAACCGGTTGGGTGGTTTGAGGAAGGCGATGTAAAGCCTCTGGGCGTAGACTTAGTGAAGAAAACGCAAGAAAACGTAAGGGGCATTCAGACCAAGTTACTGGCTGCTCAAAGTAGGCAGACCGCAAGATCAGGGACATGGACTTTCAGGCTGATGAACAGGTATTGTTGAAGGTGTCACCAATGAAATGGGTTATGCCATTTGGTAAGAAGGCAAGCTTAGCCCTCGGTTCATCAGTCCGTTTGAATTTCTTGAAATCATGGGGCCAGTGGCTTACAGGTTAGCATTGCCGCCTAGTTTGTCAGGCGTCCATCCGGTATTCCATGTATCCATGCTTAAGCGATACCATGGGGATGGGGATTATATCATCAAGTGGGATGAGGTACTTTTCGATAAGGATCTACGTTATAAAGAGGAACCAGTTTTGATTCTTGCTCGGGATGTCCAGAGGTTGAGGATAAAGGTGATTGATATGGAAGGTTCAGTGGAAGCATCATCCGGTTGAGGAAGCCACTTAGGAAACCGAGAAGGACATGAGAGACAAGTACCCTCAACTGTTTGAGGATTCAAGTACTACACTTTCCCCCTTTTATTTTCGTAATTTCGGGGTTGATCATTCGGGGATGAACGATGAGTAAATTGGTATCTGTTGTAATGACCGGGTCTGTCATTACGGTTAGTCCAATCGTGCTAATTTTTAGAGTTAGACAACTCCGAGTTTGGGAGTTTGAAATTCTGGTCTAGGCTAGCCTCGGCCAGTTCTGGAGTGAGGTGGAGTCTAGGGAAATTCGGGTAAGGATTGGTCTATGTATCTTGTTTTGAGATAGTTTTCCTCGTAGTCAAGACATAAAGGAGTCTGGGGGAATTTTCAGAATCGAGTTTGGGTAAGTAGAACTCTCGGAATCACGTTTGACGTGAAGGGGTTATTTTGGGTCATCGAGAAAAGTAGGTGTGTTGTAAAATGGCCAAAACTGGGAAATTTCCAGACATTCTGTCTGTGACAAGCGCAACGGTCTGCCATAGCGACCTTCGCTATAGCAGTGGTCAAGGCGGTCAACACCCACTTAAGACCGCTATAGTGAAAGTCGTCCGCTATAGCGGAGCGGGGACCGGTATAGCGAACCAATAGGTTTTTAATGCAGAAACTTCCCCAAAACAGTTCAGTTTTCTACAATTCATTTGGGAGAAGAACTAGGGCAATTTCAGGCGATTTTCCTCTTTTTTCCTTCGAATTTCTTCCATAAGGTAAGGTTTCTACTCCCCAATCTTTGTACTACATTTCCTATGCGGTAGAATTGCTAGGAGGGAACTTGGGGAGAGGTTGGAATAACCTAGGAATGGTAGAATCCGGGGAAGGAAGGGGATTCCAAGCATGAATGTTCTTGGGCATTGTTAAAAGTATGTTATTATGATCATAGGTTGTTAAATTCTCTATTTTTATCCGTAAAAATGATAGAAATAGGTGAATTAACGGTGGAAAAGCCCGGGAAAAGGGTGGGATAATCATGGGTGGCCTGGGGTTTGGGGATTTGGTGTAATTCGGGCATTGTGCAGGCCTTGTGTGTTAATTATATGTACTTGTGTGTTATTTTATACCAAGAACGAGAAAGAAATTCGGAACACGGGAAAGCTCGGGTTGAATAGAGCTTGGATCATTTCGAGATAGGTGATGGCTTATGATTTCTGTGAATGTTGTATATTCTTGTACTCATATCTAAGTGATTTTATGAATTACATTGCTTAGGGAAGTTGTGTAGAATTTCTAAGGTTCCTGCTTTACAGTCTGTGATTTGAACGGTCTTTGCTTGTTAGTTTACAAGTTGTTTGTTCATGCATTTGACTGTAGATTATTGACATTCGGTTGGCTCGGGTACCACGCCTGGTACAGGTATAACAAATGGTTGGCACGGGTACCACGCCTGGTACAGGAATACTAACGGTTGGCACGGGTACCACGCCTGGTACGAGTTTACTTTTGTTGCACCATTGCATTATTATTATTATGTTGTATTGATTGATATTGGTTCTGTGAGTGGACCGGGCTGCTTATTGAAATGTGTTATTGGTTTGGTGTCCATTGAGAGGCCGGGGAATTTCTGTAGAACTATTGTGTTGGTCTTGGTTTAGGCCGGGTTGTTCATTGATTATTGTGTTGTCTAGAGGGAATCCCAGGGTGGGTTCGGGCTAGACGGAAAGGTATAGTTATTGGTATATGGTTGTGGCTCAGAGTATAGGTGGTGGATTCATGTGGGAACAAGCTAAGTTGAGACTGGTAGTCTAGGTGTGTCTGTTGATATTGTTGCATGTTTTCCATACCTATGACTTGATATTGCCGTACTGTTTATATACTGTTTATATACTGTTTATCTAACAACTGGTTGATGATCCTACCAGTAAACAGTGGTGGTGTACTAATACTGCACTTGTTTTTCTTTTGGTGAGTACAAGAAATCTTCCAGCGGCTGAGACGGGAGCTCATCTTTAGCACCGTCAATTTTTGACTTCAAGGGTGAGCTGTTTGATCAAGCTACCTTGGGCTTTTCTTTAGAGTTGCAGTCCGCTTGTCTCGGACTTGAAACTATTTCCGTATTTTCCTTTGGGGTTGCATCCCCATATTCTAGATATTGGTAGTGATGTTTGGTACAACAACTTTCAGTTCCTAGGAGGAATTTTCCGCAGGATATATTAAGGCTTAGTTTTTGCATTGTTTAATTGCTAGTTTATTTTCTGTTTGCTGGTTTTAGGTTGTTAGTCTAGGCAAAGGGTTGAACTCTACTGGTTCGCTCATCTGGGGGTTGGGTGGCTGCCACTCACGATGGTCTAGGTCGTGACAAATACAAAGCTACATGAGAGGTGGAGAGGTTTAAAGCCAGACTTGTGGCTAAAGGCTATAGCCAATAAGAAGGCATAGACTATCAGGAAACATTCTTTCATGTTGTGATGATGAAAACTGTAAGGACTATTCTTGCAATTGCAGCTCAATGGCACTAGTTTATACACCAGATAGATGTATATAATGCATTTCTACAAGGTGATTTGAATGAAGAAATCTATATGGATGTACCACAAGGATTCAAGAGCCAGGGGGAGAAACTAGTATGCAGACTCTTGAAATCCTTGTATGACCTTAAACAGGCTCCAAGACAATGGAATGCCAAATTATCAAAAGCACTAGTTGTTATGGGTTTCAAACAAAGCCAACATGACCATTCACTCTATGTGAAACAGACTAGTAAAGGTATTACTATTGTTCTAGTATATGTAGATGACATGTTGATCACATGAGACACTTTAAATCTAATTGAAGATACAAAGAAGAATTTGAAGAAAGCATTTAAGATGAAAGATCTTGGAGAATTGAAATACTTTCTGGAAATAGAGTTTGCAAGATCCAAACAAGGTATCCTAATGCATCAAAGGAAGTATGCATTTGAACTGGTGTCTGAGTTGGGACTTGGAGCAGCTAAACCTGCAAACACACCAATTGACACCAACATTAAGCTTACTACTATGGAATATGATGCTCATGCCACTCACAATGACTCCACTATCAGTGATCCTGCTGCCAATCAACATGTTTATCAGAGACTTATAGGAAAACTTCTATATCTAACTATGACTAGACCAGATGTTGCTTATAGTGTTCAAACACTCAGTCAGTTCTTACAACAACCTAAGAAGTCACATATGGATGCAGCTATCAGACTAGTCAAGTATATCAAAAAGGCACCTGGACAAGGTGTGCTACTTTCAAGTCAGCACAAGAATGAGGTTACAACATATTGTGATGCAGATTGGGCATCATGTCCTCATTCAAGGAAGTCTGTCACAGAATATTTTATCAAGCTAGGTGATTTTGTTGTCTATTGGAAATCTAAGAAACAAAATACTATCTCCAGGAGTTCAACTGAGGCTGAATACAGAAGTATAGCAGCAACTGTGGCTGAGCTAAAACTAAAGTAAAAATAGAATTAATAGATGAAAATAGTATAATTACCCAAAAACCTCTAAAATATAATTTTGATGATTTATATGAATTCAAAATGCACATAAAAGAATTATTAAAAAACAACTACATACAAGAAAGCAATAGTAAACATACAAGCCCATCATTTATAGTAAATAAACATAGCGAACAAAAAAGAGGAAAAAGCAGAATGGTTATTGATTATAGAAACTTAAATGCTAAAACTAAAACATACAATTACCCAATACCAAATAAGATATTAAAAATAAGACAAGTCCAAGGATATAATTATTTTAGTAAATTTGATTGCAAAACAGGCTTTTACCACCTTAAACTAGAAGAAGAATCTAAAAAAACTAACAACATTCACAGTACCTCAAGGATTTTATGAATGGAATGTATTACCTTTTGGATATAAAAATGCACCAGGTAGATACCAGCATTTTATGGATAATTATTTTAACCAATTAGAAAATTGTATAGTATACATAGATGATATACTTTTGTATTCAAGAACGCAAGATGAACATATAAAACTACTAGAAAAATTCATACATATTGTTGCATATTAAGGAATTAGCCTAAGTAAGAAAAAAGCTAAAATAATGAAGAACCAAATAGAATTCTTAGGAATAGAAATAGATAAAAATGGCATAAAAATGCAGCCACACATAGTACAAAAAATAACAAATTCTGATGAACAGATAGATACAAAGAAGAAATTACAATCATTTTTAGGATTAGTGAATCAAGTAAGAGAATATATACCAAAATTGACAGAAAATTTAAAACCGTTACACAAGAAATTAAAGAAGGATGTAGAATATCACTTTGATGATAAGGACCAAGAACAGATAAGAAAGATAAAATTATTATGTAAAAATTTACCAAAACTATGTTTTCCAGAAGAAAATAGAAAATTTATCTATATAGTAGAATCCGATGCAAGCGAAATTAGCTATGGAGGAGTACTAAAATACAGATTACATATCAAGACAAAGCTACTCAGACTGAGGAAACTACCACTATGGAAGATTTACTCAAAGTTATGACGACTCTTTGTAAAGAGGTCGATAGTATAAATAAAGAGATACAACAAATCAAAGCTAGTCAGCAAGCATGACAATAGGAATGCGGAGCTATGTCGATCGGAAGACACAAAAAATCCAGAGCTACAAGGTGACGTTGGGAAACACCTAAAAACCCATAACAATAATTTACTTCATGCAGTTGCAGGCAGCGCATCTACAAGCAGATCATCTACAAAAGAAGAAAGGAAATATGTCAACACAAATTTAAATAAATTATTCGAAACACCATATATATCAAAATCCCAGAAAACCCCATTCATACCACCACAAGTAAATACATACAGAAACAACCTGAACCAAGATAAAAAGACATATAACCATATTACCAGAGCATACATAGAAAATATCTACAAAATACAAGCCTTTTTAAATAAAAACCCAAGATCCAAAACTACTACCAATCCAGAAGAAGATTATATTACCCAAAGCCTACAAGGATATAACAAGCTAATTTCCCTGCCAAGGACAAGTGCGAATCTAGTAGCAACTTGCTACCATTATGGATTACTAAATACAGTATATACAAAAACAGGAGACGAGATAGCTACACTGCCAGAGTTACATAAAGCATTTATGCAATATAAGAGAATAACTAAAGGCACATTATTTTATATAAGAGTTTATTCAGCACCAGCGGAGATACTATATGACGAAATTAAGCCAGTGATCCAAGTCATAAAGATAGGATTAACTAGAGATATGATCATCCCAGACAAGATAGAGGAACAAGAAGAAATAACCAGAGCTGAGATACCAGAATTTTACGCAGGAAAAAGAATTATTGGAATAGCTACGATTTTAAATGAGTTATCATCAAATTATCTAAATAAAAATCCCATTTTGAGCTATTATGCAAGGGAGCAAACAATGATCTACTCAACTTGCAGAGAAGAAAGGATAGCAGATATGGAAGAAATAAGACAATGGGCACTCAGCCTATTAAAACCGGAACAACAACCTATGACGAGAGCTATTAGAAGAGATTTTATATCAGCAGACTTAATGACGAGATATTGCAAATTAATCAGCCACAAGTATCCAGATCATCAGTGTTCTAGATGCCAAGGTGAAGATAATGTAATCCAGACGTACAGCTGGAGTGAAAAGGAAAGAAGATTCCCAAGAGATAAAAAGCAAAAGATAGTGGAAAAATTATGTAAAGTAGTTTTGTCCATTAGTAGTGCTGTAAAGAAAAAGATGTAAAGTTTTTGACTTTTGTGAAAAGCTGTAAGAATAGTATAACAATAGGTGTAAAGTAGTGATAGTGGACAGAATAGTATAGCAACAGGTGTAAAGTAATAATAGTATAGCAACAGGTGTAAAGTAATAATAGTGGGAGTAAGAAAAGAGGATCAGGACCACCCCCCCCAGTTTGGTATCAGAGCTATGGATAAATTGAAACATACTAGAAAGAAGATAAGAAAACTAAAAAGAAAATTAAAAAATTTATATCCCGAATACAAACAACTTAGTATTACAAGAACTGATAATGATAAATTAAATAAGTTAATAGATACCATATCTAAAATGGAATACAAATATATAAGATACTTAAAGAAACAATTAAATGGATAAATACAAGGAAGAACTAACAGAAAAGATTAAACAAACAAGACAAGAAATTACACATAGAGAACAGGAGTATGCCATAGATCAATATTGGCACAAAGAAAGGAAATATTTTACTTATACATAGAATTACAAAAATTAGAATATAAATTACAACATAACTTAAAAAATGAATAAAGAGGAATTTGCTATAGACGAAAAAACATATGAAAATCAAGACGGATTAAAAATAAAGATCATATTTTCAAACCTAGGAAGAAGATATAAGAAAATAGGAGATAATTTAAGTCTAATGTTAGAAAAAGAATCCTTAAGACTAGAAGATAGTTTAACGGCAATGGTAAGACTTGCTAGAGAAAATGACGAAATAGACCGAAAAAATGAGATAACTATCATTAAACAACAAGCAAAACAAGAAATACAACAGATGGAAGAAGTAAAAAATGACAGAATAATAGCATTAGAAAAGGAATTAGCTAAGTTAAAAGAATTATATGCGGCAAAACAAAGAGAAAAAGAAATTGAGACAAAATTAAAAACAGAGATAGAAAATTTCAAAGAAAAACTACAAATAGAAGAACCAATTGAAGAAGAATTAGGCATAAACGAAATAAATGACAATCAGACAGAACAGAATTCAGAAATAAGCGAAACATATACAGAAATGATAACAAATATAGAAAAAATAGATGAGGATATTGAGATAAATGCAGGAGATGTTGAAAAAGAAAAAGAACAAGAAGTTAGTACATCAGGAGTTAAAAATCCAAAAATGTTAAATCCAATATACTACACTGTAAGTTATGAGCAATCCGATAGACAAAACAGTTTATGGGATAAAAGATTAAATAGAAAATGGACGCCAAAACCGACCAACCAGAATAGTAATTTCTTAGAATTAGACTGTGTAACAGACATAAATAAAGCAATCCAACTATGGATAGGATATATAGCAAAACAATTAATAGATAATAAAATAAGCATAGCAGAAACACCAGGATATATAGAACGAACACTTCTAGGAACAGTAAAATTATGGTTACTCAATTTTTCAGAAGACTATATGAATACACTAAGAAACAGCAAAACCATAGATGACAAAACAACAACTACACCCATAGATATTTTAAAAAAATATGAAGTAGCAATACGAAATGAGTTTAGTAGTACAACCACAGAAACAGAAGAACAAAATAAGGATAAACAACTAAACAAAAATTTAATGCTAAAATTAACAATATGTAATATGTGTTATATAGACGAATATACATGTGTATTTAGAGAATATTATTATAAAGAAAAATATACGCCAGAAGAAGCAAAAGAAGTAAGAAAATTATATTTTACAAAATTACCAGAACCATTTAGCTCTAAAATAATAAAAGATTGGAATGAAGCAGGATTACAAGATACCCTAGGAGCAATGGTAAGATTTTTACAAAAATGGTATTCAGATATATGTGAAAAAGAAAGAGAAAGAATGAAAATGAAAAAATCTATAATGGAAAATCTATCATGTTGTAAAGATAAAGTAGCACCCCAATTTGGCTGCAAAGATAATTATTATAAAAAGAATAGAAAAAGAGGAAAATTCAAAAGATATAAATCCCAATATAGAAATAAAAGACCTAGACGAAGATACTATGTAAAAAATTATAACAATAAAAGACCATTTAAACCGAAAAAGAAAATAACAGAATGTACATGTTATAATTGTGGAAAATTAGGACATTTAGCTAGAGATTGTAGATTACCTAAAAATCCTAAAAGAAAGCAAATAGCAGAAATAATAATAAATAATGAAGAATACATGCAACTAGAATATCTAGACTATGACCTAAGCGATGACGATAGCATATATGAATTATCTGAAAATGAACTAAATGAAGAATTAGAAAAAGAAGAATCAGACGATAATGTCTGAAACAGGAGTACAAATAATAAATAAAGAAGAACATATAAATGAAGAATCCTCAGAAAAGAAAGTTATATTTGATGTAAATATATTTGAACAGATAAAAGGAAAATAATTAGATCTAAGTGTAGAAAAAATATTTAAAATACCAATGCTAAAAAATATATTTAAACGACAAAGAGAAGAGTATTATGTGGTAAGTCAGAAAGAGCATATAATAGACTGCAAATACACTAAAGGAAAAGCAAGAATTCCTATAATAAATAAGAGAATAATAAACAAAGAAATACAAGCAATTCAGGCTAGAGAACCGATAAGATATGTACATCTAGGAGGAACAGAAATATTAATAAAAGCATGTTTTAGGGAAGGCATAGACACACCTATAGAAATATATTTAGCAGATGACAAAATAATTGAACCTATAGAAAAAAGCATAATAAGTGCAGTAAAAGGAAATTTAATATACCAAAAGTTTAAATTCATAATAAGCGCTAACTATTCAGTAGCAATAAATGACAGTAATATAGATAAATCATTAGTACTATATTGGAAAATGACAGGTATTGAACTAGCCCCAGGTAGTAAAGTATTCACAGCAAGATGTAAAAATTTATATGTCTTAACAACAAAACATAAAATAACAGCAAAGAATAAAATTAATAGAATAAAAATAGAAAATTCATTTGAACAAATTATCTCAGTAATAGATAACAATGATTATAGCTACAAGGAAATAGACATAGAAGAAAACCTAGAAATAGTAAGTGATAGAATAAGTACTTCCAAAAGGAAAAGTTTTAGTGACACACCTCAATCATCAAGAAATTCAGTAGCAATAAAAGAAATAGAACCAAATCACTATTATATAACTGGAATATTAGAACAAAGAAAATTTATTATAACAATAAACACAGGACAAGAAGAAAATTATATAACAAGAGAATTAGTGACAGAAGAAGAAATAAATTCTATAGAACACTAAGATATACCGAAAGCATTTACAGCATTAAGAGAAACAGTAGAAAAAGAATTGATCATTGGCGGAATACCGATGGTAATAAATTTTAAAATATATCACGGAGATAAAAATATAATATTAGGAATAAAATGGTTAGAAGGAATGAAACCATATAATTTAGAAAACACCCAGTTAACTGTTACATATAAAAATAAGAAAGTCATAATAAAACGAACAATGTAAGATAAAAATGAAAATCTACATACTTGCCAAAATAATAGTAGAAAATTACTACAATAGATATTACACACCCATGATAGATACAGGAGCAGAAGTTAACATGTGTAAACACAATTGTCTACTAGATGAGAAATGGGAAAAACTAACTACACCAATAGTAGTAACAGGATTTAATAATGAAGGAAGTATGATAAATCATAAAGCAAGAAATGTAAAATTACAAATATGGGATAAAATATTAACTATAGAGGAAATATATAGTTATGAGTTCACAAACAAAGATATACTTCTAGGAATGCCATTTCTAGAAAAACTATATCCACATATAATCACAAAGACACACTGGTGGTTCACTACACCATGTAAACACAAAGTAGGAGCTAAAAGAGTATATAATAAAAATAGAAAACCTACCCCATGGATAAAAGGAAGTGAGAAAATCACTCAGAAATTAGAAAATATAAAAACAAATGAGCATAGAATAGAACTAATTATATTTGCTATAGACAAACTAAAAATCATTCAAGACCAATTAGAACCATTATATAGTGAAAATCCTTTAAAAGGATGGGAAAAACATAAAACTAAAGTAAAAATAGAATTAATAGATGAAAACAGTATAATTACCCAAAAACCTCTAAAATATAATTTTGATGATTTAAATGAATTCAAAATGCACATAAAAGAATTGTTTGAAAATAAATACATACAAGAAAGCAATAGTAAACATACAAGCCCAGCATTTATAGTAAATAAACATAGCGAACAAAAAAGAGGAAAAAGTAGAATGATTATTGATTATAGAAACTTAAATGCTAAAACCAAAACATACAATTACCCAATACCAAATAAGATATTAAAAATAAGACAAGTCCAAGGATATAATTATTTTAGTAAGTTTGATTGTAAATCAGGCTTTTACCATCTCAAGCTAGAAGAAGAATCTAAAAAATTAACAGCATTCACAGTACCCCAAGGATTTTATGAATGGAATGTATTACCTTTTGGATATAAAAATGCACCAGGTAGATACCAGCATTTTATGGATAATTACTTTATCCAATTAGAAAATTGCATAGTATATATAGATGATATACTTTTGTATTCAAGAACGCAAGATGAACATATAAAACTACTAGAAAAATTCATACATATTGTTGCATATTCAGAAATTAGCCTAAGTAAGAAAAAAGCTGAAATAATGAAGAACCAAATAGAATTCTTCGGAATAGAAATAGATAAAAATGGCATAAAAATGCAGCCACACATAGTACAAAAAATAACAAATTCTGATGAACAGATAGATACAAAGAAGAAATTACAATCATTTTTAGGATTAGTGAATCAAGTAAGAGAATATATACCAAAATTGGCAGAAAATCTAAAACCGTTACACAAGAAATTAAAGAAGGATGTAGAATATCACTTTGATGATAAGGACCAAGAACAAATAAGAAAGATAAAATTATTATGTAAAAATTTACCAAAACTATGTTTTCCAGAAGAAAATAGAAAATTTATCTATATAGTAGAATCCGATGCAAGCGAAATTAGCTATGGAGGAGTACTAAAATACAGGTATGATAAAGAGCATCATTGTAGATACTATTCAGGTACATTTACAAATCCTGAAATAAAATGGGAAATAAATAGGAAAGAACTATATTCAATATATAAATGTTTATTAGCTTTTGAACCATATATTGTATATAACAAATTTATTATTAGAACAGATAATACGCAGGTAAAATGGTGGTTGACAAAGAAAGTACAGGATTCAGTTACAACCAAGGAGATACGAAGACTCGTATTAAATATATTGAACTTCACATTTACAATTGAAGTAATTTGTACTGACAAAAATGTAATTGCAGATTACATATCAAGACAAAGCTACTCAGACTGAGGAAACTACCACTATGGAAGATTTACTTAAAGTTATGACGACTCTTTGTAAAGAGGTCGATAGTATAAATAAAGAGATACAACATATCAAAACTAGTCAGCAACATGACAATAGGAATGCGGAGCTATGTCGATCGGAAGACACAAAAAATCCAGAGCTACAAGGTGACGTTGGGAAACACCTAAAAACCCATAACAATAATTTACTTCATGCAGTTGCAGGCAGCGCATCTACAAGCAGATCATCTACAAAAGAAGAAAGGAAATATGTCAACACAAATTTAAATAAATTATTCGAAACACCATATATATCAAAATCCCAGAAAACCCCATTCATACCACCACAAGTAAATACATACAGAGACAGCCTGAACCAAGATAAAAAGTGTAATGACCTTTCCGGTCATTTCCACGTTTAAGTTTGAAGTCAAGCAAATCGACAAAAGATATCGTAAGACCGTTAACAAATTTCCTGAACTTTGGGTCAAATGTCTCGGAGCTTTTCTCCCAATATATAAAGAGTTAGAAGTCCCCCGAAATACCAAATCGAAGGTCTACGAGTCTAGTTTCCAACGCACAAAACCGCACATCCAAATAATCTCGGAGCAAAGAGTTATGACTGTTTTACCGCGGACTGTCTGGCAGAAAACGGGTTGCGAA
>QJPP01003136.1:0-199133 GCA_003996215.1 Jaltomata sinuosa | reverse complement strand
TCTCACAGTTTTTAGTTTCATATGTATGCATTGGGGACAATGCATGAGTCTAAGTTGAGGGTGTGGGGAAACCTGTGAGTCACCACCGAGGGTTTTTGTTGCCGTGTTTCTTTTCCCTCCGGTGTGCTATCTAGTAGAACCGGCATGTTTAGGTTGTTATTTTTTAAAAAAAAATTTAGTGTCTGTAGCAAGCATGGCATTTTTCTTGTTTAAAAACGAGGCCCCTTTAAAAATTTTCTTGTTTTGTACTTATGTTGAAACGATTGACTGTCTGGATCCTTGGAATGTCATTGTGTGATTATGAAATTTAGCAATGAGTAATGCTTAAAGACCGAGTGGTTGTTTGATAGCTTGGTAGCCGATATAGTTTCTTGGTGCCGAAAGAAATGCTGTGAGATTATCTACTAAATTCTTACTCTGTGCATCGCATCTAGAACTTGCCCGGTTTATTTTGTTAAGTTCGAAGTTTGTTGCTTAGGAAAGGATCACAGGCCCCTTTTTGGTATGCAGTCCACTTAACCTAAAAGAACTGTCAAATATAAAATAATCTCTTTGATCCTTGGTTAGCCCTAAATTGATCGTTTTATTCTTTCGTCATACCTGTTCACCAGGTTCTGTTTACTCGGCGTGAATCCTATTGCTTGGCCCTGGTCCTTCCTTGGACATGTTGCACTCAATTCAGGCATATTCGCCCTAGTTGGGGATGCTACTATAGAAGGTAACCTGTTTTGAACCGCCCTGGTCTTCCGTGGACATCTGTGCACGCTCAACTCAGGCAAAATCAGCCTTAAAGTTTGAGGGTGGCTACTATAGAGTGTGCAATGCTAAGAAAAAGCAGGATGGAGAAGCATTGGTTGTGAATAGAATGAAAAAATTCCGGGTGTGTGCCTAAGACAAGAAAAGAAAAAAAAGAGAGATGCAAAAGATGCGAAAAAAGACATAAAAAAAGACTTGTAAATAAGAGGCCGCACGCTGTAAGCTTAGAGAAGAAGGACAAATAAAACGGTGACATAAGGATGGACAGAAGTAGAAGGTATGGTGGTAACTAAGACGCTCGGTGGTATCCAAGGGGGCTTTAGTTCACTACACCTAAATCTATACTAACCTGGCACGCTGAAGCCGCCATTACAAGCCAAAAACAAGTCCTGTAAGTGATCTTGAGCGGCTTTCTGAAGAACTGAAATAGAATAGTAAGGGCAAGCCTATGGTATCGCATGTGCATTGTTTGAAATCGTTTGTGAGTGTGAGCGCTTACCTAGTCCCAAATCTTGTGTGTGGGATTTCTTTGTGGTGAGGGCACCAAAGTTTCTGTATTGTCTATTGATTGTTAGGATAGATGCGCGTGTGTATATAGAATGTTCTATCACATCGGAATGACATGTTTGGATCCTTGCAAGTTAGCGTTTCATACATTTGTGTGCTACGAGGGAGCTTGAATTAAAATTGAATAAGATGTTGAATGACCATGAGTTGCTAGAGACACGAGTTTGTTTTCTTAGTTGAGTCGTCGTGTTGTTTTTCTTTTATGTTATGTTGCTTGAGGACAAGAGAACGTCTAAGTTGAGGGTGTTGATGTGCCGCCATTTTACGGCACTTTCGACTCCTTTTAACTAAGAACAATCGTACGTTTTCAAGCATCCGTCGTTGTTTTTGATGTGTTTATGTTGGATTTTCAGGAAATAGAGACAAACATGGAAACAGAAGGAAAAACGAGCAAAAAGACATTCTGGATAAGAGTGACGGTTCAGGCGACGGTCCTTCAAGTGGGTGACGGTCCGTCAACCCCAACCGTCAAGTTGAGGCAGTCCACTGCCTAGTGGTGACGGTTCCGGCGATGGTCCGTCAAGCCAGTGACGGTCCGTCACCCAAACTGTCACCCTGAGGTAGTCCGCGACGCGGAATCCGAGCGTTTTTGGGATTTGTTTCCTAGACTCCTATAAATACCCTATGTTAGGTTTATTTTATTTATCAAGCTTTTTACAATAGTTCTCCCAATAGTTTTAGAAGAGGATTTGAGAGCAAGAAACACGTTTTCCTTGTCTTGAAAACGTGTTCTTGATTTGTTCTTGGGATCTTGGTTTTTCTTGTTCTTGGATAATTGAAGATTGTTTTCACTATATTGTAAGAATCTCTTCTCTTTATTATGAATACAATTCTCTTCTCTTTTCTTTACAACATGATTAACTAAACTCCCACAACTAGGGTTGTGGGAGCCATGGCTAAAGTAGCAATATAGATTCCGGGTAGCGATGGGTTCAATATATATGATTGTCACGTTATTAATCATTCATGCCTAACGCTTTCTAGTGGTTGCAAACATTAGAACATGCCTAGGTTTAATTTGCTTGAGTAAAGAGATTAAAACCGGGAAACTTGATTAACGACGAGGATTCGAGGGTACCAACTCTCGTCTTATGATTAATGCTGTAACTAGATTAATCTACTTGATGTTTAGGATTGAAATCTAAAAGCACACCTTTTCAAGTTCGAGAGAATTGAAAAGTAAATTCGTCTATTTGGCTGAGAAACGTTTAGATGATACCATTAATTCAATCACATCGTGACACGCATATAGAAAGAACCCGGTTAAGCTTAGGATCGACATCGTTACCAATGCCATGGTAAACACTTCCCTAGTTCATTCTCCTACTGATTATTACTCATATATTATTGTTCGTTTTGTTTACACATTGTTCACACAAAACCCCCCATTTATTTACCGGAAACTATTGACTATTAGTCAACTGATTCACTAAAGACTTAACTTTCACCATATTCTCTGTGGGATCGACCCCAACCTTTGTTGGGTTCTATATTTGACAACGATCGCTTACGCTTCTTAATTGGAGTGGTACTTTGAGCGTTATCAATAAACCAAGGAAAAGAAGTTCTATATATATATAGCATATGCAGGAAGGGAAATAATGTCTAACACGGGCATCCACGTGCCCAAAATAAAAAGGGAAGGGGAAAGATTGTCTGAAACAAGCCCCAAACGGGGGCAAACCAACTGTAATTATCAGTATAAAGGGGGGCGAGTCCTAGGCCTCATCCTCGCTCAGGAAAGGGAACTCCTGCACGTCCTTGGGCTCAAGGGTGGGGAGCTCCTGACCATGGGCAACACAGGAGAACATGACCTTTATGGTCTTCCATATCCAGGCAAACATACGGTCCCGGGAGCGCCTCTTCTTTTTCTCCTCTTCTAACTCCCTTCGGAGTGCTGCAAGTTCCTAAGTGGTTGGGTGAGGGGCTGCACCGCTAGCGTTAGGATCCTCCATGAACCTCCGGACAGCTGCTAGATTCTCCTCCAGCTGGACTCTAGAGATCGGGGGCTGGGGCTGGGATTGGAAAGGGGCAGGGGTATCATCCTCCTCATCATCATCACCGGCCTCCTCTATCGGCTGACTGCTACCTGCCTCACCTATCTTCTTCTTCTTGTTGGAAATGTCCTTCACCCGGACTGGGTCAAAGGGCTCATCCATGGCCACCTCTTCATCAGTGTGGTCCTGAGGCACACCATCTCACCTGCAAAGCTTCGAAACTAGCCCGGGTAGATAAGGGCCCTTCCTGGGACCATTATAGAAGCTCGTCCATTCCGAGATGATCTGCTCCCCCATATTCATAATAATCCCCTGCATGGAACAAGCGATCACCAAGGCTCGGGCATAGGTCACGTCGGTTTGATTTCTCGATGGACGGATCCTCTGGGATACCAAATTCAGCCACATCCTAGCCTCAGGGGAAAAATAGGTGCTAGTAATACCCTCGGGGCTGACCCAGTAGACCTTGTCCTTGGATGCGGGGTCCACCATAGTATCTCTTAACCAGGTCATGTCCCAAAGCCGGGACTTAGCCATGTATACCGCATGAGAGATATGGAGCACCCCTAGCACCTCATTGATGGTCCGGGCATCCACGGGAACATACACCTCTCATAGTCTGATAGTAGGATTTGGCTTGCTCCAGCGGACAGTAGGAAGGATGGCATAGAACTCCTGCACCCATCTGGTTAGCGCGGGAAGAGGAACCACTAGCAAAGGTTCCCACCCAAACTCTCAGACTCGGTGGTGGAAATCAACCACTTTTCCATCTATTCCAGTCATGCGGCAACCTCTCTCATAGCAGAAGCTATGATTTTTGTAATCTCGAAGCCTTTCCCGACTAGCTTCATCGGGGAATCGCTCATAGTCGTATTCAGGTGCTTGTTATTCAGCCATTGTGTTATCGTCAATGGTAAGAAGGAAACTGGATTAGAAGAGTAATGGGACACGAAAAGAGGAAGGGAAAATTTTCTATGTGTAACTTGGGAAGGCCACTGATTTGCGGCCTTCCGCTATAGCGGGTGGTGCTTCCGCGATAGCGGTGAAATGTCCATTGTAGCGGGACCGCCATAGTGGAGCCCTACCGCTATAGCAATCTTCGTCGTTCCAGACCTTCAAGGGGTGCATCAATGGTGCCCCTTGGTCCAAAACTCCAATTTTGTCATCCCAAGACCGGATCTACCCACCCAAAGTGCCCATTGCTAGTTTCTATAAATATTTGGGCATTATAACCCCTAAAATTCGCCCGAATCACTATTTTTTTCAAGGAACAACCCTTCACTTTCCCCACCCATTTTTGGCCCATTTTTGACCAACACTAGTATAATGCTTACGCCCAGAACGTCGTGGAGGCATTGTAAACATAAGGGAAGCATCCATGCTTTGGGAATCTGAAAAAAATCCAACCAATAGTTAAGCTCCAAAACTCACTTCAAATATGCTACAAGTTCCTAAAATTCTACCACATTCATATACAAATTAGTGCAAGGAGTAAAGGAGAGAGTAAGTATGATTAATACCTAGAAATTTTTGACGTTGGGAGTGGGACGATTGGGAGAGAAAGTGTAGTGTTTGAGTGGAATGTGGGGAGAATGAGGGGAGGAATCCATTTATCCCCAATTTCATTCTGCTGTCAACCACTATAGCAGTCGGCTGTCCACGATAGCGGGACTACTATAGCTGAGAATTTCCCGCTATAGTGGACGACCAGTCGGTTCACGGTATGGGAAAAATTCTCCTGGGTCTTTTTAAATTCGTCCAATAAAAAATGACACGAGGCCCCGAAATTCTTGGGTGCTCAGTATGGGGACATGTGTGATAGTCCTTGTGAGGCTCATAAATTCTTCGTCGGGACAAGGTAGTAATAAATTTTCCTTTGGTCGGTTAGACCAGTAAGGGGAAGGTTCGACAACTTGCGTAGGTCCTATAATTACGCGGTCACTTGGGAGGGTAAGAGTCCCGGGTCAGTTCCTCTCCTCCGATTTGATTTGGGATCATTTGGGGATGAATGATGGGTAAATTGGTATTTGTTGTAACGAATGGGTCCGTCGTTATGTTAATTTTCCCGATTTTGTAAATTTGGGGAAAATGTTTAAAAATACATTCAGAATAAATAAGGTGATGTCATGAAAAATTTCAGATTTTTGGGAAGAGTCCGGGCTGACGTCACACCGCTATAGCGGTAATTGTTTTTATATAGAGGTACTGTTGTCGTGGTAAGGCGGACCGCTAAGCGGGGTTACGGGAGACAGAACCTGTGACGGGATTTTATTAAAAAGTCTCTTCCCCTTAGTTTGGAAACATACGAGGGTTCCTCCAAAAACCTTTCCATGCTGCTCCAAGGCTGGAAAATCATGAGGAGAAGATGTCATGGCTAAAGGGACGCGGAACAGCGAATTCCAGGATCACGGTTCAGCCGGGAACGCAACCACGGAGCCAGAAAATACATCATTTCAGCTGCTGGCATCCAGGTAGGCTAGGTTTTCATGAGTAGTTAGACCTGTTTACTTCCGTACTTGTTGTATAGTAGAAAATGAGAATCCATGTTTTAGGCCTTCGGGCACGGAGTCTAGCGGATTCGGGGTGCGTTGTGTTGTTTCTAGGATGTACGGAATGGCTGGTCTTGTGAGTGGTATTATGTGTTCAAATTATTCATATTTTTGTGATAACTTGATAGATTAAGGGACTAATAGGTCGGGAAGGTTCGGGGAAACGGGGGAGTGCTTGGGAGTCACGGGAAACGGGAATAGGAAACTCCTAGATGGGGTTTTGGGAATGTTTATGGTCTCAAACTTAGCGGTGGTCTGTCTAAGGTTAGAAAAGAGAAGTGTGTCACATGCTTGTATATTTATCTAAAAAGGAAAATCGCTAGTTACGTGTTCTAGAATAAAAAGGGTGAACCGGGAATAGTGTTTGGACGGGGTTGATGGTTTGTAGATATACCCGGAAAAGGGTAGGTGATGGCTTATGATTTTATATGATGTGTATATTGATGTACTCGTGTCTAAGTGATTGTATGCATTACATTGCTTAGGGAAATTATGTGGAATGTCTAGGTTCCTGTTTACGGTCTGTGATAGAACGATTTACTTATTGGTTTTATAAATCGTGTGTGTTCATATATTAACTGTGGTTGTTCACATTCGGTTGGCTCGGGTACCATGCCTGGTACTAGTATAACAAAATGGTTGGCACGCGTACCACACCTGGTATAGTTATATCATTCGGTTGGCACGGGTACCATGCCTAGTACGGGTTTACTTTATTGCATCTTACATTTCTTCATTGATTTTTGTATTGCATTGGTTGGTATTGGTTCTGTGAGTGGACCAGGTTGTTTTACTGGACGTGATACTTGAGATTGGTTCCGTGGGAAGGCCGGGTTGTTGCTTGATATCTGTGTTTGGTCTTGGTTTAGGCTGGGTTGTTGCTTGATATCTGTGTTTGGTCTTGGTTTAGGCTGGGTTGTTACTTGATATCTGTGTTTGGTCTTGGTTTAGGCCGGGTTGTTACTTGATATCGGTGTTTGGTCTTGGGTTAGGCCGGGTTGATCATTGACACTTAGGTGTTGTTTAGAAGGGATCCCGGGGTGGGTCCGGACTATGTAAAAGAGGACGAATAAGTGCATGTATTGACATATATTATCACCTTGAGTGTGCCTAGATGGTCGGGGATTAATTGTGATTAATGACTAAGGGTCGGTCTCGGTATAGGCAAGGGTAGCTTGTTAATACTGAGGGTGGTTAAGGGGATCCTTCGAGGGTCCGGGTTGTGTACAGTAAAGGGATTAGATGTAACTCTAGGGTTGTCCTAATAAGTAGCAAGGGTTGCTGGGTGGATCGCATGTGGTGGTTAGACTAAGATTCTGGGGTCGTGGTCTTGGCTATTGCACATATTAAAAGGAATACTAGAGATCTGTGTAGGGTTGGACCCTAGAAAGTAATATTACGAGAATAAGTGGTTGAGTTGGGCAGTTAGCCGGGCTAAGTCGGAAGGATAGTTAGGACAATGGACTTAGGTAAAGGAAGGGTAGTCCAGGTATGGACATGGACATCTGCGAAGGGTAAGGTGACTTGGGAAGTCGGGTATAAGGTAAGGCTTAGGAAATCTAAGGTTAGTACGACTTGGAAGCCTTGAGAATGAGGGAGTTGGCAGCGAATGAAAATAGGGGTAGAAACCAAGTTATTTAATTTTGGTCATGTATTTCCTGTTTTACTTATATGATGGTAGGAGTGGATTCGGGTCGACCGATGATGCCTACCAGTACGTGTGTTTGTACTGACTCTACTCTTGCTATACCTTTTGGTATAGTCTGGTTGAAGGTTGGTGATGTTTCATAGGTTCGCATCGATGAGATCTCCAGCAACTTTTGTCTTCGATTTCCATGGCGGAAGTTGGGTCTTTTATCTCTTTGTGTCATCTTGTAGTAGCTCTTGTACCTATTTAGACTAGATCCTAGGGGAGGGTGTTTTTAAGAACGTTGTAAAGATTTTTCCGCAACTTATTATGTAATCTATTTCTGAACAGGATTTTTGTAAAGAAAGGATTTACTGTTACGTATAAGGATGGCTTAATTAATGGTTTACTTAAATTCCGCATGTTACCTATTGGTTGGATGGTAAGGGTTCGTCTATCTAAGTGGTTAGAGTAGGTGCCCGCACGACCCGATAGGTTGGGTCGTGACACAAACAATTCAAAAAAATAACATTTTATCCCTCAAATGCAAATCCTCACCAAATTACACGTATAATTATACAAGACCAGTGGAAACCAACCTAAATTCACCATAAAAATAAAGAACAGGAGAAACAAAAAGGGTTACCTATTTTTGGGCAGCGAACTGAAACACGAGCTTCGTTGGGAACTTCTACCACCAGAATTTAAACTTACTTCACCAGAAAAACTCGAGTTTGCGTCTATATCTCTGAAAATCTTTAGTTACGTGAGATTGGTGGAATGCTCCACCAGAATCCCCAAATTTCCCCCCAAAAATCCATCCCTTCAACTGAATGAAAGAGGGAGTTTATATAAGGAAAGAATCGGGTGAAAATGGGGAGGGGGGAAAACAGAGGGTTAAATTGGGAAATTGCTTGGGGAAATTCGAATTCTCCAATGGACGAGCTTCACAACCGAGCAATGGTATGAGATTGTACCTATTTTTGCTGATTGTGCAGAGAAATTGACACCTAGCAACCTCTAGAAGTTTCTGGGTCTAAGACAGTGCACACTTGACGGGGAAAATGGATGTCATTTGGGAATTTTGACGACGTTAGGCGTTGTTTGCTGCTGTTTGAGTTGTCGTTAGGGTTTCATCTATTCTCTGTGAGAAATAAATGAGAAAGATGAAGTGAAGGAGCAAAAGGGCGCGTCACAAAATACAGTGCGTTCTTTCTGGGAATTTGTGAGAGAGAGTGAGGAACGTGTTGTGTTCTTGGGATAATGATATATGTGGGTATGTTGAATGTGTATGCTGATGAAGGAAAGAGGGGAGTGGGCTAAAGTGTTCTGGTGGGATAAATCTTAGGAGAGAAAAATGTTAAGGAATTGGTTAATTGGCCACATTTGCAAAAAATGTGGCCATTTTGAATTTAGGAATTAGCCGAATTGAAAGTGAATTAGGAAAATCCGGCTATGATTTAAATGATTGTAGAGATTAGGCTAGAGTAGGAATAAAGACGAATTAATTAAAATTAATCACGCAAGCCTCTTTAACTTAAACAAATTAAACTAATCATCATGTTTAACACATAATTACCTCATTTAAAATTATGAAATTAATTTATTCAATTAGCTCTTATTTGAATTAATTTAGAGGAAAAATCAAACGTTTAAACTTTTAAAAAGGATTTTCTTACTCTAAAATAGTCTTTTACGTAAACTTATATAAATTTCACATAATTAAATATGAAAAATATAAATCATTACTCAAAAACTATTATAAAGCCGGTTTGGAAAATATTTTATACCTTATTATTTCAAAAATTATTTAAAATTTAAAAAGGCTCAAGATTGATTCGTAATGTGGTTGGTAAAAATTGGGTGTCAACACCTTACATGTTGGTCCCTTGAGTGAACCGGGTTATCTGTTATTGATGTTCTTTACATGTTGGTTCCTTGAGTAAACTGGGTTATCTGTTATTGATGTTCATTACATGTTGGTTCCTTGAGTGAACCGGGTTATCTTTTGTTGATGTTCTTCACATGTTGGGTTCCCGAAAGGGCCGGGATTTATTATTATTTGGCATATAATTAGTCCATGAAGGGCCGGGTTGGTTTGCTTAAGTGACAAGGCGGTCCTTCTGTGACGCGGGGTCACATGTTATATGGCATAAATGATGTCCTAGGATCCTTGGGAGGTCCGGGTGATTTGCAAGTTATGAAATAATTATATGTGGTTTATTTACTTGCATAGCGGAGCATGACGTATAAGGTGATTGAGTCCAGTTATTGACTAGGGTCTTATTGATAGTCATATGGACTTGGCTGATTCGTGTTGTCGAAGCGTATTGCTTGAGAGGTGCAAGATGAGTGAACTGGGGGGGCCTAAGGTTCGTAGAGAGTCAGGTTTGACTGGGTTAGTGAAACAAGGCTAGTATTTAGTGAGTGCCTGAACCAGTATAATGTCAAGGGTAAGAAACCTTGGGGGTTGAATACGCAAAACTCACAGGTAGTCCATTGTATGGCTAAGGGCTAAGGGTCGAGTGGTTGATTTAGGATCTTAATTCAAGTCAGGGTGGCAAGTCAAGGTTCTGTAGGTTGTCTCTCAACTGGCTAGAAGGGGTGGATGGTAGACCTGAATGTTGAAACTGGAACCACTTACTTAGGAAGTCTAGTGCTAAGGGTGACTTATAAAGTCTAGAGTTAAGTGTGACCTGGGAGGTCCTAATGTTAAACGTGATTATGGGAAGGTCATAGGTGATATGTTGGACCAGGATGGGATGGTACAAAGTCTCCCATGCTGCGGAGTTGACAGCGGAGCAGGGTAGGAAGGCTTGGGACAGAACGTTTAAGTTCTTAGTGTCAATATCATAGTGGGTGAATGGAATGGATTATTATAACTATTGCATATTCTCTCTTGATTTCTTGTATGATGATATGCGATGGATTTGGGTCGACTGATGATGCCTACCAGTATGTATTATTTTTACTGATACTACTCTTACTATATCTTTTGGTATAGTCTAGTTGCAGGGTCATTGATTTTTCTTAGGTACCGGACGATGGTGATCTTCAATAGCTTCTGTCCTTCGATTCCATGACGGAAGTTGTGTCTCTTTTATAATTTTTCTGTACTTTTCCTTTAGAGCTCTTATACCTATTTAGACAAGATTCCTAGGGAGGATTGATTTCAAATTTGTAAAAGGATGTTTACTATTTTAAGTTATAAACATTTTCCTTAGATTAAAAAAACTGTTTTCTCATGGTTTATATAATTTCCGCATTGCCTGTTGGACAGAGGGATAAGGGTTCTCCTATCTAGGTGTTTAGAGTAGGTACCCGCACAGTCGGTAGTTGGGTCTTGACAATTCACCTGTTCCTTGAGTGTCTGCACGATATTGAACATGGTTCTTTCTTGAGCAATCTGTCTTGACTCAACATCATTCAAGGCACATGTAAGTTGTTCTATCTACTATGATATAGTATCAATCTGAATACCATCAACCACATCGGTATGGATTGAAGTGCCAACATCTTTCAGCTCTTACTAGATGCATTGCACTGAGTTTCTAGAGCCTAATTATAAACTCTCCATTTTTGTCTTTCCCTCGCCATATACTTAATCCAAATTTGAGCGTCCAAAAATTTACTCTTTACACCCCTAGTGTGGAATGAGCCACCTTCTTCTTTCATCGTGAACTTATTTTCTAGTTCAGACTTAGCCAAAAATTCAGGGGTCCTTCAATAAGACTAAAATTCATTATAAAGATGAGGTAGAAGCCAACCAGACTTCTTTATATTTTTTGAGTAGTCTTGAACAAGTCGGGCATCTAGAAACAGGCCTTCCTCTCATAAGTTATGAAAATATTCTTGTTGTACTTTGAAATCCAAGTACACAATGCCTTCAAATCAAGTGACTAACATTAGATGATATATTATGAAGAGTTAATGCAAAACTTTTCTTAATAATAATCAAATTGTATATCTTAAACTCATCATACATGGTCTTCCGTATCCTATGTGAAATCTCAGTCCACAATGGATAAGGATGATGATACATCTTTCTAATGCTCTCCTTGAGAGAACGTACACTCTTTTTTGCAAGATAGAACCTGCAAAAAAATATAATGAACATGTCAAGTCATATATAATTAATTAAAATAAAAAAATAAAATAAACCTAAATCAATTAAGAAAATAAACTTATTCATCTCCATCAAGCTCGATCACCACTCTATCAGGATTATCTAGATCTCCAGGTGTCGGATCTGATGCATTATCTGTTGATGTAGGTGTTGATAGTGGTGGAAGTGTATAACACTGAGTCAAGAGTGGAGTAGATATTTATGTGTCATTCTCAGAGATGATATCTCTAAGTCGCAAGCCATATAGGTGGGGAGATGAATCACGTGGGGAAGGAGTACTTGACGATGTGGATGTCGAGTTGCCCTATGATAAAAGCATAACTGTGTAGGCATGAAAGTGTTAGAAGTAGTGAATGGAGGCAATGAAGGTGCTGGAGAAGAGTACATCCGAGGGGATTGTAATGACCCTTCTGGTTATTTCCACGTATACGTTTTCCTTGAACCGTTAGAGCTTGTTTGTAGTGGCCCCAAGTCATTTAAGTCTTGTCGGGACCGGTATTTCGGCGCCGGGTCCATTTGTTTGATCGTAAGTTTCTTTGATAAATTTTCTGAACTTTGGGTCAAATGTCTCAGGGCTTTTCTCTCAATATATAAAGAGTTAGAAGTCCCCCGAAATACCAAATCGAAGGTCTACGAGTCTAGTTTCCAACGCATAAAACCTCACGTCCAACTGATCTCGGAGTAAAAAGTTATGACTGTTTTACCGCGGACTGTATGGCAGAAAATGGGTTGCGAATCGGGTCGCGAACCGGGTCGGGTCAAACTCGATTTAAGCCTCAACTTCACGTTTTAAAAAGCCATTTCAGTTCCGAAACAGTGAGAAAACATAAGGGAGGATTCCGAGAGAGTTCTTGAGTATCAAAATCGTGCGATGGTGAGTTGAGAACTTAAATTTAAGAATTTTATTAATATCGCGTGCATTTGAAAATATTTTATTTGAAAGTTGAATTTGGTAAAAAGTTACATTATTATTAAATTTTTAAAAATATTTTAAAGGTTTATGAAAAATATTTTGTTACGATATAATTGTATATGTATTTATTTTATAAGGTTTTTATACATTGTAATATTTTAACGGAGATAATAAATTTAGTTATGTTGAAATTTATTATTATAATATAGTAGGTTTTATTTGAAATGATTTTCTATTAATTATGGTATATTCAAAAAGCTATATTTATTTTACCACGAATTTATGCAATACCCGAATATAAAAATAACGGAATAAGAATTTCTTTTTGTCCTTTGTAATTGCCACCTCCACTCCACTTGTAGGTGGAGGGAGTGGCCAGCAAGTGTTAGCTAAAGGTGGCAGCATATTAACATTTTCATAACATTGAAATGGTTGCTGCCTAACTTATCATTATTGAGAAGGATAATATTCTCCACTCAACCATTCTCTCTTTATAAGTGTGTTGTTATAGTTATGCTTAGGCATTTTGGAATAATTAGAAGTATCGTTCCAGAGCTTCTCGGAGTGGTTCGGACTTGGACATTGTCGTTCTAGCAGCTTGTCGTCGGACGACATGTAGGTTACGATTTATTTTCCCTAGACTCCGCATATATAGGATAAAATTGTATTAATGGGCATCCTTGGGTTGTTTATTAGGTTTGTACCACAGACCTTGACCGCTTTATTCATGTCCGCCTTCTTTTGTTCCTCCGTTGCTTGTAATATTTGCAGATATATTTTATTTACCCTTATGGTCCTGTGAGGCCTTGTTGAGTCTGGAACATAGAAGGTGGGATTTTGGGAATATCCGCGAGTCCCGGGCATAGAATTATCCTTCTAGGCTGGTTATGCTTGCTGAGTAGTTGTGGGCCTGTGCAGGGTCGATGGTTGATTGTAAGCTGCTGGGCAGCTATTGTGTTTTATCATACCATTTTCATGCATAAAAAGAGGTTTTATGCAGGTTTTACTACGGTTTGGGCTCCGGGCCTACTGGCACCATTTTCTAAATCTTGCATGGCCCGGGGGGGCCATTTTTGATAGAAATAATTTGGAAATGGTTTGATTTAACTTTTGAATATTCCTGGGTAAAAGGAAGTAAAATAATGTTTTAAAACACCAGTTTTACTACTACGCTAGACTCGGCAGGGTCGGGGTGCTAGTTGAGTTTTCTTGCTACTTGAGATGATTTTTAGCCTCGGTCGGACCGAGCACCTGAGATGACTTTCTACTGTTTAGACCCGGTTATGCCCGGGCACCCTTGGAGGGCTTTTTTTGAGATATTTTCCTACTACTTTAGTCCTGGACAGGGTCTGCGCATGCATATTCGAGACTGGGTCTCTATCTTGATACCGGACTTGCTTCCGGACGACATGTTTTGATACTGAGTTTTACTATGGGGTCTGGGACCTCCATGGACCTTGCCATCCAGGCCAGGGGCTACGGGTTGCGTGTTCCGGAGGAGGGGTATACGGTGGAGTAGAGTTATACGGGCAGTGTCCTTCCATGGAACCTACCTGCTGGGCCGGATCGGCGCCGGAGGAGGTACATACAGAGATACCATTTCACTTGAGATCTTCCTGCATCATATCATTCATTGTTTGAGGCTCCACCCTTGTTTGTTGTTGGTTGATTGTACGCTCCGGTAGTATGGGATGCCGGAGGGTTTGTTTTCACTTGTTTGTGTTCCTCGGTTGTATGGGCGGCCGGGGGACTGTAGGTAGACTTTTGCTATTTACTTACAAAATTGTTCTCTATAATACTACTAATTAGTTTATTTTGAGATTGATATTATTAGTTGAGTTTGATTCTGTCTCTGAGCATGCCTATCATTACTCTTTCTCTCTTCTTCTTACACTTGAGGTTACCGGTATACCGTCCATTTCGTAAACTTATTATGTATACACTATTATTGCAAGGACCCCAGGTGCGTTACTCCTTACTTTCACCTGTGTCTATGGTGTGTATATTCTGCTTACAGGCCTCATATGTGGTTCTGTTGATTTCCCTCTGGGCTAGCTCCTGTGTACCTTTCGTTGATTTCTGTGACTGCTTGCTTCTATTCTGTCTATTACTACGCTTTTATCTTATATGTGCCCAGTCGGCCTATGATACCTACTGGGTACCTTATGCTTCGCATTTGGTGCTCACCCCTACCCCCCTGCATCTTTGGGTGCAGATCCTAGCGTGGGCCATCGCCGTTATATCGCTGTGATTCGTGCTTGGAGATCTGTTGAGGACTACTTCAGATTGAGGGTGAGCTCTTGGCGATCGGAGCTTAGCTTTAGTTTATCTTTTGCTTCATGTACTCTACTACCATTCAGAGTCATCTGTATATATTGTTTTGGATTATTTGCACTCCATGTATGTAGTTTGGGCTCTATACTATGATACCAGGTCTTGGGATTTGATTTAGTTTCCGCATATGTATATATTTATAGTCCTTTTATCTGTTCTCTTCGTCTTGTTCTCTTATTTGTTAGATAGTAGCCCATTACTAATTATTCTGGGCTACGGGGATTGGTTCACCTACCGGAGGTTGTAGGTGCCATAATGACCGAGAAATTGGGTCGTGACAGGGATGTGCCCTAAAAATATGGGATGCCCAGTTCTATAAAGGACATAAGACACTGGTGGAGAAGAGTGAATATGTGGAGAATATGAAAGGCCACTTGAAGCGTCGCAAGGATTTACAGGCTTCCTAGTTGCTTGATTAGTACTCTTACTCGACTTTTTACTCCTACTACTATGACCTCGATCACTGTCATCTGATGACATATGCATAGAAGTTTTCATTGATATATATAAATAAATTTGTAAATATTAAATAGATTATTTAAAGAAAATAAATCAACATGCTAGTCGTCATTTTCTCATTCTTCTTCCTCACTTATTTCATAATCATCATCTCATTTTTTTCCCTGATTGATTTATTTTTCTCATCTGAATTTTTCTCAATATTTGTGATGTTAGTTTTCTCATTATCAATTTTTTTTTAATATGTGTTGAAGATGTTCTAGACTATTTTCTAACTCAGTATTCACTATTTGATGAACAATTGCCACATCAAATACATTATTAATCTCAATCCTACCAATTGACTTAGTTTTTGTAATCACCCATCAATCAGCCTTATCTCTATGCAATCGATATGAAGCGTAATGCACCTGCTTAGAACTTTGTGCAATGATAAAAGGATCATAGCGATTATACTCACTACTAAAAAATATGGAATTAGTGACGAATAAAATTTCATAGATAAACAATAAAAATTCCATGCTAATTCTATTTAGCTACAATTTAGCGACGAATTATAAAAAAATTCAATTACAAAGAGCTTTTTAGCAACGAGGTAGCTAGGGATTACTGATGAATTCCATAGCTAATTCCATATTCTCTTGTAGTGACTGTCTCATGTGCTTAACTTCAATTACATTATGTTGTTGATTCACCTTGGTACCTTTTTGTGATGAATCAAACCACTTGCATCAAAATAATACTATCATTTCATACACATTTCAGGCAAAAGATTATACGGAATAAAGAATATAGGCCAGCAAGAGTAAGGTGTAGCAGAAACAAAGAATCATATGAAATCATTTGCACTTTTCTACAAGCTCAATCTAACATTTCTTGGTTTACTAGAAAAATTAGGATAAGTTTTATCGAAATGTTTTCAAGCTTCTTCATCCGATAGATGAGATAAAATACCAGGTGCCCTTCTATTTTTATGATGTCATATCATATGAGGAGCATAACTAATCAATGCATACAACCTCTATAACCTAGGTATAAGAGGTAAATAATGCATCGCTTTAATTGAAATTATTTTTTGGCCAGGAGTCCATTTAAAATGAGCATGTCCACAAAACTTGTAATTTCTAGATAATCATTATTCTTATAGAACAACATGCAACTATTTCACAACAATAAATTCTATCATACAATAATTCTAACCTGAAAAATAATTTTTTTCTTTCATAGAAATTCTTAGGTATGTTCAACGCTGAGTAATTTGTTCCCCTAAAAGACCAACCATAGAATCCATAGAAGTTCTAGGAACACTCCAATCTAATTTGATATTGATTAGTCTACCTGCAACTGCAACATATAACGCAGAACTTGTGGACTCCCTATACATAGTGAATTCTTCTAACTGTTGATAGAAGCATCTTGCTTCTTCATTGGGAGTTTCTTTGAAATATTGTTCGGGTTCTATTTCATATTCTATCCTGGAAATATCATTGATCATTTCATTCACCCTATCATGATGAATACTTTTTTAATCATGCGCATACCAATTACATTCATCCACATGCAGTAAATTATAAAATATATCATTCAACCCATCAATCTCTCAATGGTCTATCTACACAAAATATTTAGGCTTAAATTATTTATGAATGAGATAAAACACAATCGCATCTGGATTAAAAAGCTTCATACAATTTTATAGCTTAGGACACCTAATCAATTCATGACTTTAAAAAAGTTCAAATGACATTGCATTATTGATAAATCCTCTAACACCTTTAATAAATTCATCTCTCATGCCTCCACGAATTTCGTTAGATCTATCATACATCCACAAATGGTGATTCATCTACAAAAATATAAATATTCAATTATAAATTAGATTAATTATAAATTTAGATCAACTAATTTATATTAAGAATTAAATTTTATTATTTAATGATTAATATATTAAATTTTATTATTTAATAATTATTATATGTTGAGTATCTAATAATTAATTATTAGTATTAGATATGGCTAAGGAATTTGAGTATATAATAGTAAATTGTTATTAACCAAACAACACCCTCTGAAATCATTATTATGAAATTCTTGTAATTATTGAATTATGGTTATAAAATTTTAATAATTATTAAATTTAAATATTTTTACAATTCTTAGTAATATTGAACCTTATAACCTATTTTTTCATATTCTAAAACTAAATAACACATTCATATTGATAAAAAATTTCACACTTAAAGAAAAAAATCACAAATTAACAATGACAATAACCTAAATCTACTAATACAAAATTAACAAAGTGGTGCATGAAGTTAAAGTTTCAAATTAACAAATTTAATTATTTAAATTTAACATAAATCTCTAAAATTGACAACTACAATTACATTAGCTAGCTAACAATATTCAATAAATCTAAATATGGCAAATCACTAATTCAAAGATAACCTAAATCTAAAAAAAATTGCAAAAAAAAACCCTACACATTCTACACATTCAAAACCATGGTAAATCACAAAATTAATGGATGAAACTAATCCAAAAAAACAACCTAAATCTAAGAAATTGAAAAAAAATAAAATTAAAACTCTAACCTTTAGAGGAGGGGTACAGAGGCGCTAGCTGTTAAGGAGAGAGGAAGATGGTAACAGATGATGGGAAGACGACATCGCAGTAGTGGGTGGCCTTCGGTGGGGTTGGGTGGCTGTCTGATGTCTAAAATCATCGGTTGAATTGGGTGGTCTCTGATTGAGAGAGAGAAGAGAGAAAAGATAAATGAGAGAAATGTCTGAATCTTATTTGATAAAATTAGAAAAATCAATGGGCAGGGTCATGCTGTGATCGATCTTTCTATTTAATGATTTCATCAAATTTTGATAAAAAATCTGACGGAAAACCCTATCTTGTTTGTCGGGTGTTTGAATTATATTAAATAAAAATAAATTTTTAATGAGTTTTATTTTTTTTAAAATATATTAATTTATTAAAGATAACAAAGTACAGTGTCGGATCAATTAAATAATTTTAATTTTTTTACATTAGCCGATCCTGTTCGTCAATTTTCCTTACTTTATTTTGGTAAAAATATTTTGGGAAAAAATGTGCAAAATAGGCCGAGGGAAAATATCGATTTTACATAAAAAAAATATTATAAAATAAACAAAAATTAAAGAAACCAAAGGACAGGGTCATTTTTTCCTTGATTTCTATGACCAACCCTGTTCCTTGATTTTTTTTTCTCATTTTTAGGCAATTTTTAGTAATGATAAGAGTTGAATACTTGAATTCCTTGAGCTTCATGGCTAATGAAAGCTAGCTTGTCAACCAGAGTGTTTGCTTCTCCGAAGCAATTGCTTATGAAGAATTCATGATCCTCAATTGGACTTTGAACATCTTTAGTGACTTACTTTATTCTCTAGAGTGATATTCATTCCTTGTTGGAGCACTTAAAAATTATCATAAAGTTTGTTCCCCCTAGACCTGTCTGACTCCTTTATTTATAAACCACCTTAAACCAAATAGATGGGCATTTGCTTCAGCCCTGTTGCTAGTACCTTTTCTTAATAGAATTAAGTAGGCAAAAATAGTTTTCCCCGAGTTATCTATGATAATTCCTCTACCCCCACATATCTCTTGAATACAGCTACCATCTATGTTTATCTTGAATGTTGCATATGTTGGCTTGTGCAATTTTACAATAGTGATAGTTTTGTGTCAATTTTGCGTCACAAGCTTGACATAAGGGTTCCCAATTGTCTCCAAATCTTACTTTTTTGAATTGTCTCTTGAGAACCTGCATTATGTTAAAAATAATGTTAGCTTTTGATCTGTATAAGGATAGATTTTCACCATTATATTTATAGCTACATCTGAAACTCCATGCTTTCCAACAGATAAAGATAAGAAGGCTCCTAACAATGTATGTTAAGAAAATGTTTGAGATTTTGTAGTTCCATCAATTGAGAAGAGACACTTTAATGTTAGAGTTATTGAAGTTTATGCTTAGAGATCCACAAAAAATGAACCATAAATTCTTAGCATGTTCTCCCTGGCAAACGATATGATCAACAGTTTCCAACTTTTGTGAATCACTAGAATTCCTATAACAATAACAAATGGAGTCCAAATTGATTCCCAGTCTGGCGACTTTCTTGCCAGAAGCCAACCTATAGTGGATGTCCCTCTAAGTCATAAATGAAATTTTGAAGGGGATGGTATTGTGCAAAACTTTTTTATCAACAAGATTAACAGACTTTTTTTGTCTCACTTTATCCCAAGCTGATGTAACAGAGAAATGCCCTGTAGTAGTAGAGATCCAAATGACTTTGTCTATTTTCTTAGAGAAATTCAGGAATATGTGAAGCTAATTTATTTTAAGCATAATATCAATTGAGAGATTGAAAGGGATCTGTCACGATCCGATTTCTCGGTCATGATGGCACCTACAACCCCCGGTAGGTGAACCAATCCCCGTAGCCCAGAACAGTTAGTAATGGGCTACTATCTAACAAATAAGGGAATAAGACGAATAAAATAGATAACAGGGATATAAGTATATACATATGCGGAAACTAAACCAAACCCAAGACCTGGTATCATAGTACAGAGCCAAACTACATACATGGAGTACAAATAAACCAAAAGAATATATACAGATGTCTCTGAATGGTAATAGAGTACATGAAGCAAAAGATAAACTAAAGCTAAGCTCCGATCGCCAAGAGCTCACCCTCAGCCTGAAGTAGTCCCCGACAGATCTCCAAGCACGAATCACAACGATCTACCGGCGATGGCCCACGCTAGGATCTGCACCCAAAGATGCAGGGGGTAGGGGGGAGCACCAAATGCGAAGCATACAGGTACCCAGTAGGTAAGTCATAGGTCCGACTGGGCACAATATAAGATTAAAAAGCCGCCAGGTAATAGACAGATAGAAGCAAAGCCAGGTCACATAAATCCAATGAAACTACAAGGAACTTAGCCTAGAGGGAAATTCAACAGAACACATATTGAGGCTAGTAACAGAAATCACCACCAAAGGCACAGGTGAAAGTAAGAAACAACGCACGCTGGGGTCCTGTGCCAATAACAGTGTATATAAAATAAGTTTACAAAATGGACGGTATACCGGTAACCTCAAGTGTAATAAGAAGAGAGAAAGAGTGGCAATAGGCATGCTCAGAGACATGAATCAAACTCAACTAATCACACCAATCTCATACTTATCCATACTAGAGAACAATTCTATAAGTAAAAAGCAAAAGTCTACCTACAGTCCCCCGGCCGCCCATACAACTGAGGAACACAAACAAGTGAAAACAAACCCTCCGGCATCCCATACTACCGGAGCGTACAATCAGCAAATAGCAAACAAGGGTGGAGCCTCAAACAATGAATGATATGATGCATGAACATCTCAAGTGCCATGGTATCTTTGTATGTACCTCCTCCGGCGCCGATCCGGAAGGACTCTGCCCGTATACCTCTACTCCACCGTATACCCCTCCTCCGGCACACGTAGCCCGTAGCCCCTGGCCCGGATGGCAAGGTCCATGGAGGTCCCAGACCCCATACTAAATCTCCGTATCAGAACATGTATTAAGATAGAGACCCAGTCTCGATATCAAGATAGAGATCCAGTCTCGAATATGCATGCCCAGACCCTGTCCAGGACTAAAAATAGTAAAAAAATATCTCAAAAACCCCTCCAAGGGTGCCCGGGCGTAGCCGGGTCTAAACAGTAAAAAGTCATCTCAGGTGCTCGGTCCGATCGAGGCTAAAAATCATCTCAAGTAACAAGAAAACTCAACTAGCACCCCGGCCCTGCCGAGTCTAGCGATAATCATAAAACTGGTGATTTTAAACATAATTTTACTTTCTTTCCCAAAAATCTCCACAAGTGAAATCAACCATTTCCAAATCATTTCCATAAAAAAGGGCCCCCCGGGCCATGCAAGGTTTAGAAACCAGTGTCAGTAGGCCCGAAGCCAAAACCCCAGTAAAACGTGGATAAAACCTCTTTATATGCATGGAAATGGTATGATCACACACAATAGCTGCCCCGCAGCTCACAATCAACCTATCGACCCTGCACAGGCCCACAGCTACTCAGCAAGCATAACCAGCCTAGAAGGATAATTCTATGCCTGGGACTCGCGGACATTCCCAAAATCCCACCTTCTATGTTCCAGAGTCAACAAGTCCTCACAGGACCACAAGGGTAAATAAAATATATCGACAAAAACTACAAACAACGGAGAAATAAAAATAGGCGGACATGAATAAAGCGGTCAAGGTCTGTGGTACCAACCTAATAAACCAACCCAAGGATGCCCATTAATACAATTTTATTTTATATATGCGGAGTCTAGGGAAATTAAACCGTAACCTACCTGTCGTCCGATGACAAGCCTGAACCTCTCCGAAAAATCCCCAACACGAAATCAAACTCGGACTCGGACTTGAATAACTTGACGTCGATAATTAATTCCCTTCAAAAATTAAATATAACGTCAACATAGAATTGGTTTCACCAACCCTTCACTGTATGCGTATGTATGTATAAGGAGTGGTCAATAAACATTACACTTTGTAATGAATGAAACCAAAAGTTCCAATGCTTTCAGTGAAATAGAGAGTAATAGATATAGAAGTATATTGTGAGTTAGGCAACAATTGCCTTAAGTTTGGCAGCAATTTATATTCAATTGTAATTTGCTAAATGCTTAAATGAGTAGGTGATGGCCACCTAATGGACAAGTGGCTGCATTCACTTTGGTGTGGCATCCCTTGATTCCACGTGGAATCTTGGTGTCACACCATGATAAATTCTTTTTCCGATTATGTATATATTCGGGTATTGTATAAATTCGTGGTAAAATAAATATAATATTTTAAATATACCATAATTCATAGAAAATTATTTCAAACAAACCTACTATATTATAATAATAATTTTCAACATAACTAAATTTATTCTCTCTGATAAAATATTTGCAAAGGTAATAATAATATAATATAACTTCCTACCACCTTCGACTTTTAAATAAAATATTTTCAAATACGCACGATTTTGATACTCGAGAATTCTCTCGGGATCCTCCCTTATTTTTTATAACTGTTTTGGAACTGAAATGACGTCTTAAAACGTGAAGTCGAGGCTTAAATCGAGTTTAACCTGACCCGATTCGCGACCCGATTCGTAACCCGTTTTCTGCCAGACAGTCCGCGGTAAAACAGTCATAACTCTTTACTCCGAGATCGGTTGGACGTGAGGTTTTGTGCATTGGAAACTAGACTCGTAGACCTTCGATTTGGTATTTCGGGGGACTTCTAACTCTTTATATATTGAGAGAAAAGCCCTGATACATTTGACCCAAAGATCAGAAAATTTGTTAAAGGTCTTACGATATCTTTTGTCGATTTGCTTGACTTCAAACTTAAACGTGAAAATGACCGGAAGGGTCATTACATCTTCGTATCTATCAATTAGATCAAATAGACTGAGCAATTGTCACCATTTACAGATATTGAAATGAACGCCTTTCCATTACTGATTAACTCCTATCTAACCCCATTCTATGGGACTGATGCAGCATAAATCAAAATAAAAGAAGTGGGTGTCCTAGTCTTTTTTATTTTTATGAAATGCGAGCTGTTTAGGCACAATGCAAAACAATTCCAGACTAAGTCCTGTGTTAGCTCCTTTTTTTTTGCTATTTTAACCTAACTCATTGATTAAGAATTAAGAGACTTAGTGAATTTAATTAGTAAAAAAAAAACCCCTCTTGGCGAAAAGTCAAGAAATCTACGAAGAAGAAAATTGAATCTAATTAGGCTAATTTAATGGGTAGAGAATACGAAATAGGAAATATGGATTATTTTGCATCTTGATTCAGTTTTTGAAAAAAAAAATGATTCATCGAAGAAAAAAATCAGAAACAACAATCACATTCCAGCTAACATTTCGATTTTAAACTGAACATTATTAAAAAAGCAATCTATATTCTCGTAGAATATATATGTTCTGGGATGGAAGGATTCGAACCTCCGAATAGCAGTACCAAAACCCGTTGCCTTACCACTTGGCCACGCCCCATTTAGATTTCTATGCGATACTAATAAAGTATATTGCTGGTTTTGTTTGTTTGTCAACTCTAGTCCAAATATCTATAGAGTAGATTAGATTGGTACTAGGATTTTGCTATATTTTTGGTATGTGTAGATATAGAATTCAACTTAATTTATTGATCATTACATATAATTCAATTAAGATATTGTATGAAAATATGATTTTTTTGATTCTCATTTGAGAAAAGGAGGATTTTTGATTGGGTGGGTTCAAAGAAAAAGAAGGATTTTTTGTTTACCTTACTTACTTTCCTTTTCCTGATATCAATAACTCAATCAAAATGCAATTATCTCCAAGAATAAAAAGTTGGTTATGCTTAATACCTATAGTTTGATCGGTATCTGTCTTAATTCGACCCATTAGTCGAGTAGTTTTTTCTTCGGCAAATTTCCCGAGGCCTATGCTTTCTTAATCCAACCGTAGATATTATGCCAGTCATACCTCTGTTCTTTTTTTCTTTTAGCCTTTGTTTGACAAGCTGTTGTAAGTTTTCGATGAGATCCTTAAGAATATCCTAGAAAATTCATGGCATATTTTGACCAATTCAAGGTGAAAATGGGGTTGCTCCATCGGTAAAACTGGGATAAAGTTGAGCCAAAAGATCTCAATTCAAGATAAATTCATGAGGAAGTGGTAACTCTTTAGGATCTACTCCAGCATTTAGAAATTGGTTAATCGGTAAAGACACTTGTGCTTGATGCCCCGCCCAAGAGAGAGACCCAAGTCCTAGTAGCCCTGCCAAATGGCGATTCAGCATAGATTCTACATCTTGATACCAAGCCAATTTTGGCGCAGCTTTATGATAATGAAACCAACCAGCAAAAAGTATTAATGTTGCAAAGACCAATGCCCCAGTTGCTGTACAATAGAGTTGTAATTCAATAGTTATTCCAGATGCTTGCTAAATCTGGAAAAAATAGAGGTTATTTGTATTCCTCGGAAACCCCCTCCTACGTCACCATTTAATAATTGTTGGCCCACTATTGGCCAAACCACCTGGGCACTAGGCCCAATGTGAGTTGGATCACTTAGCCACACTTCATAATTAGAAAAATGAGCACTGTGGAAATATATGTCGCTCAGCCAAAGAAATATGATGGAGAGTTGACCGAAATGTGCACTAAATATTTTTTGAGAGATCTCCTCCAAATCACTTTTATGGCTATCGAAATCGTGAGCATCAACATGTAGGTTCCAAATCCAAATGGTAGTATCAGCCCCTTTAGCTATTGTTCTTGAGAAATGACCCGGTCTAGCCCATTCCTCGAAAGAAGTTTTTATGGGATCCCTATCTACCAAAATTTTAACTTCTAGTTTCGGTGAATGAATAATCATTGATTCCTCCTCTTTCCGAACAACACATAAAAAGAGACCCGCCAACAGTCAAATAATTAGTGAACCTTAGAGATAGAGAGATATTTCTATAATTAGTTCGTTTCTCTTCTATTTTTCTATCTCCCATCTTTCTATTTTCTTTAGTTATTTACTAAAGCAATTATTATCTGGAAGTCGATCTGGGGCAAGTGTTCGGATCTTTTATGACATATCCTTGAGGCGCTCAACGGACCTTTTAACCTTTTAAAAACCTTTTTTGGGCTTTGGATTGATCCAAAAATGACTTATTTGTGCAACCTAGTGTATATTCATAGAAGTTATTAGATGGAGCTCTTTATATTTTTACCTAGAAGATTTTAATTATTCTATTCCAAATCACGCAAGTAGCCATTAGACATTACTATGAGACATCCCCGGTATATATATCTAGTGATTCGAGGGTTTCTTTTATTAGTTTTAATAATAAAAAGAAGTCTATTTTGTACTCTATCTGTGTATCCTTCTTTATTCCTAAAAAATACCAGATGAAATAGAAGTGAAATAGAAGGCTTAGAAGGGAGATAATGAAATTATGTGATTGGGTCTTTCAAAAGCAAATGAATGATCCATTTTTTAGTTAACTGATCTGATGGGTCCAACAAACAATTAATTATAACAAATATCTAAATTCTAAATAAAAATAAAATAATAAACTAAGATTCTAAATAAAGGATAATAAATAAGCTGGATCTTCTTTTATTTGAAACGTCTCGTGATCTTCAACCAAGTATGTGCTTCAATATAATTGTCTGGAGTAAGCGCTATAGCCTGTTTGCAATACTCATCGGCTTGATCGAACCAAGCCTCTACAATTTCAGAATCTCCCTGTTGAATGACCTGTTCTCTCCGGCCGGAATAGGCAGTTCAATTCCTTCCCTTAGAGCTGTACTTGAGAATTTCTTAGCTCATACGGCGTAACAGTCAATTCTTTTGGTGTCCCATTTTGATCTATACCATATCTAATAAAATCTAATCAGATTTCTCATGGATCTATCCCATTTTTATGGTTGCGTCGAGATATTTTTTCACAGGACCTCCCCTACAGTATCTTCACCACAGTAGAGTTTAACCACCAAGTTCAGGATGGATTGGTGTGGTTCCTCTAAGCCTAGGATACCAGAATATCGAACAATGAACGAAGAAAGGCATGAGAAAAAAACATATTGGATAGTGATTGTGAGGCCCCAATTCTTGACTGGAGGGGACACCAGCCTCTGCCCTTCCATCCCTTGGATAGACAGAGAGGGAGGGTAGAGATTTTGGTTTTTTTATGTTTTCAAAGATTTGAACAATGGTTTTTTCGTGTTGTCAAAGATTTGAACAATGAAAATAGATTGCGAGTGCCTGATCGAAATGATCAGGTCATGTAGGAACAAGGTTCAAGTCTACCGATTTTTTAGGATGCCTCAGCTGCATTCATCACTGCACTTCCACTTGACACCTATCGTAATGATAAATGGCTCATCTCGCCGTGACTTGGCCCAACCCTAGACATTCTAATAATTTCCGGTGGAGCGGTTAAATGCTAGAGATCAGAAAGAACACCAACGACAAAAGCACTCTACTTGGCCGACACTGACACTGAGAGACAAAATATAGGGGAGCAAATGGGATTACATATCCCAGTAGTCCTAGCCATAAATAACGGATACTAGTCGTTATGAGTATCGACTCGTGCAGTGTTGTAGCTGCCGTGAATCCTCTTAAAAGAGAGGGGTGCCTTTGGGAACATGGACACAAGTGGTGCACGACTATCTTCAGCTCGTTCCATAAGGTGTTGGGTTAAGTCCTGCAATGAGCACAACCCTCGTGTTTAGTTGCCATCATTGAGTTTGGAATCCTAAACAGATTGCCGGTGATAAGCCAGAGGAAGGTGGGGATGACGTCAAGTCATCATGCTCCTTATGCATTGGGCGACACACGTGCTACAATGGCTGGGACAAAGGGTCGCGATCCCTCGAGGGTGAGCTAACCCCAAAAACCCGTCCTCACCAAAATTCAATTAAGAAAATAAATTAAGGAAATACAAAAAAAGGGTAGTGATTTGTATATAACTTTGTATGACTTTTCTCTTCTATTTTTTTGTATTTCTTCCCTTTCCTTTTCTATTTGTATTTATTTATCATTTCTTCCATTTCTTCCATGTTCTATAATGACAAAACATCTTATTTTATTGATCTTCGAAATAAAAAATTCAGGCATTTCGGGTGGTTTTCCATTTTTCATTGGAAAGCTACTAAAGCTAAAAAAGAAATCAAGTTTTCTTTTCTCACTTAACTTGATTGAATCCATTATGGATTCAATAAATCTAAGTAAATTATAGTTTTATTTTCCACTTATTCTTTATTTATTCTCCTATCTATACTTTTTTGTATGTATTTTATTTGGATTAGATTTGTAATGCCATTCCAACACAAGTCCTTTTTTAATATTTTTTATTATTTTCAAGTGAAATTTCTTTTGTTTTTTTCAATATTCAATATTTATATTGACAACAGTGTATCAATAATTCTTATTTTATGTATGGACAATTCCTCAATATCTTGTTCATTCGCAATAAAATATTTTTTTTTACGTCGGTAAAAAAACATTCTTTTTGGGGGAGAGATACTATTTCACCAATCGAGTCACATGTATCTAACATATTCATACCTAACAATTTTTCACAAAGTGGTGATGAAACGTATAACTTGTACAAATCTTTCCATTTTCCAAGTTGATCCGATCCATTCGTTTGTAGAGCTATTTACTCGATCACAGACATTTATGGAAAACCTCTAACAGAGGGGAAAATAGTCAATTTTGAAAGAGTTTATCGTCAACCTCTTTCAAATATGAATCTATCTGATTCAGAAGGGAAGAACATGCATTAGTATCTCAATTTTAATTCAAACATGGGTTTGACTCACACTCCATGTTCTGAGAAAGATTTATCATCCAAAAAGAGGAAAAACTATAATCTTTGTCTAAAGAAATGTGTTGAGAAAGGGCAGATGTATAGAACCTTTCAATGAGATAGTGCTTTTTCAACTCTCTTAAAATGGAATCTATTACAAACATATATGCCATGGTTCCTTACTTCGACAGGGTACAAATATCTAAATTTGTTATTTTTAGATAATTTTTCACACCTATTGCCAATACTAAGTAGCAGTCAAATTTTTTTATCTATTTTTCCTGATATTATGCATGGATCAGGTATATCATGGAAAATTCTTCAGAAAAAATTGTGTTTTCCACAGTGGAATCTGATAAGTGAGATCTTGAGTAAGTGTTTACATAATCTTCTTCTGTCCAAAGATATGAATCATCAAAATAATGAGTCACTATTGATATCAACACATCTGAGATCACCAAATGCTCAGTAGTTCCTCTATTCAATCCTTTTCCTTCTTCTTGTTGCTGGATATCTCGTTCGTACATATCTTCTCTTTGTTTTTCGGGCCTCTAATGAGTTACAGACAGAGTTCAAAAGGTCAAATCTTTGATGATTCCATCATCTATGATTGAGTTGCAAAAACTTCTGGATAAGTATCCTAAATCTGAACCGAATTCTTTCTGATTAAAGAATCTCTTTCTAGTTGCTCTTGAACAATTAGGAGATTCTCTAAAAGAAATACGAGGTTTTGCTTGTACCGACAACATGCTTGGTCCCGCTTATGGGGTCAAATCAATATGTTCTAAAAAGAAAGATTGGAATATCAATCTCATCGAGATCATCAATTTCATACCAAATCCCATCAATCGAATCACTTTTTCGAGAAATACAAGACATCTAAGTCATACAAGTAAAGAGATCTATTCATTAATAAGACAAAGAAAAAATATGAACGGGGATTTGATTGATGATAAAATAGAATCCTGGGTTGTGAATAGTGATTCAATTGATGATGAACAAAGAGAATTCTTGGTTCAATTCTCCACCTTAATGACAGAAAATAGGATTGATCAAATTCTATTAGGTGTGACTCATAGTGATCATTTATCAAAGAATGACTCTGGTTATCAAATGATTGAACAACTGATACGCCCAAATTACACCTCCTTTAAGAAGTGTAAGTGGTCACTGATCAAATATAGAACCCAACGAAGGTTGGGGTCAATCCCATAGGGAATATCATAGGACTATGGTTGATATGTGTTTACTTGCGCTGTTAGCCATTTATTTCCCTACGAAGGGGGGTTTTAATGTAACAAGTAGTAATTGTAACTAGAATGTAAACAAGTAACACGTGACAGTTTTAAGAGTTTTAATTAATGGGAGAGATGACTAGGGTAGTCTTCCCCATGATATCATAACTTAGTAAGGCGTTGTACTTAGTAAACTAGTTTGGTGCTTAGCATGTAGAATCGGTAAATTAGGTTCACCAAAATCCTTGGTCCGGCAGTTAGATGCATTTCACCACACTCCTTGGTCCGGTCGTGGGTGTGTGATTTACTAACTCTTACCCTAGATCCCAGATTATCTATTCTCGGACAAGGTCTAGCTATTAGATAAGGGTTGGTAGCCTTAAATCTTCGTTGTTAAACAACCCTTTTCCCATACGTTACCTCCTTAGTCCGGCAAGTAAGGATAAGGCGAGTTCTAACGTTGCGCACCATTAAAAAGAAATCAAAGCGAAGGGAAGAACAATACATGACTAAACACCGCCCTAGCGTACCCAAGTACTTTGCCTACTTCGTTAATCCTTCATGGTTCCCACAACCCTAGTTGTGGATTTAGATACTCAAGTTCATAAGTAAACAATCAAAAGTTATTAGTCTGTTCATGATCATATACTTACGATAAGAGATAATGAAATCCGGAATCTTGATAAATGAAGATGAAGCAAGAACAATGAACTATGAATGTATTCAACTCTCAAAACCAAGAACAAACTAAAATCACAATATTTTGAATATGTTTTCTCCAAGGTAGCGAGAATAAAAAAATGTAAAATAAACCTAGGAAAAATATTTATAGACAATGAAAATCTTGTCCTAACAAAACTAGGAAACTGAACTCGGCAGGGAACACGATTTGGAATGATGACCCATCATTTGAAATGATGGTTCGTAGTCTATTAAGGTCAACCATGGTCCTGGATCGTCAATATATTCTGTCATAAGAAACTACTGGTGGAACCATGAATCGTACTTCTAAATGACGGCTTGTCTCCTGACTCGTGATTTCTTGGTCCATTCTTGTTCCTTCACTGATCAGTGACTACGAGTCTAACAGGATGGACCGTGCTTTGGAAGTATGGTTCATACAATGATCCGTGCTTCCTGCTCCTCCTTTTGAACATCTGTAGTATATCCAGTCTACGAGTCGACAAGACAAGCCGTGTTTTGGAACAATGACTCGTAGACTGAGTCGTACTTCTCATCCCTTTTTGCACAGTTTCTGAACTTTGGTGTACTAGTTAACAGGACGGGTCCATGGTCCAGAACCACGGACCATCAAATAATCTATCATCCCTGTAGCCTTCCTTTTTTAGCTCAATTTTTGACACTTTGCTCTAGGATCTATTTTTCGTGCACACTTAACAAAAAACATCATATCTACCAACAAAATGCTAAAGAACTTGCGGTAATCCTAAGTATTAAGCATTGAAAGTGACGTACTTCTATGTCACATCAACACCCTCAACATAAGACTGTTTCTTGTCCTCAAGCGACAACAGAAAACCATCCTAAAATGATGCTTTAGCAAAACAAAACCAGGAACTACGACAGTCATTTTTAGCAATTCAGCTCACAACAAGTATCCCCGTACTTTTTCAATACAAAACAAGTGTACAAGTTCCATTTATCAAGACAACACAAGAGGATCCATGGACGACATTACGCTATCAATAGATGATTTAAAATACACATATGAGACTCACCCTAAAAGTCAGCAGTTAAAGTTGCTCTAGTGCCCTCACCACAAAGAAGTCCCAATCACACACTAATACAGTTAAAATCTCTGGGACTGAGCTAGAACACTCACACTCACAAAGATATTCAAGCAATGTGTGCACAATACCATAGGCTTGCCCTTATTTTCTATGCCTCGGCTTTCGAACAGTTGGGTTAGGATCATTATATCATCTTACTCGGCTTGTAACTTAGGCTCAGGGACGGGTATGGTAGATATGGGAATTAGTGACTAAGCTCTCCTTGACACTATGCTATGCATCTTCCACTTTTCAGGCTAACTCTATTCTTTCTTCCTCTTTTTCTCCCTTGTTATTTCTTCATTTTCATTAATTGACGGGTGCGTCTTTTATTTCAGACTAATCTTTTCATCACATATCTTTCTCTTTTTTTTTTCTTTTTCTAGCATATCTGCCACACCCAGTATTTCTCCTTTTTATTACTAACCCCTTCTTTTCATACCCATATTTTGCACTTGCCTTTATAGTAGCCACCCTCAACTTAGGCGATTTGCTTGAGTTGAGATACACAATGTCCAAGGAAGGGTCGAAAGCCGGTGCAATATTTTCATCAAATACAACCAAAGCGTCAGGTGGAAAATCTCCACTAGGCTCGTGGAAAACAATACTCTCGGATGCTGATGAATGAGCCTTCGCCCTTGCCACTGGATTTTCCGTATCTCAAATAAGGGATATGTATTGGAAACTAGTTGCCTACACGAACCTATCTACTCCTGTCATCTCGGGCACCTCAGTTGCCTGACATAGCTGAGTGACCAGGCAAGGGAATTGAATGGATCTGGATGGCCGCAACGCTCTTTCTTTTATTTCTTCCAAAATGATGCGGGAAATGATAAGGTCATATCTGGACATAATATCTGCAACCAAGATGTCCCGATCTAGAGTGAGTGTATTATCTGCTACAGTGGGTACCAATCAATGCCTAACCACAAACCACCAGAACTTTCCAGATATGCTCAATGATGCTTTGGTGATCTTTACAATTTTTGTTGTCAACCTTGGTGGGTTTTCGCTAGTGATAACCGAGGCAATCCACCTAACAGGTGTTTTCTTCCATCTAAACTATTCCAACTGGGCATCCAAATTCGGCTGGAATACTGGTGCTACAAATTTTAGGCCATAAATGAGGCACTGAATGGTGCGCTCCGAGATGCCTACCTAGACCCTTCTTACTTGCACTTTCTCCAAGGCCGGTTGCGACTTCAGACTCTTTCCTTTTTAGCACATATTTGTTAGCGTATCTGTGTATGCTGCATAAAACTCATGAATTAGCACCGGGTTATATGGGCCACCCAGCCAACTCATCCACTGGAATACATAATGATCATACAACCCCTTGACGTCAGCCATGTCAACTAACCCCACAGATCTAATCTCTATCTCTTCATGGATGCTACGCCTTGGGTGCCTTTTCTCAATCAAATCCAAGCCTTCATGGTAGAACCAAGACGTACCCTCAATAGCCAATCCGACCCTATCACACACTCCGGTGTTTTAGCATCTAAAGGTAAGGGGAGCTACGGGGATGGCCTCATCAACTTGTGGCTCTATTGTAGAAGGAAATTCTTAGGTGGCTTTGCTAGCATTTTCATTATCACTCTGGTTAGAACTTTCTGAATCTGACTCTGAACCTTTATTGTTCTTGCTTCCCGAAGTTGTAGCATCCCTGGATTCAGAATCTTTCAGACCAGCTTTCTTATGGTGATGAAACAGAAGCAAACTCACACTCTCCTTCTTCAGACTGGGAAGAGGTTGTATGTTCTTGAGCCTTCGCTTGCTGCCTAGTGGTCCGAGGTACTGCTTCTGGGTCAGAGTCAATAGTATAAACCTCCTCGGATCCACTGTCTTCTGACTTAGAGTCTTCATCTTGTAGTTGTCTTTTCTTTCAGATCATTGCCTCTGAGTCTTTACCTGAGACCTTCTTCTGCGTATTCTTTGGTGGCATTGTACCTGCGGGGTGGAATTCATTAGTACAGAGTAATCAACACAAAACAGAGGCAAAAAAATGTTGCAGGCACAGACTACAGATTGGTCTACGAGCCGTAAACCAAGAATACGGTTCGTCAACCAATTCGTGGTTCCAGGAGATCTTTTCAGTAACAAGGACCATGACTCACTTGACGGTCCGTGGTTCTGGACCATGGACATGTCTTGTTAAGTCATAGTCTATTTTCATAGCATGATCAATTTTTTTCAAACTTTGGTTCAGTGACCACATATTATTAGACGGTCTTTAGTGGTGAACTATGGCTCATCCTGTGAGTCGTTGTTCATCTAACAGATGCCTTCAGGTGGGACTTAGATTTTACGAGTAAGTTTACGGTCTATAAATTGAATTATGATTCGTAGATCCACTCATAATTTCTGAGTAACTAGTTTTATCATCAAAAACTCCCTCCTTCAATTTTACATAGATTTATTCAAGTTTGACAACCAAAATTCCCAATTTTTTCAAAGTTCAAACCTATCACATATTACAGCTCTTCCTCACAGTCATCTAGGGCTTAAAAATTTTGCTTTTCAAATTTAACAAGAGCCTTAACCTCGGCTTGATCTTAAGAAAGAGAACAAAAAGGGAGAGAAAACTTACTCTTGATGATCGACTCTCTCTTTAAAAAAACCTGCGTGATTTGATGGATTATGAGAGTGTAATAGTTTTGATTTACTACTTAAGATTTGAGAAGGAATTTAAGATGATTTAGGATTGAAGGAGGGAGTAATTTTTGGTATTTACTTTAAAAAAATGGCAGTTACCTAGTGTTGAAGGGAATAAGAAGAATAGAAGTTGGGTTGGTTTTAATTTTTAAACTTTTGGTCTGACCCGCTTCTTACTGTACCTGGGACTTACGAGTTGGAACTACGGTCCATCTTCCTGAAAGACAGTCCGTCGTTCATCTTATGGTTCTTCATTGTGAACTTACCTGCTCTTAGGGATGACAATAGGATATATGGTCCGTTGTTGTGAAGGACGGACCGTCTTGTTAAATCGTTGTCAGTCCCATCAAAGACTTAGCAATTTCTTGCTTTAGTGGTCACACTTTTCTGTATGGTCCATCTTTTGGAAGCACGGACCATCCTGTCAGTCGTCGTTCCTCTTTTCAGAGAGCCATCAATTTTACTCCAGGAACCATGAGTTGGTTTATGGTTCATCATTCCAAATAACAGACCATTAACTCATTTGTGATTTCTGAGGATCCCTGCACTAGTATTCTTTCCTTCTCACCTACATATAAAACAAGCATTAGTCTTGGGTTGCCTCCCAAGCAGCGCCTGATTTAATGTCGTGGCACGACGCGAGTGTTTTAGGTACTCAGACTTCGCCAAAACACTTCTACAAAAGCAAAAATAACAAAATAAAAAGAAAAAAATCCATGTGTTGCTTCCCATGCAGCGCCTGATTTAACTTCGCGGCACGACGCAAGTTTATTGATTACTCAAACTTCATCAAACTCCTTGGGTGGGACAAATTCATCAAGGCTCCAGGCTTCAATTGTTTTGAGATCCTCTGTTGTGCCAAAATAGGCTTTGATCCGCTGTCCATTAGCCTTGAACCTCTTCCCTTCATGGTTTTCAAGTTCAACGGCCCCATAAGGAAACACTTGTACCACCTTGAATGGTCCAATCCACTTGGACTTGAACTTGCCAGGAAACATGCAAAGTCTAGAATTGAAAAGTAGGACCAAGTCACCCGGCTGGAAGTTTCTCTTTTCTATCCTCCGGTCATGGTACATCTTCATCTTCTCTTTATACAAGGCTGAACTTTCATATGCATTCAGACGAAACTTATCCAACTCATTCAATTTCCCAAGCCTCTGCAATGATGCCTCAGACCAATATAAGTTTAGCTTCTTCAATGCCCATATGGCCTTATGCTCTAACTCAACTGGAAGATGGCACGCCTTAACAAACACGAGCTGATATGGTGACATGCCTATTGGGGACTTGAATGCAGTCCGGTATGCCCACAAAGAATCATCTAACTTCCGTGACCAATCCTTTCTATTGGCATTGACAGCCTTGTACATGATCGATTTTATATCTTTGTTGGCAACCTCTACTTGCCCACTAGTCTGGGGATGATAAGGGGTTGTAACTCAGTGTTTACTCCATATTTCTCAAGCAAAGCTCGAAATAACTTGTTGCAAAAGTGAGAGCCTCCATCACTAATTATTGCCCTTGGTGTATCAAATCTGGAGAAGATGTTCTTCTTTAAGAACACTCTGACACACTTGCCTTCATTACTGGGAAGCGCAACTACCTCAACCTACTTAGATACATAGTCCACAACCACCAATATATACTGGTATCCATTGGTCATCACAAAAGGATCCATGAAGTCTATACCCCAAACATCAAACAGCTCAATCAGAAGGATGGGATTAAGGGGAAGCTTATGCCTCCTTGATATGCCTCCTTCCCTTTGACATCTGTTGCAAGCCTTAGCAAACTCATGGGCGTCTTTGTGAATAGTCGGCCAATAGTAGCCTCATTGTAAAATCTTGTGTGCAAGTCAGAAACCACTATGATGGCCCCCAATGGGAGATGAATGGCAATCCTCTAGTATCTCCATCATCTCAGCTTCAGGAACACATCTCCAGATCATAGTATCAGCACACACAAGGAACAAGAATGTCTCCTCCCAGAAATACTTCTTGACATCAGACATGAATTTTCTTCTTTGGTGGACAGACATATCATCAGGCATTAAATCACTTGCCAAATAATTGGCAATGTCAGCAAACCATGGAATCAAATATGGCGAAGCAGCTAACACTTGTTCATCAGGAAACTAATCATCTATCTCCTGCTCATTGTTCAGCTTCAACATTGCCTCTTCTATTAGCCTAGACAAGTGGTCTGCTACCTGATTCTCTGTACCCTTTCGGTCCTTGACTTCAAAATCAAACTCTTGTAGTAGCAACACCCATCGAATCAGCCTTGGCTTAGCATCCTTTTTTGCCATGAGATAACGAAGAGATGCATGGTCAGTATGCACCACCACCTTGGTGCCAAGCAAGTAAGATCTGAATTTTTCGAAAGTATAGACCACAACAAGCAGCTCTTGTTCAGTCACAGTATAATTCTTTTGAGCCGCGTTAAGTGCTTTGCTAGCATAGTATATATGATGAAGAATCATTTTGCGCCTTTGACCTAAGATTGCTCCTAGCTCCACTCCACTAGCATCATACATAACTTCAAAAGGCTGAGACCAATCAGGAGAGATAATAATAGGAGATGAGACCAACTTTTCTTTAAGGCACTCGAATGCCTTCAAACATAAATCATCAAACACAAACTTTACCTCCTTCTCCAATAACTTGCACAATGGATTAGCAATTTTGGATAAGTCTTTGATAAACCTCCTATAGAATCCAGCATGCCCCAAAGAGCTTTGAATCCCCTTTACAAAAACAGGTGGAGACAATTTTTAAATCACCTCGATCTTCACTTTGTCAGCCTCTATACCCTTCTTAGAGATCTGATGGCCAAGCACTATACCCTCTTTCACCATGAAGTGACACTTTTCCTAATTCAGCACCAAATTACACACTTCACATTGTTTCATCACACAACTCAGATGATCCAAACAATCTTCAAAAGAGTCACCCACTATCGAAAGTCATCCATAAATTCCTTGATAGTGTCCTCTACCATGTCTGAGAAAATAGACATCATGCAATGCTAAAATGTCACTGGTGCATTGCATAAACCAAAAGGCATCCTCTTGAAAGCAACCGTCCCATATGGACAGGTGAAAGTGGTCTTCTCATGGTCTTCAGGAGCAACCAAAATCTGATTCTATCCTAAATAACCATCAAGAAAACAATATCATCCTCTACCTGCAAGATGGTCAAACATCTGATCCATGAATGGCATTGGAAAATGGTCCTTCTCAGTCTAAGCATTTAACTTCTTATAATCCGTGCATATGCGCCAGCCTGTGATTGGCCTCACCAGAATCAACTCATTCTTTGAGTTTGGGACTACAGTAATCCCACCTTCTTTGGCAGACACTAAACCAGGCTCACTCACTTGCTATCCGCAATAGGTTAAACCACACCTGCATCTAGCCACTTAATAATCTCCTTCTTGACGACCTCTTGCATAGGCTGATTCAACCTATGCTGGTGCTCAATACTCAAAATACAATCTAGAGCGAGCTGAATTTTATGTGTACAGATTCCAGGTAGAATCCCAATGATGTCTGCGATGGTCCAACCAATGGCCCTCTTAAGCTTCTTCAACACAGAAACCAAAGCCTCAACTTTCCCTTCAACTAAATCGACAGCAATAATAACTGGTAAGGTCTCATTTTCTCCTAGGAACACATACTGAAGATGGGTTGGAAGCGCTTTGAGCTCCAAGACTAGAGGTTCCTCAATAGATGGTCTGGCAGGCGGTGTCTGTCTATTTTTCAAGTCCAAGTAAAGCTTCTTTTGAGCATAGCTGTAAGACCCCATACCTTCTAGTGCTTCAACCATATAGTCATACTCATTAATATCAAAGTTCATAATCACACCCGCAAGTACCTCAACACCAAGTTTCTCCTTAACAGGCATAACTAACTGATCCTCATCAACCACATCAATAACAGAAATCACTTGCATATCATCATGGTGCTTCATAGACTGGCAGACATTAAAGGTGACTACCTCATCATTCAATCAAAACATCATCTGCCCAGTCTCTAAGTTAAAAAATGCGCGTCCAGTGGAAAGGAATGGGTGCCCCAAGATGATAGGAACTTCAAAGTCCACCTCACAGTCAAGAATTACAAAGTCCACAGAGAAGATGAAAGTATCAACTTTCACAAGCACATCATAAAGAATCCCTACAGGCCTTTTCACAGTTCGATCTACCATAAAAAACCACATTGTAGTCAGTTTGGGGGCTCCCAAGCCCAACTATTTAAACAATGCTAGTGGCATCAAATTTATACCAGCACCGAGATCACACAATGTCTTAGCAAAGTAAATTGCTCCAATCTTACAAGGGATAGTAAATGCTCCCCGGTGTTCTTTCTTCTACACCAAAGAACGGGAAGCTATTGCACTATAATGGTGCAGATTATCAGTTAGCTCAAAGCTTACCGTCCTCTTCTTAGTCACCATATCCTTCATGAATTTAGCATATCCATGCATCTGCTACAATGCTTCAACTAACGAAATGTTGACTAAAAATTATTTAAGCATGGAGATGAACTTGTGAAATTTGTCGTCCTCAACCTTTTTCTTCAATCTATGTGGGTAAGGTGGAGGAGGCAATGGCATGGGTTTCATGACCGGTGAAACCTTTTTGCTCTTTGCTTTCAACTCAGAAGACTTCCTCTCACTTGGCCCTTCACCACTATATTTTTCCTCAGACTCGATCATAATTTCAGCATCTTCATTTTCAACTTCGATCGGCTCATCAACAACTATAGGTATGGGAGGATCATCAGTCTGCTTTCCGCTTTGGGTGGTCACATCCATAACCTATCGATCATTCTTAGGATTCTGAATGGTGTCACTTGGATGGGTACCCTTTTGATGCAGATTCATGCTAGTAGACATCTGGTGCATTTGCGTCTTAAGCTAATTTATGGAAACAGAATGGGAATCCACTCTCTGACTGATATTTGAAAGGTCATCTTTTATCTTTTTTATGCTTGCATCCGTAGAATCCACCTTTTGAAATACTTTGTTGAGCATCTCCCTCATGGTAGGTTGTTCAGGTCTATCTTCGCGATTTCCAGGAGGGACATAAAGACCACTTCTATCATTCATGTATCCATCCTTTTTGTGTCAATCACCATCCCTGTCTCTAGCTCTGCTCTTATATCTGTAGCTGGACCGATTGTACTAGTCATATTTATCTCTGTTCCGACCTTGATTTCCTTGGCCAGAGGCCTGGAAACCCGCCCCATGATCATTCAGATAACTAACCTCCTCATCGGATGAGTAATCGTCTGGCCTTGGTGCTTTCCCTTGTGAGCCGATGGCTTTCACCTTCTCTACTCTCTTACCTAGGATTTTCTTTGCAATCAACCCAACACTCGTATTCATCTCAGCATCTTCTTGCTTGAGGTCTTGAAATTCATTGAAATCCACAGACTTACCAACCGCATATGTACCTGCTGGGGACTCTAACTCTCTAGTATGCCATGCTCTGTTGGTTTTGGCGACCCTGTCAAGCATCTCAGAAGCTTAAAAATATGAATTTTTCATGAATGCTCCTCCAGTTACAGTGTCAGCTACTGTTTTTGTGTTGGCGTTTAATGCTTTGTAGAAGATCTCCATCAGATACCCTAAAGGAATTCTGTGTTTCAGAACTTGTTTCAACTTCTTCTTGAACCTCAACCAAGCCTCATATAATACCTCTGCAGGTAGCTGCTTGAAATTGTAGACCTCTTGCTTCAGCTGAAACATCCTTGATGGAGAAAATAATCGCTCTATAAATTGAGTCTTCAACTCGTTCCAAGTGTATATGGAATTATCGAGCAGTTCTGAGAGCCATACAGTTGCCTCGTCAGTCAATGAGAATGGAAACAACCTCAGTCTAATAGCATGTTGTCCCACTCCTGGTAGATTATATGCCTTGCAAATATGAGTAAAATTCATCATATGAAGATTTGCATCTTCTGTAGGTTTTCCAGCATACAGTCCCTTCAGGTTCAACAACTGGATCATGATGCTGGTGATGTCAAACTTCATTCCATCAGTCAGTGGTGGCAACACTATGGTCCCAGTAATTCCCAATTCCTCCACTTCTTCCTCATCATCATAATCATAGTAGCGAGGGGCGTGTCTGGGATGTTGAATCTGTCGGCCACTATTCTGTGGGAAATTCCATCTAGCTATTGCCTCGTCTCGAATAGCTTGTTGTCGTGCTTGCCTTTCTTGCAAGAATCATAGAATAATACATAATAAAAGACTTACTTGTATTAATCATGAAAATTACCTAAAAGTAGAAAAATATATAATCCGGGAACACAAATAAATAATAAAGGAGAAGAATAGAATAAACCAAAATTCTCTGACCTCCACGGCAGTTCTTAGCTCTTCCTAGCTTACAAAGTAAAAAAATAAAACAAGTAACACCTGACAGTTTTAAGAGTTGTAATCAATGGAAGAGATGACTAGGGTAGTGTTCTCCATGAGATCATATCTTAGTAAGGCTTTGTACTTAGTAAACTAGTTTGGTGCTTAGCATGTAGAATCGGTAAGTTAGGTTCACCTAAATCCTTGTTTTGGCAGATAGATGAATTTCACCACACGCCTTGGTCCGGTCGTGGGTGTGTGATTTACTCACCCTTACCTTGGATCCCAGATTAGCTATTCCCGGACAAGTTCAAGCTATTAGATGAGGGTTGGTAGCCTCAAATCTCCATTGATAAACAACCCTTTTCCCATCCATTACCTCCTTATTCCTGCAAGTAAGGATAAGGAGAGTTCTAACGTTGCGCACCATTAAAAATCAATCAAAGCGAAAGGAAGAACAATACATGCATTAACACCGCCCTAGCGTACCCAAGTACTTTTCCTACTTCATTATTCCTTCATGGTTCCCACAACCCTAGTTGTGGATTTAGCTACTCATGTTCATAAGTAAACAATCAAGAGTTATTAGAGCGTTCATGATCATATACTTACGATAAGAGATAAAGAAATATGGAATCTTGATAAATGAATATGAAGCAAGAACAATGAACTATGAATGTATTCAACTCTCAAAACCAAGAACAACCTAAAATCACAATATTTCGAATATGTTTTCTCCAAGGTAACGAGCATAAAAAAATGTAAAATAAACCTAGGAAAAGTATTTATAGACAATGGAAATCTTGTCCTAAGAAAACTAGGAAACTGAACTCGGCAAGGAACACGGGTTGGAATGATGACCCGTCATTTGAAATGATGGTTCGTAGTCTATTAAGGTCAACCATGGTCCTGGCTTGTCAACATCTTCTGTCATGAGAAACTACTGGTGGAACCATAAATCGTAATTCTGAATGACAGCTCGTCTCCTGACTCATGGTTTCTTGGTCCATTTTTGTGCCTTCTCTGATCAGTGACTACGAGTCTAACAGGACGGACCATGCTTTGGAAGTATGGTTCGTACAATGATCTGTGCTTCCTGCTCCTCCTTTTGCACATTTGCGGTATATCTGGTCTACGAGTCGACAGGATGAGCCATGTTTTGGTACGATGACTCATAGACTGTGTTATACTTCTCATCCCTTTTTGCACTATTTGTGAACTTTGGTGTTTGAGTTAACAGGATGGGTCCGTGGTCCAGAACCACGGACCGTCAAATGATCCATCATCTCTATAGCCTTCCCTTTTTAGCTCAATTTCTGACACTTTGATCTAGGATCTATTTTTCATGCACACTTAACAAAAAACATCAAATCTACCAATAAAATGCTAAAGAACTTGCGATAATCCTAAGTATTGAGCGTCGAAAGTGATGTACTTTTACGTCACATCAACAACCAGGAGCAATTTACTTACGATACTTAGTTGACATTCATAAAAAGCATCTAATGAATTATGTGTTCAATCCATCTTGTTTAGCAGAAACACGGATATTCCTTGCTCATTATCAGACAATCACTTATTCACAAACTTGGTGTGGGGAAAATAGTTTTCATTTCCCATCTCATGGAAAACCCTTTTCACTCCGCTTAGCCTTATCCCCCTCTAGGGGTATTTTAGTGATAGATTCTATAGGAACAGGATGATCCTATTTTGTCAAATACCTAGTGACAAACTCCTATGTTTCTTTCATTACGGTATTTCTGAACAAGTTCCTAGATAACAAGCCTAAAGGTTTTCTTCTTGATGAGATCAATATTGATAATAGTGATGATATTGATGATAGTGACAATCTTGATGCTAGCGACGATATCAATTGTGACCTTGATACAAAGTTGGAATGTCATGCCCCGAGGCTATCCCCTAGACGTAACATGGGACCCAAGATCACAAGTAACCTCAAGATAACCCTCTGGCATTAGCATGACTTAAAAATTAAACCAAACATACGAATGAAAGATTAACTGAAGTAATGAGCAACTTAATCTATTTATAAAATATAAGTCTAAAAATGACAAGCTGAATTAAGCTGAATATCTGACTCTATGTCTGAAAGTCTCTACTACTGATGAGCTGCTAGGACAAGCCCCCAGCTAACTCTAACTACAAAAAACTGAATGAAAGAACTAATAGTCTAGAATGAAGCTAAACTCCAAGTCCTCGAATGAGGAGGACTCACCAAGCTGGTTGGATGTGTTGCTGATCTACTAGCCTCAAATCTGGAGACAGATTAAGAATCTACATCATAATAGGATGCAACACAAAGAGTTATGCGGTCAGTACTATGGAATGTACTTTGTATGTGAGATATGCATATGTCATGATAAAATATACTTGAAAGCATGGTTAAAACTTAGTTCATGCATAAAATAGAAGGAATCATAAGTAAATATCAAAGTTTGAACGTAAGTCATAAAACAATAAGCCAAGCTTCAAAATAGATTATCATATAACTTAAAACCTTGAAAACATTCATACAGGAGTTTATCTTAACCGACATAAACTATGATGAGCTACATGGAGTCCAGTGTCATACACCTACAGTAAAAAACACTACTAAAAAATGGGCCTACGGGAACATGTATGCTAGTAACCATTTTTAAACTGTTGCTAAAAATAGTCTATTGCAACGGTTATAACCGTCGTCAAAAGGTTTGGTAGCTATTGACACGACTTAATCATATGATCGTTGCCATTGGAATTTAACTGTTGCAATAAGACTACCTATAGCAACGGTTTAGTGCACCGTTGCAGTAAATCCATCTATTGTAACAGTTGTTTAAAATTTTTTATTTGTTGGAACGGTCTATTAATTCAAAACTTTTGGTGACGGTCATAACCGTAGCAATAGACTATTTTTAGCAACGGTTTAAAAATGATTACTAGCATATCTGTTCTCGTAGGCCAATTTTCTAGTAGTGTCCATATTTTTCCTCAATTATTTTTGTCACCCGCCAATGGTAATTTTTTTCTTTTAATTTTGTACGATAATTATTATTAATTATTTATATTTTAATATGTAGATGGTATTTATCAAATAGCAATCCAATTCAAGTTGTACTATACCTCACTCGAGCTGTTATTTTATTAATTACTATTATTTTTAGATCTTAATTTCTTACGTATTACTTTTATTACTAAATAAAATGACATGTTTTGTGTTACCTTGACACCTTTTTAAATTCTTATATAATTTATAAATATATAAATTATTTCTAATTATTGTTATTTTATCATAAATTTCATATAATATTACATGTAATTAATTTTACATACAAAATGTATACGTAATTTATTTATAATTTTAAATAATATTCTTTGTTTGTTAATTATCGTTAGTTATTATTTGATCTATTAAATTATATATGTAGTATGTTATTAATTAAATTGTAGCTCAATTTCAATTTATCCCTCAATTTATTTAAATTCTAGCCTCTTTCTATCTAATTTCTTTCAATTCTAGCCTAAATTGAGTCAATTTGGGCTTAATTTTAAATACCAAATTCAATTTCAATTGCCCCAATCTGCCTGACCCACTCCAAACCCGACCCGCATCAAATCCAATCTCAGTCGTTGATCTAATTTGATCAACGACTGAGATTAACTCCCACTACCCTTTCCTTTTTAATTACCCACATCCCCTCAACCCTAAGCCCCATTCTCTCATACCAGCCGTCACCCCTCCATCTCCCTTAATCTCTCTCCCTCCTCTCTTCATCTCCTCACCCTCCACCACCTCCACCGCTGGCAAACTGCTAGCCGTGGTGGTCGGTTCTTCCTCTTCCCCTCTCTCTGTCTCCGGTGAACTCCACCGCAAACACCAGCTGTCACCGCTTCGTCCGTGGTCGGCAAAAGCACCACCACTGCTACTCTCAATGCCTCCACCACTGCCACCATCTTTTTTGGTGAAACCAGCTACCCTAGATTCCTCTCTCCTCAACTCTCTTCTCCACCACCCTCGTTCCCCCTCTACAACTCTCCCCTCTCTCTCCACCGCTTTAATCGAAACCCTCTTAACCCCAAAATCTGGTCCTTCTTCAGCAAATTTTGGAGAGATTCTAGTGAAGAGAAACCCGTGCAGGGTACCAATGGTCAATTTCATCAAATTGTTCTTGAAGACAGTGATGAATTATTGTTCGTCTCTGTTTTGGCCAGTTTTGGCATTCTTCGATATAGGACGGATTCATATGAGTTCGTCCCCGGCACAATTCTTGTTTATGCTTATTTGTTTTATTGCATTACATCATTTGATCTTAATTATCAGCAACATTATCTGATTTATAATTGTCCAAGCATGAGTATTGTTAAAACATGTTCCTCTATGTTTGAGTGTTGCCCTCTGTGAAAACTCTCATCAAGCATGACTAGTTATATATATGTGTCTGATCTGGATATCGTATGTATGCTTATTGATGTACTTGCAGCAACATTATCTAATTTAGAATTGTCAAAGCATGAGTATTGTTAAAACATGTTCCTCTATGTTTGAGTGTATCCCTCTGTGAAAACTCTCATCAAGCATGACTAGTTATATATATGTGTCTTATCTGGATATCGTATGTATGCTTATTGATGTACTTTCTTGACTAGCCAATTCATGATTTGAATGATTCTAGAAGCATGTTGTTATGCTAGTCTCTATGCTACATTCGAGTTAAGTCAAATTGCCCGCCTGTTTATTCCTTTTGCTTAAGTCTGATTCATGACAAAAAAATTTACGTGATAAATATGGTAACTTGGGATTGCATAGCTGGTTTAGTCATTGCGACATCTAAAACCTTGGAACACTCTAGAACCTAAAACCCTTTTTTCTTTTCACACCATTTAAGCCTCCATCTCCATCTCCAACAACACCATTATTTGATTTACTAAGTTTGATTCTATCAATAAATCAATCTTCTTCGTGTGAGTGCATAATGTGTTTGACGGAAAAATGGATGAGGATTTTGGTATTCCACCAGTAGAGGGAATGGACAAGGACATGGATCTGTCGGAAGACAGTTTGATCATGAAAGTCGGTGAGGAGAAGGAAATTGAAAATCAGGGATTGAAGAAGAAGCTTGTTAAGGAAGGTGAAGGTTGGGAGACTCCTAAGGCTGGTGATGAAGTCAAAGGTAATGAATTTGCAATTTTGCATATAATTATTTATACTACCTATAAATATGAGCTTTGTTTATGTTAATGTGTTAGTTTTTGCTCACAATAGTGAATAGTCTCTGGATTCATTAATTAATTGCAATTATATTATCTGTCATGCCTAAATTTCTATTGTTAATGAGTATTTTGCGCTTGATAGAGTCGTTGGATTATTTCTGAGCTCATTGCTTTGGTTTTTGGATTAATTAATTTGCAATTTTGCATATTATTATTTATACTGCCAATAAATCTGAGTTTCATTTATGCTAATGTGTTGTTTTTTTGCTCACAATAGTCTCTGGATTAATTAATTAATTGCAATTATACTATCTGCTATGCCTAAATTTATGTTGTTAATTAGTATTTTGCACTCGATAGGGTCGTTGGATTAATTCTGAGCTCACAATAGTCTCTGAATTTTTACTATGAGGAAGGGTAATGATATTATTTATCCTCTTTTGTAGGTGCCCAAAACGAAGAAAGAGAAGAAGAAAAGTAGTGAAGACCTTGGCTTTACATAAGAAGATTTTTCAATTGTTGATAGATGTTCTAATATTCCTTTTGCTATCGAATATTTTGGAGCTTTTCGTAACTCTTGAATTCATGTAAAGTTTAACGAATCATTTAGGTTTGAGTACATTTTGCTTTTAGGGATATTTTTATAGCTTTTTGGATGTTTTTGATTATGAATGAATAATTTCATTTGTGATTTATATAATTTGTATGGTATTATAATTTTATTATATATGTAATATCTAATTTATGATCATTTCAATAGGCCCATAAAAGCATGAGAATTGTTACAATAGGTCGTGGGAACCATTGCAATAGGTCATATAAATCGTACCATTACAATAGATTCATAACCGTTGCAATAAAGGTCTATAGCAATGGTTATAAATCATTACCATACACATATATATTCGTCGCACCAGAAGAAAGAATAACCGTTACTATAGTTATGTTTATGGAAATGATTTTTATCACCCATTGCAATAACTGTTGCAATAGAGCTATGGTAATGCGAGCTGGTGCGGCGGGTCTACTAACCGTTGTCTTAGTGAAATGGTGACGGTTTTAGGGCCTACTGCAACGAAATTGATCCGATTGCTATAACCCTTATTTCTAGTAGTGAAAGATTGTCCTAACCGGCCAAGGTTAGAATCACATCATAATACGATCCCGTCATAAGCCACGGAGGGCAACCTACGGTGGCAACATAGTTTTGCATTTGAGTTATCTAGAACCCTCATCGCTTGATGCTAAATACTACTCCCAAAACATATCATAAAGATCACATACATGTGACATATCTATATACCAAATCTTGTTCATAGTCATAATCATATTGGCAAACTCGGATCATCATAAAACTCACAGACCTTGGTTTTGAAAATAGTTCATGAGCATTAATGGAACGTCGGGATATCACACAAATCATGAATATACTGTTGTGAGACTAAGCTCCATATTATTTCATAAATCATATACTAAAAATCATGTATTTGAAAACGTGCCTTGTTCATCGTGCTTGTAGCAAAATCATGGAAAACTTACTCAACACATGCATAGCTTTATAGATTTTTAAAATAGGGTTTTTGATTGAAAACATACCATAGGTTGAAGTCATGCTAGAAATCATTCTCAATGCATGGGCTTTTAAAAACACTTAAGGAATCTCATATGAAACATGGGTAAAAATTGAGAAACCATGAATTGATGCTAGTATACTGAATTCATAACAATTTCACAAATTGGACAAGGGTTAGCCTTCAAATCATGAATAGGAAACCACTTATAAAAATCCATCCAAAATCATGCAATTTAGAGTTAGAATTCGTAGAAAAATCATGAGGAAATAATTTATAGAGAAACCCATGAGAATTGGGTAAGAACCCTAATTTAGAAATTCATAAAATTAAGTTAGAAGATTGGGGTATTGGGCATAAGGGTGAAGAAATCCCTTATTGAATACCCACATACCTGAACTTGAAGCTTTCCTAACTTGGGACTTGAGGATGGAGACTTCGAGATGAAACCCTAGGTCTTGGAGCTTTAGAGAAGAACCCCTTTTCTTTCTTTTGGAGCTTGAATTAAGGAATGAGGAGAAATCTAACTTAGTATGAATAAATACCCCTTTGAATAGGCCTAAATGACTTAGTATAGGAGTTAAAAAGTGGGGGTAAAGACTAATTTACCACCATTGAACGAATTAGAAAAACTAAAATCGGAGGTTCTACAGATGGGTTGACGGGTCATGGAATGTGTTAATGTGTTGTCAACCCACTCGTGGAATTTAGATGACTTGGTACCTCTCTGAAGGTGATTCCATAGGTTACAGGATGGATCATCGTTCGAAACGACAACCCATCAAGTCACTCATGGAAACTGTGATAGAAAAGCTGAATTTTTACAAACCACGGGTCACTCTACGAACCATGGTTTTGGTCTACGGGTCATGGACCAACCAATATTTTTGATGGTGCAAAGTTTAAGGTTCAGGTCTATTTTCACGAGTCACAGTATGGACAGTACTTCTGTTTCATGGGTCGTCATCCCGTCCGTGGTCACTGATAGTGCTACAATAAAATACCCATAACTTTTTACTCCAGACTCGGACTAATGCGCCGTTGGTGGAGTTGGAAAGAAGACTCAAAATCATTTAATTTTGTGGGTACTAGGCCACCTAACCCTTTATATTCTAAGATAAATGGTCGTTTTAAGTTGACCCTAGTTTAGTCTTACAAGAAAACTCATTTGGTTGAGGTGCTTGCAACTTAACTTGATGATATGAGTTTCTTATGAACATGATTCGCATCCAAAGAACTCACCACACTAGAGAAATGATCATTACACTCATGGAAAAGGTTCGGGTATTAGCTTAGGATTTTTGGAGTGTTACAATATATCCCCCTTGGGATCATTCGTCCTTGAATGAAGACTAACTAGGCTGAGGTGGTAGGGAAAGAGATGATATGCAACTAACTGAGTTCTAAAAGCTGGAGTACTGACATGGTAACTGATTTCTGAATAAAATATGAACTGATATTGGTTCATGAGACCTATATGAATACTGAGAGTATAAGAACACTGATAGGATATGAAACTAGATATCTAACATGATAACTGGTCTGGAGTGAGAGTAGGGACTTCGCTGAAACTCATAAAGAACGAACACATTCTTATAAATCCTAGTTAGCTGAAAGGAACATAAAAATGAGAGGCGTAGCTATACGAGAAAAATATTATCTTCAAAATACCACACTTACCATGCAATTAAAAATACTCACCAGCGGACATCTAGATACTAATCTCTGAGTCTAACTACCTACTTTCTCCATGTTTAAGACTATATCGACTAAACCTCTTGCGTCTAGAATATATCTTAAGAATAGTATTCCTTCTTATCACAACAACTAACTAACCTTGAGCTCCTAATCAAAGGGTCACTAGTTGCATAAAGAAAAGGCCCATAAGTATTTCATCACAACATTCAAGCTTATGACTATGATCACCTTATGATTTTGTAGTTCACACTATCCAAGACTTTTCTTCTTTACCCTAGCATATCTAGAAACTATAACTTCAAGAACTCCCATAAAGAGGCATATCAAAATTTCTCATCTAACTATTACGCATGAATGATCCTCGCCTCGCAATTCATCCACTCCTAGAGGCTATGGTGGAACAGGCACACCAAAGGGGAACATCTACTACTTCATATCTAAGCTACTTCTTAGCTTCCTCCACTAACACCTATGACAACATGAGCCAAAATCGCTGAAAGAGTAGAGTGGGAGCATGAGTGTTTAACATTCTGGACTTACAAAGCATGGCTATAGTAAGAAAATCACAACCATGAATTATTCGAGAAATCTAGTATGAGCATATACATGATGTAGCATGATTTCATTAACCATTAAGGCATATCTTGAGAACTGGGTATATAGAACTGAGCATAATGTGAGACATGAGCTTTCATATATGACAAATATCATGGTGTAAAGCTAGAATTCATAGAATCATAGAGTAAGATTAGAGTCACTGTCTGAAGTAATTTCTGTTTGTTCTAAGAACTAAGTAAGGGTGTGAATCCGCATGAAGTCCGTGGGTTTGAATTAAGACCAAGGCACTGGAATACAAGACATGAATGGGGTGTTGTAATGAGGGAAGTATACTTACGATACTAGGATAGAAATAAGTCTCTACACCCCTCCTAACTTCATTTTGACACCCATTAGCATCACTACCTGAGTCTCCAAAATCTGACTGATTCTATATCCCACCATCTCCCCCTTAGATTCATGCTATGTTCTAAGCCTGTGGACCTCTCGTTAACCTCTAAATGGAACTATGATCATTTTACTCCAATAGAGCAAACACTACTCTAGGAGTTAATCTGAATATATACTTCCTTCTATAGTCTAAGGCTCTCCTTTGTCTCAATCAAGTAAAAAACGGAACCCTTTTAGCTACGACAATGGGTATAAACCTCTTTCCTCCACTGCTTACCCAATGGACCACTTAGAATAGACTGAATTGAAGGCGGTAAGCATTCTTTAATAATTCCAAGTTTTCCAGGCTTCCCATTCTCTTTGTATGAAAAGTAAGAGTAGAAAATATCATAGTTAAAGTCGTCCAGTACTACATCCGTGAACCTTCTATGTATTGCATTAATTTATCGGGGAATCCCTATGTTCCGGGCATCCATCTTTCCTTGGATCTGCTCGCTCGTCTACGCTCTACCCCTGCAAGTAATAATTGAAAAACTCTATTTCCTTACAGTCAAGTTTCCACTCCTGCATTAAGATTTAAAACGATTTCTTAAAAGGCTAGGCATCCACCTTTCTATCTCAGATAGGGGTTGTAAATATCACAAAACTATCATTCTCACTCTCATATTATCTCCCTTCCGTTCACATTCTATACCTAGTCTATACTAGTACAACAACTTACCACTCTTTGGTCCACACCAAGGGATGTATCATCCCATTACCTATCTAATTAAATGCAACTCTAAATGCATACTCCAATCAACTATCATTCTCCTGTCTAGGCTACTATACTTCTGACTTCATATTTCTGGCTCTAGGTTCATTCTACTACTAATGGCTTACTACACAACATCTGTCGGGTGGCAACACTACCCAAGGATCTAGGTAAACACTTTCCTCTCTTACGGAATAATTAGTAACAAGGTTCAGGAAAAAAGAATCCGAGAGCACCTCGCAAATAGATAATCTGAGATTACTACTTCTGGCACCACAAATATGAGGTAAAGCAGGTGGAATTAGGACAATGCATAAATTTTGAGAATAAATAGAGCTAACTCTATCGCACGATATTGAACATGAAAAAAGTAAAGTTTTTCCTAAGACAACTCATAGCCTCCCTCTTATAATTGTGGCGTGCTTCACACCCATGAAATAGACTCTACTTGATGCGGCTTTCAGACACCCTAGGACTCTTGAACCCGGCTCTGATACCACATTTGTCATGCCCCGAGGCTACCCCTAGATGTAACATGGGACCCAAGATCACAAGTGGCCTCAATATAACCCTCTAGCATTAGCATGACTTAAAAAATAAACAAAACATACGAACGGAAGATTAACTTAAGTAATGAGCAACTAAATTTGTTTATAAAATATAAGTCTAAAAAGAACTATCTGAATTAAGCTAAATATTTGACTCTATGTCTGAAAGTCTCTACTACTAACGAGCTGCTGGGATAAGCCCCCAGCTAACTCTAAATACTGAAAACTAAATGGAAGAACTAATAGTCTAGAATGAAGCTAAACTCCAAGTCCTCGAATGAGGAGGACTCACTAAGCTGGCTGGATGTGCTGCTGATCTACTAGCCTCGAATCTGGGAACAAACTATAGAATCTACATCATAATAGGATGCAGCACAAAGAGGTATGTGGTTAGTCCTATGGAATGTACTGAGTATGTGAGATATGCATATGTCATGATAAAATATACATGAAAGCATGCTTAAAAGTGAGTTCATGCATAAAATAGAAGGAATCATAAGTAAATATCAAAGTTTGAACGTAATTCATAAAACAATAATCCAAGCTTCAAAATAGAATATCATATAACTTAAAAGCTTGAAAATATTCATATGGGAGTTTCTCTTAACCGACATAAATCATGATGAGCTACATGAAGGGCAACCTATGGTGGCAACGTAATTTTGGATTTGGGTTATCTAGAACCCCTATTGCTCAGTGCTAAATACTACTCCCAAAATATATCATAAAGCTCACATATATGTGACATATCTAGATGTCAAATCTTGTTCATAATCATAATCATATTGGCAAACCTGGATCAATCATACAACTCACAGACCTTAGTTTTAAAAATAGTTCATGAGCATTAATGGAACGTCAGGATGTCATACCAATCATGAATATACTGATGTGAGCCTAAGCTCCATATCATGTCATAAATCATATGCTAAAATCATGTATATGAAAACGTGCCTTATTCATCGTGCTTGTAGCAAAATCATGGAAAACTTACTCAACACATGCATAGTTTTATAGACTTTTAAAATAGGGTTTTTGATTGAAAACATACCATAGGATGAAGTCATGCTAGAAATCATTCTCAATGCATGGGCTTTTAAAAACACTTAAGGAATCTCATATGAAACATGGCTAAAAGGTGAGAAACCATGAATTGATGCTAGTAAACTAAATTCATAATAATTTCACAAATTGGACAAGGGTTAGCCTTCAAATCATGAATAGGAAACCACTTATAAAAATCCCTACAAAATCATGCAATTTAGAGTTAGAATTCGTAGAAGAATCATGACAAAACAATTTATGGAGAAACCCATGAGAATTGAGTAAGAACCCTAATTTAGAAATTCATAAAATCAATTTAGAAGATTTAATTTTTGGATATAAGGGTGAATGAATCCCTTATTGAATACCCACATACCTGAGCTTAAAGCTTTCTTAACTTGGGACTTGAGGATGGAGACTTGGACATGAAACCCTAGGCCTTGGAGCTTGAGAGAAGAACCCCTTTTCTTTCTTTTGGAGCTTGAATTGAAGGAATGAGGAGAAATCTAACTTAGTATTAATAAATATACCTTTGAATATGCCTAAATGACTTAGTATAGGAGTTAAAAAGTGGGGAAAAGGACTAATTTACCCCCATTGAACGAATTAGAAAAACTGAAATTGGAGGTTCTACGGATGGGTTGACAGATCATGGAATGGGTTGACGGGTCATCATACGAATCATGGAATTTCTAGGACTTGGTACCTCTATAAAGGTGATTCCATGGGTTACAATATGGTCCATAATTCAAAATGATGACCCGTCAAGTCACTCATGGAAACTATGGAAGAAAAGCTGAATTTTGACAAACCACGGGTCATTCTACAGACTGTGGTTTTGGTCTATGGGTCATGGACCAACCAGTAGTTTTGATGGTGAAAAATTTAAGGTTCATGTCTATTTTCACGGGTCACAGTACGGACCGTAGTTCTGTTTCATGGGTCATCATCCCGTATGTGGTCACTGACAGTGCTGTAGTAAAATAGCCATAACTTTTTATTTCAAATTTGAATTAATGCACGACCAGTGGCATTGGAAAGAAGACTCAAAAACCTTCAATTTGGTGGGTATTAAGCCACCCAAAACTTTATATTCTAATAGAAATGGTCATTTGAAGCTGACACTAGTTTAGTCTTATATGAAAACTTATTTGGTTGAGGTGCTTGCAACTTAACTTGATGATAGGAGTTTCTTATGAACATGATTCGCATCCAAATAACTCACCACAATAGGGAAATGATAATTACACTCATGGAAAAGGTTTAGGTATTATGTTAGGATTTTCGGGGTGTTACATGGAACTGCCAACTAGGATGACTGGGCTAACTATGAATATGATGCCAGAAATAGACCGGCAGTTCATACCATCCATACATAGTGTTTTTATCTAATATTTCAATTCTTCCATGATTCAGCAGTAACATATTCTTCCATGGAGCTAAGGTCCAAAATATGAAAGAAACAAGTGTTTCCACGACTCTCAAACAAATGACCCTGCATCTTTTTTATCTCTCCCGCATTTTTATTTGTATAAGTTTTTCAAATTTATGATTAAATTTATGAAAATTAACCCACCCCTTCTTATTCTGGACAAAGGAATCCTGTCTAATTCACTAATTCGGGGGAAGATACTGAATTTTTGTATTTGAAAAAGATTTTCGTAGGGATCTCTGAAGTAGATGGTTGTTGATAAAGAAACCTTTGATCATAATTTCCCGTATGAATACTACGTCAAACATGAAACTTGTGATTGGTAGTAAAACACTGATTCACTCGTTGAGACCTAATTCAATCTTCAAGAGTTCTCGAGATACTCTAGGGGAAATGTTTTTATGTGATGCTAATGATTTAATAACTATCTTTGTAGCCCCAGAATGTTTCAGTTTATGCTCATACCTATTATCTGGATATACCAAGAAAGATGTACGGTCTAATGAGGCTACTATGCAATATTTACTCATGGGTGGGGCAAGCTCTTCTATTCTGGTTCATGGATTCTCTTGGCAATATGGTTCATCTGGGGGAGAGATTAAGCTTCAAGAAATAGTAAACGGTCTTACCAATACAAAAATGTATAATTCCCCAGGAATTTCAATTTCACTCATATTCATTACCATAAGAATTGGGTTCAAGCTTTCCCCAGCCCCTTCTCATCAATGGACTCATGACGTATATGAAGGAGTGTGGTTCGTTTAAGAAATTCCTACCTCTCTATCTATCTCTGAGATGTTTAGATTTTTCAAAACTCCATGGACACGCAAAAGAGAAATGTGATACGCCCAAATTACACCTCTTCTTAGAAGCGTTAGCGGTCGCTATTCAAATATAAAACCTAACAAAGTTTAGGGTCGATCCCATAGGGAATATTGTAGGACTATGGTTGATTAGTGTTTACTTGCGCTATTAACCATTTATTTCCCTTGAGGGGGGGGTAGGTTAAGTAACAAGATTAATAGAAACTTAGACTTGTAACAAGTAACAGTTATTAGTTTCAAAAGTTGTTATCAATAAAATAAATGACTAGGGTAGTGTTCCCCATGAGATCATAACTTAGTAAGGCGTTTGTACTTAGTAAACTAGATTGGTTCTTCGCATGTAGAATCGGTAAGTTAGGTTCACCTAAATCCTTGGTCTGACAGATAGATGAATTTCACCACACGCCTTGGTCCGGCCGTGGGTGTATGTTGTACTAACCCTTACCCTGGATCCCAGATTAGCTATTCTTGGACAAGGTCAAGTTATTAGATGAGGGTTGGTAGCCTCAAATCTCCGTTGTTAAATAACTCTTTTCCCATCTGTTACCTCCTTGGTCTGGCAAGTAAGGATAAGGCAGGTTCTAATGTTGGCCACCATTTAAAAGCAATCAAAACAAAGGTAAGAACAATACATGCTTAAACACCACCCTAGAATTACCAAATACTTTGCCTACTTCGTTAATCCTTCATGGTTCCCACAACCCTAGTTGTGGATTTAGCTACTCATGTTCATAAGTAAACAATTAATGGTTGTTGGAACAATCATCAGTATATACTTACAATGAGATGTAAAGAAATCCGAAATCTTGAAGAAAGTCTCAAGGACACTTCAATTAATCAAGAACAATCTTTAATCTCAAGAACTTGTGTAATAAAGTTAAAACAAACGTAATAATGTAGTGCTTGTATGAAAATAATGAGTAACAGCCGAAAATAATACCTAAGGGGAAGTATTTATAGACAAAGAAACCAAACCCTAACAAATCTAGGAGAACCTGGATGTGGCACTGCCGATGGGATGCCCCACGGGCCATCGTGGGTGCGACGGGCATCGTGGGTGCCCGTCGGGCATCTTTATGTCTGTACTCCAGATCCCTACCTTGTTTCCATAGGCTGAGGTGATGGGATGTTGTGGCTGCGACACCCTTCGTGGCCCTCACATCGGCTACCCTCAGCTCACTCATACCTTCCTGCCTTGTCTCCACGGGCAGCATCGATGGGGCATCGTGGTTGTCACGGGTGTCGTGGATGCCTCTCGCCCTATCTTGGATCCTTGCACATATTTTGGATTATATTGACAGGCCCTGTGACATACCATCATGTCTTTCATGGGCATTGTTGTATCTCGTTAGGCCCCAATGCCTTAGCTTCTCCTGCTACCTCATTCAGACGACTTTTCCCACGGGCCATCGTGGATGTGACGCCTGTGGTGGCATGCCTTTTTCCCAGAAAACTACAAACTCTTTAGCATTTTCGTATTTTAAATACTTTTCCCTGTACATGTAACAAATGACATCAAATCCAACAAAATGTACTTAAGAACTCCCAAAAATCCTTAGTTTTGAGCGTCAAAAGTGCCGTCAAATCCCGGCACATCAACACCCTCAACTTAGAATGTTTGATTGTCCTTAAGCACCAAACAAAAACAAAACTATAAACGACACTTAAGTAGAAGGAAACCAGAAACTACAGAAGTAACATGATTCATTAACCTCTAAAACCTCATAATAGAACCCACTCCTTAACAGCTTCACAACCCAGTGCATTTTATCAAGTTATCAAAACAATGAAAGATGGATCCATGAGTGACAACACGATATTCATGAGTAAGCTAGCACACATAACAGACATTTAAACCAAGTAATTAGTAATCGCAGTCTAATCTAGTGCCCTCACAATAAAGAATTCCCAAATCACACAGAATATTCATTGAACAAACAAGGACTGGGAATCCGCTCATTCTCACAAAGAAGTTCAAGCTACACATGTATAATACCATAGGCTTGCCCTTATTTTCTATGCTTTGTCTTTCAAACAGTTCAGTTAGGATCACTATAGGACTTTGTTAGGCTTGTAATGTAGGCGTAGGGACTAGAATGGTACATTTGGGTAAATAGTGACTATGCCCTTCTTGAGACTACAATTACTTCTTTATTTCTTCCACTTTTCAGACTTCACAGTTTTCCTCCCTTATTCTCCTTTCTTTCAAACCTTTTAACTTGTAACAAGCTTTGAGTGTGGCTTCTATTGCATTTTTGCACTTTTCTTTTCATTCATATTTTTTCTTTCTTTTTTTTTCTTTTTAGCACACAAACCACACTCAGATTCTTTATTTTGATAACTAACCCAATCTTTTCATACCCAACACTTCCTACTTACCCCCACAGTAGCCACCCTCAATTTAGGTTTTTAGCGTGAGTTGAGGTGCACAATGTCCAAGGAGGGACCAGGGCCAAAACAGAAATTTATAGGAAACAGGGAAGGTGAATAGGCTAATGAACAAAAAAGGTTCAACTTTAGGCTCAAATTCAGGGATCAAAGGGATCACTTTTCCCTTGGTAGGTCATTTGGCTGAAGTTGACTAATTCAAAAATGGCCTATGATCATGTCCTAACTAACCCATTCTACAATCACAACATGACTAACCAGGCAAGTTCCAGATTACACAGTACAGCAAGAAAAAATACTAAGCAGCTCACTTCACACATGGCATAGAGTTTAGACTAGAGATTAGCTAACTACCAATTCATTCTTTAGCTTAAGCTACTTATCTCAGTTCTATACATGTTGTCATTTAAAGATTCATCAAGGTCAGTTTTAACATCTTACTGCACAAAAATTTGGAGGGGTCTCCATTTTAAAAAAAAAAAACAAACCATGGTTGCATTCAATTTCCAATTCACTTTTACAAACACACATCCTATACTAAACATGCCAGTTCAATAGAAATTAAAAGTCCTTACGGAAGGAACACAGGCAAGAAAACCCCAAGGACGCGGATACCATATAGATAACCTCATGGGTTGCCTCCCATGCAACACTTGATTTAACATCGCGGCATAACGTGAGTGTTTTGGCTACTCAGACTTCGCCAAACACTCTACAAAAATCCCAGATGACCACAGTTGCCCCCACCCCATCTAAAGAGTTATGCATTGTCCCCAATTCACTAAATAAATAACAATCGAGGGATACTACGCATATATGTGGCGCCTAAGCACGGTCATCGAGTGTAGTAAAATTCGGGCCCATCTGATCAGTGCCCGTAGTAGTATCTCCAACAGAGGCTGCCTATGCAGTCCTCTCAACCACAACATCAGTTTCCCGAGAAGCATCTTCACCATGCACTCCCACAATGGTGTCTAAAAAAGTTTCCTCTGTCACACCGGCAATACCACTAGCCGATCTGCTGGTCCCAATTGCATCTAACCAAATTTATTGTGTAGCTAGGGACTCTTTATCTACTTGCCTCCTCTTTTTCTTAGCCTTCTTAGCCTCTAGATCCTACTTATCTTTTTGGGAGTTTGGACTCAAAGGAGCATCACCTTCTTGAACATTCTTATCTTTTCTTTTCCTCTTTTTCTGAGGCTCCGATGACTCTTTGTCAGCCCCTTTTTCTGGTCCCTTTGTAGCTTATCCTTCCTTTCCCAGTCTAACTGGTCAAAGCTCGGGATCTACAAAGTCCCATAAGTTGGACGTAGGCTCTATAGTGATATGTGGTAAGACTACTGGAGCCCTAGCCTGAGAAGGGGGGGGGTTCTTCAACTGATCCACGTCGGCCCTAAGCTCTGCTATCTCCCTTTTGAGTTCTGTCAGCTCTACCGCTCCTATTTATTTAAGTTTCTCATCCATCCTATATTTCAGTGCATTAATCCGGGCATTTACATTAAGAAAAGGTGTTATATCCCTCTTAATTGATGCATTAATAATCGGCTGAAACTGCTCTGCAAACGCCTTCATTTGTCCTTTAAGCTCAATGGTCCTTTGGACTGTGTTGGCAAAATTTATCGGATGAAAAGCAAAGATGGAGTCAGATTCTTCCATTGAAGGTGTTGCAGAAGAAGATGGACCAGCTGCGGTATGCTCGGACTGGCTACCCTGTGGGGTGTGCATAGTCATAAAGGACATTGTCACCTCTGAAGTCGGTACATGTGCCTCTAGGGTGAGAGCCAGTGGTTCGGATGTACCTCTCAAACCCAACACTCTAGTCTGATCTTTGGACCTCTCTGGATAATGTGTCCGTGCAGCTCGTTCAGCATGATCAATCCCTGCATACTTTGGGATATTAACTTCCTCACACAATTCAGTTATGAGGCAGGCGAATGGGTAGGATGAATTGATCTTGGTGACTCTGTCCCGGATTTCTTCGGCAATGATTTGCCAAAAGTTTAGATTGTACTTTGACATCAGACTAGCCACTAGGATGACCCATTTAAGAGTTAGCTAATTATCGGTACTTGTTGGCATGAGCTGGAGTCGCACCAAGGCCCACCAAAAAATTTCCTCAAAAGATATTGAAGCTTTAGTGATCTGTGGCTTGTCCTGGTCAAGCCATTTTGTGTCCTTGTCATCGTCCGGCGCTTTGCCAACCACTTTGTCTGTTTCTTCTCATTCTTAACCTGGTAGTCATAGTCAAAGGTGTCCGTGGTCACCACAAACTTAGGCCCAAAGAGAAATTTATTTAGGGTTTAGGCTGAGATGTTGACCAGGACACCTCTTACCGGTACGCTCTCAAGAGCGGTCAAGTCTACAATCTTCTAGCCCTTTTTGCATAAACTTTACTTGATGGCCTGATAGTTCGCATAAAACTCTCTCATGAGATTCAGCAGGTAATCTGGAAGTGGCTTACTAGTCTAGCCCAACTTGTAGTACTGGAAGTATTCATCCAGCTTGGGGTAATGTTTAAGCTTGAATAGATCTATCCTATATTCCTCAGCGATGGGTCACCTCAGATTACCTCTTATTGTTACCTCGAGGCCATAATCAAATATTTTCTTTGACCCTTCAACTTTCCATCTATCTCTCTCCCGTGCAAGTACCAGTATAGCTCCAGGTCCAGACGGAGTGGGTGAAGGAATCTCATTTTCTAAAGTGGTGGTCTCTGTATCCGAATCAGCATCACCCTCTGCCTCTTTGACCGAATTATGCTCAGACCCTGAACCATCCTCATCTCCTAACTCGGTCCAGTTTCCAAGCCACTGGAAACTTGGTTAACTATTTCCTTCCCACTTTTGATGATGGAGGAGCCTGGTCGCTTTCCGCACTGGACTCAGTCAAGCCAGAAGATGATCCTTATTTTTTTGTAAGTGCGTTGCCTCCTTCCTCTTCAGACTGGTAAGGGGCTACTATCAGCTTCCTTCTGGTTTTCCGGGAGAAGAGGATGTTGTCTGAGTCACTCTTCTCGACTTCAGTATCAGATTAATCCATTAGTCAAGACTGGACTGAAGTATCCTTTGCATTTTTTGGGGGGCCTCATAGGAGTGGTGTTTTTGGAGACATCTAGTACTTCTTGCTTTTCAATATGCTTCTTTGAAGAAAATTACATAGACTGTGCCAACTCTTGTGATTATGATAAGTATGTAGGGAGTGAAGGGACGATTATGATGGAGATGAATATGGAGAGTGGGTGTGGGAGAGACAATCGTGGGTGTAGATGAGAGGATTTGAGAAGGAGGGAGTGTGAGTGTTGTTTGACCTCACATGAATGAGGTCAAAACGCCTAATAGCCGTGGGGAAAGGGGAAAGGGATTCCTGGTCAGGTCAGGTTGAAAAATTAAAACAAATAAAAAATTTGACCTGCCTTGACCGACCCAGACGATGGGTTACACAATGCCTTTCAGGCATGAGATGGCCCGTCGTTCCTCCTAACATACCTGGACATCTGAAGCTAGCTTCCCACGCCCGTCGGAGCCGCGACGGTCCATCATGTAGGACGTGGAAATGAGGCTAACCATATTTCTTCCATACTTAGCAATTTTTCAGGTTGGATTATCCTAGCCCCACGCCCGTCGGAGCCGTGACAGCCCATCATGTGGAGCGTGGAAATGAGGCAGACCATATTTTTTCCAAACTTAGCAATTTTTTAGGTTAGAATGTCCCAGTCCCACTCTCGTCGGAGACCTGATGGCCCATCATGTGGAGCATGGAAATGAGGCAGACCGCATTTTTCCAAGACTTAGAATTTTTTCCATTTGGATGTTCTGGTCCCACGGGCATGGTGCCTATGACGCCCCATCACAGAGCCCGTGGGGTGTCTATTTCTCGTAGCTCTTGCAATTTTATTATCGTCTGCCTACTTCCTGAAAATTCAACACACATTAGTCTATGGGTTGCCTCCCATGCAGCGCCTGATTTAACATCGCGGCACGATGCGAGTGTTTTGGCTTCTCAGACTTCACCAAAACACTCTAAAAGAATGAAGATAAAATCAAAACTAAAAAATCCATGGGATGCCTCCCATGCAGTGCCTGATTTAACGTCGCGACACGATGCAGGTTGCTTGATTACTCAGACTTCATCAATATCCTTAGGTGGGACAAATTTATCAAGGCTCCAGGCTTCAATTGTTTTGAGCTCCTCTGTTGTGCCAAAAAAAGCTTTGATCCGCTGTCCATTAGCCTTGAACCTCTTTCCTTCGTGATTTTCAAGTTCAACGGCCCCATGAGCAAACACTTGTACCACCTTGAATAGTCTAATTCACTTGGACTTCAGCTTTCTAGGAAACAAGCGAAGTCTAAAATTGAAAAGATTGACCAAGTCACCCGGCTGGAAGTTTCTCTTTTCTATCTTCCGGTCATGATACAATTTCATCCTCTCCTTATATAAGGTTGAACTCTCATAAACATTTAGGCAAAACTCATCCAACTGATTCAATTGCCCAAGACACTGCGACGATGCTTCAGACCAATCTAAGTTCAGTTTCTTCAATGCCTAGATGGCCTTATGCTCTAACTCAACTGGAAGATGGCATGCCTTAACAAACACAAGCTGATATTGTGACATACCTATTGGGAACTTGAATGCAGTCCGGTATGCCCACAAAGCGTCATCTAACTTCCGCGACCAATCCTTTCTATTGGCATTGACAGTCTTGGACAGGATTGACTTTATCTCTCTGTTGGAAACCTCCACTTTCCCACTCATCTGAGGATGATAAGGGGATGCAACTCTGTGTTTTACTCCATATTTCTCAAGAAAAGAATGAAACAGCCTGTTGCAAAAGTGAGAGCCTTCATTACTAATTATTTCCCTTGGCGTACCAAACCTGGAGAAGATGTTCTTTTCAAGAACGCTGTGAAACACTTGCCTTCATTAATGGGAAGCACAACCGCCTCCACCCACTTAGATACATAGTCCACAACCACCAATATATATCGATTTCCATTGGACATCAAAAAAGGACCCATGAAGTCTATACCCCAAACATCAAACAACTCAATCACAAGGATGGGATTAAGAGGAAGCTCATGCCTCCCACATATACCTCCTTCCCTTTGACATCTTACTGCAAGCCTTAGCAAACTCATGGTCATCTTTGTGAATAGTTGGCCAATAGTAGCCGCATTGAAAAATCTTGTGTGCGGTCCGGATACCAATATGCTATCCCCCGACAGCGGATGAATGTCAAGCCTTTAGAATCTCTATCATCTCAACCTCCGGCATACATCTATGGATCATAGTATCAGCACACACACGACATAAGAATGGCTCCTCCCAGAAGTAGTTCTTGACATCAGACATGAACTTTCTCCTTTGATGAACAGACATATCAGGAGGCACCAAGTCACTTGCCAAATAATTAGCAAAATCTGCAAACCATGGGATCAAGTCTTGAGAGGCAGCCAACACTTGTTCATCAAGAAACCAATCATCTATCTCCTGCTCATTATTTAATTTCAACATTGCCTCTTCTTCTAGTCTAGAAAAGTGGTCTGCTACCTGATTCTCTGTACCCTTGCGGTACTTGACTTCAAAGTCAAACTCTTATAGTAGCAACACCCATCTAATCTGCCTCGGCTTAGCATCTTTCTTCGCCATGAGGTAACGAAGAGCTGCATGGTCAGTGTGCACCACTACCTTAGAGCCAAGAATATAAGATCTGAACTTCTCGAACGCAAAGACCACAACAAGCAGCTCTTGTTTAGTTATAGTACAATTCTTTTGAGTCGGGTTAAGTGATTTGCTAGCATAGTATATAGGATGAAGAATCTTTTTGCGCCTTTGTCCTAGGACTGCTCCTAGCGCCACTCTACTAGCATCGCACATAACCTCAAAAGGTTGAGAACAATCAGGAGAAATAATGATAGGAGCTGAGACCAACTTTTCTTTAAAGCACTCGAATGCCTTCAAACATGCATCATCAAACACAAACTTTACCTCCTTCTCTAATAATTTTCACAATGGATTAGCAATTTTGGAAAAGTCCTTGATAAACCTCCTATAGAAACCAGCATGCCCCAATAAAGCTTCGAATCCCTTTCACTGAAACTGGTGGAAGCAATTTTTCAATCACCTCAATCTTTGCTTTGTCAACCTCAATACCCTACTTGGAGATCTGATGGCCAAGCACTATACCCTCTTTCAGCATGGAGTTCAGCACCAGGTTACACTCTTCACATCGCTTTAACACACAACTCAGATGATCCAAACAATCTTAAAAAGATTCACCTACCATCGAAAAGTCATCCATAAATACCTCAATAGTGTCCTCCACCATGTCTGAGAAAATAGACATCATGCAACACTAAAATGTCTCTAGTGCATTGCATAGACCAAAAGGCATCCTCTTAAATGCAAAAGTCCCATATGGAAAGGTGAAAGTGGTCTTCTCTTAGTCTTCAGGCGCAATCGAAATCTGATTGTAGCCCGAATAACCATCAAGAAAACAATACCATCCTCTTCCAGCAAGACGGTCTAACATCTGATCCATGAACGGCATCGAAAATTGATCATTTTCATTCCAAGCATTTAGCTTTCTATAATCTATGCATATGCGCCAGCCTGTGACTGGCCTCCTCATTGGAATCAACTCATTCTTTGCATTAGGGACTACAGTAATCCCACCCTTCTTAGGTACACACTGAACAGGGCTCACCCACTTGTTGTCCGTAATAGGATAGACCACACCTGCATCCAGCCACTTGATAATATCTTTCTTGACAACCTCTTGCATAGGCTGATTCAACCTACGTTGGTGCTCAATACTCAAAATGAAATCTGGGGCAAGCTGAATCTTGTGAGTGCAAATTCCAGGTGGAATCCCAATAATGTCAGTAATGGACCAACCAATGGCCCTTTTAAACTTCCTCAACACAGAAACCAGAGCTTCAACCTGCCCTTCAACTAAATCTGCAGCAATAATAACTGGAAAAAAGTTTCATTATCTCCTAAGAACACGTATCGAAGATGAGCTGGAAGTGCTTTGAGCTCCAAGACTGGAGGATAGTCTAGCAGGCGGTGTCTGTCTATTTTTCTAGTCCAAGTCAAGCTTCTTTGGAGCATAGTTGTAAGACCCCATACCTACTAATGCTTCAACTATATCGTCATGCCCCTCAATATCATCTCCTTCAAAATTCATAATCACAGTCGCAAGTGCCTCAACACCAAGTCTCTCCTTAACAGGCACAATTAACTGATCCTCATCAACCACATCAATTACTGAAACCACTCATATGTCATCATGATACTTCATAGAGTGGCAGACATTAAAATTAACTACCTCATCATTCAATCTAAACTTTATCTGTCAAGTCTCTAAATTAACCAATGCGCATTTGGTAGCAAGGAATGGTCATCCCAAGATGATGGGGACCTCAAAATCCACTTCGCAGTCAAGAATCACAAATTCCACAGGGAAGATGAAAGTATCAACTTTCACAAGAACATCATAGAGAATCCCTACAGGCCTTTTCACAGTGTGATCTGCCATAAGAAGCCGCATTGTAGTTGGTTTGGGGTCTCTCAAGCCCAACTATTTAAACACTTCTAGTGGAATCAGATTAATACTAGCACCCAGATCAGAGAACACCTTAGCAAAGTAGAATGCTCTAATCGTGAAAGGAATAGTAAAAGTTCTCGAATCTTCCTTCTTCTGCACTAAAGAGTTGGATGCTATTGCACTACAATGGTGCAAATTATCCGCTGGTTCAAATCTCACCATCCTCTTCCTAGTCACCAGATCCTTCATGAATTTAGCATATCTAGGCATCTTCTCCAATGCTTCAACTAAAGGAATATTGACTGAAAGTTGTTTCAGCATGGAGATGAACTTGTGAAATTTGCTGTCCTCGACCTTTTTCTTTAATCTTTGTGGGTAAGATGGAGGAGGCAATGGTATGGGCTTCAATACCGGTGCAACTTCTTTGTTTTTTGCTTTCGACTCAGAAAATTTCCTCTCACTTGGCCCTTCACCACTATCCTTATCCTCAGACTCAACCATAGTTTCAGCATCATCCTTCTTAGACTCGGTTGGATCATTAACAACTATAGGCATAGGAGGGTCAACAGTCTGTTTTACACTTCGGGTAGTCACAGCCATAACCTGTCGATTATTCTTCGTATTCTGAATGGTGTCACTTGGGAGAGTGTCCTGTTTATGCAGATTTATGCTCATAGATATCTGGTGCATCTGGGTCTCAATCTGCTTTATGGAAATAGAATGGGACTCCACTCTCTGACTAATACCTGAAAGGTCAGCTCGTATCTCCTTCATGCTTGCCTCCGTAGAATCAACCTTTTGAAATGCTTTGTTGAGCAGCTTCCTCATGGTTGGTTGTTTAGGCCTATCCTTGCAATTTCCAGGAGGGACATATAGACCACTTCTATCATTCTTGTAGCCATCCTTTTTCTGCCAGTCACCATCCTTGCCTCTAGCTCTGCTCCTATCTCTGTAGCCAGAATGATTGTAATGGTCATCTCTATTTCTGTTTCGGCCTTGATTTCCTTGGCTAGAGGCCCGAAAACCTGCTCCCTGATCATTCAAATAACTCACCTCTTCATCGGATAGGTAATCATCTGTCCTTGGTGCTTTCCCTTATGAACCGATGGCTTTTATCTTCTCTTCTCCCTCGTCTAGGATTTTCTTTGCAATCAACTTAATGTGCGTCTTTATCTCAGCAACTTCTTGCTTGATCTCCTGTAATTCTTTAAAATCAATGGACTTATGAATTGCATATGTACCTTTTGGATTCTCAGCCTCTCTATTATTCCATGCCATGTTGGTCTTAGTAACCCTATCAAGCATCTCAGAAGCTTCAATATACGAGTTCTCCATGAATGCTCCACCTGTTACAGTAATGGCTACTGCTTTTATGTTGGCGTTCAATTCTTTGTAGAATATCTCCATCAAATTCCTTGAAGGGATTTTGTGTCTCAAAACTTATTTCAACTTCTTATTGAACCTCAACCAAGTCTCATATAATGCCTCTGCAGGTAGCTGCTTGAAACTGTAGACCTCTTGCTTCAGCTGCAACATCCTTGATGGAGGAAAGAACTGCTCCAGAAACTGAGTCTTTAACTTGTGCCATATGTATATGGAATTATTGGGCAATTCTGAGAGCCACACAGTTACCTCATCGGTCAATGAGAATGGAAACAGTCTCAGTATATTAGCATATTTCCCCACTCCTGGTAGATTATACGCTTTGCAAATTTGAGTAAAATTTTCACATGTAGATTTGCATCTTCTGTAGGCTTTATAGCATATAGTCCATTCAGGTTCAGAAACTGGATCATGGTGCTGGTGATGTCAAACTTCTTTCCCTCAGTCAGTGGTGGCAAAACTATGGGTCCAGTAATGCCTAATTCCTCCACCTAATCATCATTATCATAATCATAGTGGCGAGGGGCATGCTTGGGCTGTTGTGCCTGTCGGCCCCTATTCAGTGGTAAATTTTGTCTAGTTGTTGCCTCATCTTGGATAGATTGTTATCCTGCTTGCCTTACTTGTTTGGCTGTCGAATTTCGAGCTGCAAGGTCTGCCGTAATTTTAGCATCTTCAGCAGCAAGGGCATCTTCCCCTGCCTTTTTTCTCTGCTCTGCTGCAGCCAACAACTGAGCTGTGATCTGCTCTTGTGTCTCTTACTCTTTATCATTAGCCACGTTTCTTAAGGTTCTAGAGAGCTCAGGATCATAAGGGATCAATGGATTGCCTTGACTCCTTGTACTGGGCATGCACAAGTGTGAAACCTGTAGATCAAAACAAAAACAATAGACAAAGTAAAATCAGGAAATAAGGACTAATAGTGAAATAAACACAATGTCTCTTAGTCCTAAACTGTATTCCCTGAAAACAGTGCCAAAATTTGATACGCCCAAATTACACCTCCTTTTAGAAGTGTAAGTGGTTGCTGTTCAAATATAGAACCCAATGAAGGTTGGGGTCGATCCCATAGGGAATATGGTAGGACTATGGTTGATTAGTGTTTACTTGTGCTATTAGCCATTTATTTCCCTTGAAAGCGGGGTTTAGGTAACAAGATTAATAGTAACTTAGACTTGTAACAGTAACAGTTATTAGTTTCAATAGTTGTTATCAATAAGAGAAGCGACTAGGGTAGTGTTCCCCATGAGATCATAACTTAGTAAGGCATTTGTACTTAGTAAACTAGATTGGTGCTTAGCATGCAGAATCGATAAGTTAGGTTCACCAAAATCCTTGGTCCGACAGATACATGAATTTCACTATACGCCTTGGTCTGACCGTGGGTGTATCTTGTACTAACCCTTACCCTGGATCCCAGATTAGCTATTCCCGGACAAGGTCAAGCTATTAGATGAGGGTTGGTAGCCTCAAATCTCCATTGTTAAACAACCCTTTTCCCATCCATTACCTTCTTGGTCCGTCAAGTAAGGATAAGGCGAGTTCTAACATTTGCCACCATTAGAAAGCAATCAAAACAAAGGGAAGAACAATACATGCTTAAACACGACCCTAGAATTACCAAATACTTTGCCTACTTTGTTAATCCTTCATGGTTCCCACAACCTTAGTTGTCGATTTAGTTACTCATGTTCATAAGTAAAAAATTAATGGTTGTTGGAATAATCATTAGTAGATACTTACAATGAGACGTAAAGAAATCTGAAATCTTGAAGAAAGTCTCAAGAACACTTCAATTAATCAAGAACAATCTTTAAGCTCAAGAACTTGTGTAATAAAGTCAAAACAAATGTAACAATGTAGTACTTGTACGAAAATAATGAGTAACAACCAAAAATAAAACCTACGGGGAAGTATTTATAGACAAAGAAGCCAAATCCTAAAAAATCTAGGAGAAGCTGGATGCGGCACTGCCGATGGGATGCCTCACGGGCTATCGTGGATGCGACGAGCGTCATAGGTGCCTGTCGGGCATCTTTATGTCTTAACTCCAGATCCCTGCCTTGTTTCCATAGGCTGAGGTGATGGGATATCGTGGCTGTGATGCCCGTCGTGGCCCTCATGTCGGCTACCCTTAGCTCATTCATGCCTTCCTGCCTTGTTTCCACGGGCAGCATCGACGGGGCATCGTGGTTTTCACGGGCATCGTGGCTCCTTGCATATTCTCTGGAACATATAGACGGGCCCTGAAATGCCCCGTTGTGTCCTTCACGGGCGTCATGGCAGCCTTTCCGGACCTAATGCCTTAGCTTCTCCTACTGCCTCATTCAGACGACTTGTCCCACATGCCGTCCTAGATGTGACGCCCATGGTGGCATGCCTTTTTCCCAAAAATTGCAAACTCTTCAACATTTTCATCTTTTAAATACTTTTCCCTGTACATGTAACAAACGAAATCAAATCCAATAAAATATATTTAAGAACTCCAAAAAATCCTTAGTTTTGAGCGTCGAAAGTGCCATCAAATCCCGGCACATAAAAATGCTATTCCCACTCGGACCAAGATAGAAATTTTACTTGTTCAAATAAAAATTAAGGTGAAGCAGGGTCATGAATGATGAATCTTTTTATGATAAACAGATCCATTTTGAAAGTTTATTATTACGGGTAGTTCCTACAAAGGATCGGACTAATGACATATACAATACTTAAATTCTCGATGTAGATGCTACATAGTTGGTTCTCATCCTCAGAGACTACGAGTGTAATAATATCATCTGTTGACAAAAGGGATTTTTCAAAACTCTATGGACATGCAGAAGAGAAATGCTATCCCCACTCAAACTAAGATAGAACGTTTACTTGTTCAAATAACAATTAAGGTGAAGCAGGGTCAGGAACGAGGAATCTCTTTATGATAAACAAATCAATTTTGCAAGTTCGTTATTATGGGTAGTTCCTACAAAGGATTGGAGTAATGACGTATACAATTCTTGAATTCTCGATCTAGATGCTACACAGTTGGTTCTCATCCTTCAGAGACTACGAGTGTAATAAGAGCATCTGTTGACAAAAGGGATTTTTCAAAACTCTATGGACATGCAGAAGAGAAATGCTATCCCCACTCAAACTAAGATAGAACGTTTACTTGTTCAAATAACAATTAAGGTGAAGCAGGGTCAGGAACGAGGAATCTCTTTATGATAAACAAATCAATTTTGCAAGTTCGTTATTATGGGTAGTTCCTACAAAGGATTGGAGTAATGACGTATACAATTCTTGAATTCTCGATCTAGATGCTACACAGTTGGTTCTCATCCTTCAGAGACTACGAGTGTAATAAGAGCATCTGTTGACAAAAGGGATTTTTCAAAACTCTATGGACATGCAGAAGAGAAATGCTATCCCCACTCAAACTAAGATAGAACGTTTACTTGTTCAAATAACAATTAAGGTGAAGCAGGGTCAGGAACGAGGAATCTCTTTATGATAAACAAATCAATTTTGCAAGTTCGTTATTATGGGTAGTTCCTACAAAGGATTGGAGTAATGACGTATACAATTCTTGAATTCTCGATCTAGATGCTACACAGTTGGTTCTCATCCTTCAGAGACTACGAGTGTAATAAGAGCATCTGTCGACAAAAGGATCACCCTAAGATGATCATCTCGTGGCTATTGAGAATGAATTAAATCAGATGGTTCTATTTCACAATCTTTCTGACTTGCTCCAGCGAAACCAAGGTCGAAAAGATTGAAAAAATTAGTCATTCACAACCACTGATGAAGGATTCCTATAAAAGTTAAGGATTAGTAATCTTTTTTAGAAATCGAATGGATTCGGTCTTATACATACGCAAGGAAGGTAATCAAAAAAGAAAGAAAATGGGTTCTTCTTTCATTTATCACTTAGGAGCCGTGTGAGATGAAAGTCTCATGCACTATTTTGAATGAGAGAAAGAAGTGAGGAATCCTCTTTTTGACTCTGACTCTCCCACTCCAGTTATTGCTTTTCTTTCGATTACTTTGAAAGTAGCTGCTTCGGCTTCAGCCACTCTAATTTTAGATATTCCTTTTTATTTCTCATCAAATGAATTGCATCTTCTTCTGAAAATCCTAGATATTCTTAGGATGATATTGGGAAATCTCAGTGCTATTACTCAAACAAGCATGAAACTTATGCTTGCATATTCGTCCATAGGACAAATTGGATATGTCATTATTGGAATAATTGTTGGAGACGTTCATCCTGAGCCAGGATCTCTCTCCATGAGATTCATAGTTGCATTACTTATAGCTTTCTTGTTCGTAGACAAAGCGGATTTGGAATTGTCTTTCATTCCAAGGCATAACTTGTATCCATGCACTTCATATTCGCGTGTTGCTTTCAGAAGATGGAATGTCTAATGTTTTTCACCCGGAGAACTTATTGGATTGTTATGAGCAGAAAGAATGGGGTGTGCTTTGGAAAAAGAGATATGTTACCGAGTCATCTTATTGTGAATAACAAGAGCATCTCTCAATACTCAAAGTTTCATATCTGTTGGCGGCCACTCCTCCGATACAAAAATAATTATGCATCATTCGCATACCGGTGGCAGTTTTGAATAGGTCATATATCAATTCTCTTTCTCAAAAAAATATAGATGAAAGGGGTCTGCGCACCAATATCCGCCATAAAAGGACCGAGCCATAACAAATGAGAAGCTATCTGACTCAACTCCAACATAATGACTCTGATATAGCTAGCCCTTTTAGGTACTTGAATATTGCCTAATTGTTTGGGTCTATTTATGATTATTTCTTCTGTGAACATAGTAGCTAAATAATCCCAACGTGTTACATAAGGAAAATATTGTATAATTGTTCATTTTTCCGCAATTTTCTCCATTCCTCTTTGTAAATAACCCAATATTAGTTCGCAGTCGACAATATCTTCACCATATAGCGTAACGATAAGTCAAAGAACACCGTGCATTGATGGGTGTTGAGGCCCCATATTTACTATCATGAGGTCTTTTCTTGTAGTTGGTGCAGTCATAAGTTTTTTACCGATTCATTCTTCCATGAATTACTGAAAGTGAAAAAGAAGTTCATCAAAATTTAATTGAAACATATAAGTGAAAATGAAATGACTCTTCAAATTAATCAAATTAACGAGTTTTTGTCTCTCGAATGTCCAATTGATTAATTAATTCTTTAAAACGTACTCTATTTTTTTTGCCAAATAAGGTGCAGTCGTTGACATTTTCCTAAAATTTTCTTCAAACCTCTCTGAGATAAATAGTCTTTTTTGTGAAATTCTAAATGTGAATTAAGTCTCCGTATATTATTGGTGAAATTTAATACTTGAAATTCAATAGATCCTCTTTTATTCTTGAGAAATAACTGAAATGACACAATTTTTTACCATAAATGAATTTCCCTTTTCTTTATTTTTTTCTTTATTTTAAAGATATGGATTTTATTGAATTTTATCGATCAGTAATAGTAATGCCAGTAATTTGAACGTGGTATATAGAGTTAATTTTTATGTACCCCTAATTTTATCAATTCCAATAAATTAATCAAATTTAAAATTTGATTCAGATAGGAATCCAAAAAGGTGGTAGGTACGTTTTTTCCATTCCCAAAAGTGAATAAATTAAACCTAAATGAAGAAGATTCTATTGATTCATTTATAGATCTAATCGACACCTTATTTTATTTATTTAGTATCATCTACTTGAATTAGATTCGAATGAGATGTAAGACAAGGCATGTGTGCATTTGTTTGCTTTTAGATACTCTATACGAGACAGGGTATGTAGTACTATCAATTAATTTTCAATCGTGGATACATATGTATCCTTAAGATACTGAAACAACTACCATTATTGGTATCAAACCAATAACGATTCGTACGAGCTAAATCTTCTAATCGATAATTAGGCCAAAGAAAGAACTTCAATTTAATTAATTTATTTTTCTCTTTATAAAGAGGTTTCCTTTCATCCAAAATTACGTTGGTTTCGTTGCAAAATACTGAATTTCTATCGACTTCATTCCAATGCAAAGAATTAAAAAAACTTTAATTCTCAATTCTCTACGACGTCTAGACCATAAAATAGTTTCAAGAACAAGAAAATCAAAATGATTTTTATCAGTATTTATTCTTTGAGTTTGAGGTTGCAGAATGAATTCATCAAAATTCATTTTATCAATGTATCTTTGTTCTCGGTATCTCTGATTAGTTTGATGTTTACTTTTATGAACCAATGAAATACCTATGATTTGATACATAATAAATTATCCATTATTTTTTATAGACAACCGAACAGGCTCGGTAATCAATATCCTCGTCTTCATTAATTCTGTAAGAGATAAATTTGCCTGAACCAACATTATATCCAAACTCATTTCTCTCCTTTGAATTGACGATATAGTAATTTTGGTTGGATTTATCAGTCGAAGCAGGAGATAATATACCTTGATATTTTTCGACCATTTTTTTATTCAAAGCATCGTTCTATCTCAATTGAAAAAGAAAATAACATTTCAAGAATAAATCTAGTTCTTCTTTCGTATTGCTTTTGTGTTGTTTTTTTATTTTTAACCTTCTTTGTGTCTGATTTCGCGTAATCTTTTTCAAGATTGTTTTGATGTTTTGAGAAAATGGGGCCCAGATTTCCTTTGTTTTCTATATCTAATCCACGCTCTCTTTTTTCTTGACTTGCGGGTTCTTTTTCTTCTTGAATTCGATTCATTATTTTTCTATTTGATGGTAAAAAAAGTTTTGGTTTTGGTTTTTATTGATGTTTTTATTTTGACTAACATTTTCATTTGTATTCAAATTTAAAAGAAGGAATTTGCTTGGTATAATCCACAGTTTTATTTTATATACATTATAAAGTAGTACAAATTATGGAAAGAACCAAAATTCCAGATTCAAAATGGGATGATTAAATATTTTTTCATTCATTCCCATCCAATCAAAAAATATTTTTTTCGAATGTTTTTGAGTTTTTTCTAGATTTTGATGAGTTGTCATATAAAAAAGGCCTTTTTCTCAATTATTTGATAATTATTAATACCAATTTTATTATTTAGATTACTATTGGTATCGATCTTAACCCATGCCTCAATATCTCCTTTTTGTGTAAGAGAAAAATGGCTAATTTTCAAATCAAAATATTTTCTATCGAAATTTCTTTCTATATCTAGAATATTGCCTTTTCTTAGATAATTATTAATATGAAGATTGTCGGGTATATCAAAAAAGTTGTGTTTGGATGTGTTGGAATTATACGAAATTTCTAATTTCAACGAGAGAAGACTTTATAAGTCGTTTACTCGGAACTTGTGCTTTCCTATCCATACCGCTTTCCTTCATAGCATCAAAGAAGAATGTGAAATTGATTCAGTCGGAGGTATATTACTTTTCTGATTAAATCAACCCACTACTCAACTACCCACGTGTATGTATGAGTCAGTGCTGGCAGTCACCTTCATTGAGTTAGGTTAATGTGCTTTGCATGCTTTTCTCAAAGCTCATATTGAAGCTCGTCAGTCAAGAAGTTGTATTCCTCTAATCTAACTTTGTTCAAGTGGATTGGTCCTCTGACAACGACATATCTTTCTCTACTTTAGTCCTAAAGTACATTAGGTCGTGACATTTGTTTGATTAGACGATTATCAGGTGATCCAGAAGACCTAATCAATGAGATTTGGGGTGGTAACGTTCTTTATTACTTCTTCATTTCATGTCCTAACTCCCAGTAATAGAATGGTAGACCTACACTTGACACTTACTATCTTTCTTGATGACTTTCTTTCATATTGGTTTAAGGTTCACACTCTACTCCCTAATCTGGAAAGATCGTATGTCAATGTTCGCAGGGTAGGAACTTCTACTTTTCTTAGTTAGAGTATAGGCTTGGGCTTTGATTCGAGACTCTGAATCGATCAATCGAACGGGAAAACACCTTTTTTCTTTCGCTTTCTCTCCACTCCTTCTCTTGTGGATTCCTTTCTGGTTTCATTTCATGCCCCCTCGGTGCCTCGCCCTTTTGACTTGACAAGAAGAATTGGATCGTCATCAGACGCAGAAGAAAGGGACAAAATCTGTTGACGGGCTTATTGTCCCTTTTCTAACTTCGTTCCTTGCATTTTTTCCATATTTAGCAGTTCCATATTAATCGGTTTCCGATTGCTATTTCATATCGTAGCTTCTACTAAGGCACAAGGATCTCCTCACAGCAACCTCCACTTTGAATGTATTTACCCTTATGAACCTGATGCATACAAGTCTTTCTGTTTGTTAGAAGGCTTATACATAATACATAACCAAAGGAATGCTTATAATGTATCCATTACCTGATAAAACGATCTTTTCCGAAAAAAATGACCTTTCCCTTGTGAGGTGATTTTGGATTAGCTCCTAGGATTTTGGGTGAGACGAGTCAGGGATCCAGAATGACTTCATTGACTGATCTAGAACTTCGCAGGCTGGGAATCGGTGCCCCGATGGGCTCATTCGACTAATCAGTGATCCCTGGGCCTATTTTCTTTTCATTTTCCGTTATTTAAATGATAATGATCATTCTTATTCGTAACTGTCCATGGCATCCCTTTCTTCCCCTTCATCTTCGGGAAAGCGGGTGAACTCATGGAATATTCCCTATTTGATTCTCTAGGCTAGTACTCCCTTTTTGTCTGGCAATGAATAGTGAGTGGGACCTCATGTTCGCCGGGTAGACATATTTGCATGGAATTACATCAGTACATTAGTTAGACGAGCTAGTAGCTAGCTACCCTGATTCAAACCAAGTTCTCTTTGTCGGGCATGGAGAAAGCCCCAAGGATTACCCTGAGATTAGACCACTCTACGTAACCCCTTTTGACGGCTGCTCTATGATTGCAAACATGAATACCTCCTGAAGCCACAGGTAGAACACCTAGTAAAGTGACCCAATCTTGAGTGAAATAAATACAGTGACTTCGATTTTATTCAACAAAATCATCACGCAGAAAATCAACAAAGCCCAAAGTTATGTCTCTTTCACCTTCAAGTTTACCTACTACGGTACCAGAGTGAATATGATCTCCACCAGACATACGTAACACTTTTTCTAATACCCGAAAGTGGATACCATGATTCTTGTGTCTATCAATAACCGCATGTATTGCACTGAGGATATGAAGAGATAGACCATTATCCCGGCAATAATGAGCCAACCCCCAAGTGGGAGGCTTGCATAATGGGCTATTAGCTCAGTGGTAGAGCCCTAAATTATCAACAGGCTATCTGAGCATGTTAAAGATTCATCCCAGAGTCGCTCCCCCGACCGAAATACTTATAGGAGCTCCTTTGTCAATCACTTCCATTCCTCTCGTTAGACCGTCTGTAGCACTCATAGCTACAGCCCTAACTCAATTATTTTCTAATAATTGATGTACCTCATAAGACACATTAATTGGTTTACCAACACTATCTCGACCTTGAACTACCAGAGCATTATAAATATTCAACATCCTGCCCAGGGGAAAGGCTACATCTAGTACCAGACCGATGATTTGGATGACACGCCCTAGGTATTTTTTTCAAGCATGGAAATCCCAGAACCAGAAGTAGTAGGATTGATTCTCATAATAATAAAATAAATAAATATGTCAAAATATTTTTTCAAAAATTATCGAATTCAAAATAAATGCCCGCTAGCACGTCGATCGGTTAATTCAATAAAATGGGAATTAGTAATCGATTTCATTGGTACCATGCAATTGAACCAATTCAATTGTTTACTTATTCAATGAGACTGAGTTAATTTTGAAGCTCACCCAACCGATTTTAATTTAAAAATCTCTAGTGGATGAATCAGAATCTTGAGAAAGTCTTTCATTTCTCTATCATTATAGACAATCCCATCCAGATTATCTGTTCTATGGAATTCAAACCTGAACTTTATTTTCTATTTCTATTATGATTCAGTATTTGTATCTAATGGGCCCCTCTTCTTATTTATTTTTTATTTAAATTTCAGCATATCGATTTATGCCTAGCCTATTCTTTTCTTTGCGTTTTTCTTTCTTTTTTATACCTTTCATATATTCATAGAGGAATTCCATATATTTTCACATCTAGGATTTACATATACAACACATACCACTGTCAAGGGGGAAGTTCTTATTGTTTAGGTTAGTTAGGTATTTCTATTTAAAAAGATAGGTAAAAAATAAAAATTGGGTTGCGCTATATATATGAAAGAGTATACAATAATTATGTATTTGGCAAATCAAATACCATGGTCTAATAATCAACCATTCTGATTAATTGATAATATTAGTATTAGTTGGAAATTTTGTGAAAGATTCCTGTGAAAAGTTTCATTAACGCAGAATTTGTGTCGAGTAGACCTTGTTGTTGTGAGAATTCTTAATTCATGAGTTGTAGGGAGGGATTTATGTCACCAGTAACAGAGACTAAAGAAAGTGTTGGATTCAAAGTTGGTGTTAAATAGTACAAATTGACTTATTATACTCCTGAGTACCAAACCAAAGATACTAATATATTGGCAGCATTCTGGGTAACTCCTTAACCTGAAGTTCCACCTGAAGAGGCAGGGGCCGCGTTAGCTGCCGAATATTCTACTGGTACATGGACAACTATATGGACATACCAGTCTTTATCATTACAAAAGGTGATGCTACCACATCGAGCCTGTTGTTGGAGAAAAAGATCAATATATTGCTTATGTAGCGTACCCTTTTGACCTTTTTGAAGAAGGTTCGCTACCAATACGTTTACTTCCATTGTAGGTAATGTATTTGGGTTCAAAGCCCTACACGCTCTACGTCTGGAAGATCTGTGAATCCCTCATGCTTATGTTAAAACTTTCCAAGGTCCGTGTCATGGGATCCAATTTGAAAGAGATAAATTGAACAAGTATGGTCGTCCCCTGTTCGGATGTACTATTAAACCTAAATTGGGGTTATCTGCTAAAAACTACGGTAGAGTTATTTATGATTGTCTTTGTGGTGGACTTGATTTTACCAAAGATGATAAGATCATGAACCCACAACCATTTATGCTTTTGAGAGATTGTTTCTTATTTTGTGCCGAAGCACTTTTTAAAGCACGGGCTGAAACAGGTGAAATCAAAGGGTATTACTTGAATGCTATTGCAGGTACATGCGAAGAAATGATCAAAAGAGCTGTATTTTCTAGCGAATTGGGCGTTCCAATCGAGTAAACGAATGGTGAAACATAAATCATGGATCAACTAATCCCTCTCGGGGACTTTCTTAAAGAGGAACCTCATGTAAATACCATGGAATAAGGTTTGATCCTATTCATGGAGATTCTATAACTATTCCAAAAATGGAAAGTTCGACACAATTGGGATTATATTTTTTGAAATTGGAAGCACTTACTAATTCATGATCTGGCATGTACAGAATGAAAACTTCATTCTCAATTCTACGAGAATTTTTATGAAATCCTTTCATTTTCTTCTCTTCAATATCATTAATAACAATATTTGAACTATCAAATCAATTTGTCGTCAAGAATTGAATAGTATAACATAGGAAGTTCTTTTATCCATACCGCCCCAAACTTGGATTCCTGACCCAATCCAAAATTCCATTCTTTATTTATCATTTTTTATCATCTGTTCTTTTTTTCACTCTTATCTATCTAGTTCTGTCTTGTACAATCATCTGATGAAGTCTCATCAAATAGATCTTCCACTTTCAGTGGTCACATAGTTACAAACCCAAACAACCATTAAAAGCTAAATGGAAAAAGAAAGGAGTTTAGAATGAAACTATTTTTGACTTGAAAGACAAAGAAGTGTGATAAAGATGAGACCGTATGAAATGAGTATTCATCAAATTGACTATTTTCTGATTTGTTCTTTCATCGATTTTGGTTGATTTGTCCTTCCCCCTCCTTTCTTCGTAGATTATTATCTCCAGGACACCTATACCAAAAGCTCAGTGTGCAATTTGCATGAAATCTTTTTTTCAACTTCAAACTAGTAAGTGATGGTCCATAAATTCGTAGCCAGAAAAATAAATTGTTTTTTTTATTTTTTCGGGAAAGTATTTCTTATATTCAATTTTGTATTGCACAAGAAAGGAATTATTTTTGTGTATGCGCGCTATAGTACTCGATTCCATTACATGGATCGGGGGCAATCGAAAAAGCCGACATTTCTTCGAATACTGACTATAATGCTACCAATAATTGTACTAATCCAACCGCATATGTCTTTCTCCTACCAAAAGGAAAGAAAAAGAAATAAGGATTTCCCCTTTGCTTTGACAATGAAATTTTTCCCTCGGTCCCCTGCATAAAAAGGGAGAGATTTATTGATATATTTATTGGATCCGTCAGGACTGATGGGGCTCGAACCCACAACTTTTGCCTTGACAGGGAGATGCTCTGACCAATTGATCTACAATCCCAGGGAAATATGGGATCTAGCAATCCCACGAGCCTCTTATCCATATATTCTTATTGAATGACGGCAGGGGAGCAAATCCAACTAGAAAAACTCACATTGGGCTTAGGAATAATCAGGCTCGAACTGATGACTTCCACCATGTCAAGGTGACACTCTACCACTGAGTTATATCCCTTCCCCTCCCCATCAAGAAATAGAAATGACTAATCCTAAGTCAAAGGGTCGAGAAACTCAATTCCACTATTCTTGAACAACTTGGAGCCAGGCCTTCTTTTTGCACTATTACGGATATGAAAATAATGGTCAAAATTGGATTCTATGGTCAACTGCCCCTTTCGAAAATAGGATTGACTACCTATTCCGAAGGAACTGGAGTTACATCTCTTTTCCATTCAAGAGTTCTTATGTATTTCCACGCCCTTATGAGACCCTAAAAAATTGACAAATTCCTTTTCTTAGGAACACATACAAGAGTCGTCACTACAAAAAGGATAATGGTAACCCTACCATTAACTACTTCATTTATGAATTTCATAATAATAGAAATACATGTCCTACCGAGACAGAATTTGTAACTTTTAATGCTCTTGCCTAGAAGGAAAAGATTTACCTCCGTGGAAAGGATGATTCATTCGGATCAACATGAGAGTCCAACTACATTGCCAGAATCTATTTTGTATATTTGAAAGAGGTTGACCTCCTTTCTTCTCTCATGGTACACTCCTCTTCTCGCCGAGCCTCTTTTCTCCTCGATCCATAGAGACAAAATGTAGGACTGGTGCCAATAATTCATCACGAAAGAAAGGACTCACTAAGTCGGGATCACTAACTAATACTAATCTAATATAATAGTATAATATATCTAATATAATAGAAAAGAACTGTCTTTTCTGTATACTTTCCCCAGTTTCGTTGCTACCGTGAGCCGTACGCAATCAATCAGATTAGATAGATATCCCTTCAACATAGGTCATCGAAATGATCTCGGAGACCCACCAAAGCATGAAAGCCAGGATCTTTCAGAAAATGGGGTGATAGCACTGAAAAGACAAATTGCCAATCTTTTCTTTCATCTCGGGAGAAATACGATCGGTAGGAGGTAATTCAAACCCCTCCGGTAAAATTAGAACAGCCCCCACATTCAACCTCCCCCCCCTTTCCATTAGCAAGAACCTATTTCATTTTCATATCATAAGGAATTCGAACAACTGCTTCAAATACAGTATCAGGAAGTACCGCTTGTGGAACCTCAATCTCCATGGGCTTATTAGCTAACTGGCAATTGCCACATACAATACGCCCAGTCGCTTCTCGTGGATTTTCATAACCTTGTTGTGCAAAACTGGGATATGCACTTGAAATGGATGTCCGGGTTAAGATATATATCATGAGTGATACAAAAATAGATCGAGTAATCCATTTCTTTAGCCAAGAAAAAGCATTTCTAGTTTGCATGGTCCAATCATTTATCGCGAAAATTTTTACAATAAATTGGGTAGGTCGCTAGTATAGTTCCCTAGCCACGATTTTGATATTTGCTGGAATAATCATAATCTAGGAATAATATAGGATGAATCTTCCCGATGACTAGAAATAGAAAGAGTAAATACGATTTTCAATACTTTGCTTATGTACAACTACAAAGTACCAAGCATTGTAATTGAACATTCAGACAATAAAAAGAAAAACGGAAAAAATAAGATTCAGACAGTTATGTATTCCATTCAGTTTCCTTTACTTGATCGAACAGCCCCACATTCAGTTATTTCAACTACATTAAATGATCTTTCAAATTGGTCAAGACTCTCTAGTTTATGGATGCTTCTCTATGGTACCAGATGTTGCTTCATTGAATTTGCTTCACTAATAGACTCACTCTTTGACTTTGATCATTATGGACTAGTACCAAGATTGAGTCTGTCACAACCTAACTATCAGGCCATGTGGACGCCTACTCTAACTATCTAGATAGACGAACCCTTACAACCCGATCCAATAAGTGCTTGCGGAAAACAATATATAACAATATAATAATCTCATTTTAATACGTGAAAACATTTACAACCTTGTTTCAGAAAACATCTTTGTACAAAGAAATACAGTAAAACCTTTTTAAAACTGGGAAAACAACCCTCCCTAGGATCTAGTCTAAACAGGTACAAGAGCTACTACAAGAATGGTACAAGGAAAAGTAAGATGACACAGCTCCCACCATGGAAACAAGAAGTAGAAGCTGCTAAAGATCGCTATTGTCCTGTACCTAAGAAACATCACAAACCCTGCAACCAGACTATACCCAAAAAGGTATAGCAAGAGTAGAATCAGTACAAACACACGTATTGGTAGGCATCATCGGTCTACCCAAATCCACTCATACCATCATATAATGATATTAAGGGAAAGCATGTAATTAACTACAATAGCCCCATCCTCCAACATCCACCTTTACCAAACCCAATCTCAAAAACCGACCATCTACTTATACCTCATACCTCAACCCTTCCTATCCTTTTTGCTGCCAACTCCCGCACTCGGGGACTCTGCACCCTGACTCCTAGGACTTCCCAAGTCACACTGACCCTTAGACTTACCAAGTTACCTGAACCTTAGACTTCCCAAGTCACTCTAAACCTTAGACTTCCCAAGTCACCTTAACCTTAGACTTTCCAAGTCTCCTTACACTAGTCCAACAACTAAGTCCAGACCTGGACTACCACTCCGTTACTCAAGTCAACCACTTATGACCAAACATCCATAAATAACCCAGCTAACCTGCCAGACTACACCAACTACTATCATGGTGTTACTCACAAGTATCCGAACCTCTTAAGGATCCCTATGATGATTACCCAACCCGATAATAATAGCCGGCAATACTACTCCCAACTCGCAGCCTTCCTCCTAGCTTATCAGCCACATGTAACCCAATAACAACCATTGACAACACTCAATGACAATATCATATAATCTTACCACATAGTCTAGACCCACCCCGGGATCCCCCTAACACCACCTAAGTGTTGACATGCAATCCTGGCCTACACTATGACCAACCTCATAATTAATTATAATCACCCGGCCTCTCATGGACCATATGGAGAAATCACATTTCAAGAATACAACCTGGTCCACTCATGGAACCATCAAAAGAATACAACCAATGTAAGTAAAGCAAACTTGTACCAGGCATGGTACCCGAGCCTACCGATTGTAATTCTCGTACTAGGCATGGTACCCAAGCCAACCAAATAGTATCCTATACCAGGCATGGTACCTAAGCCAACCGAATGTCACACAGAATCCAACAGTCAACAACAATGAACAACAGTACACTTGTAAAACCAACAAGAAATAACAACTAGTTCATTTCACAAGACATATAACCGGACAATTAGACATTGATAAACCATTCCCTAAGCATGCACCTCATACAATACTAAGCAATATTACATGAACACATAATGCATATTGGGAAAACAACAACCATCACCTACCCAACCCTAGGTACATAACTCGACCTTGAAACTTGTTCGAAGACTGAATTCCCATTCTCCCACTTAACACATACTAGTAGAGATACCCATTTCTGAAACTCCCTCTATGAAAGAATTACAATATGAGAAAACCTCCCCTAACCTTGGTAATTCAACCATTCTAGTTATTCTACCTTTTTATACCAAATAAATTCTGGAACTCCCTCTTTATAGTCATCTAATTTCCCCAAGCCTTTCGAATTCCCCGAACCTTCTCGACTCTCTAGTCCCTGAATTTGGTCATTGCACAACACATGATAACATACATAATCCAGAATATGACAAGCCATTATCCCAACTCAACCATTTCCTAGTTCAAACAATCCAACCACAACTATCCTCCAGACTCTGTGCCCGAAGACCTAAGCATGGATTCTCCTTTTTCATCTATACAACAAATACGAAATCAAGCAGTTCAATCTACTCAATAAAGAAAACCTATCCTACCTAGATGCCAAGTAGCTACCTTATGCATTTCCTAACTCTCTGAAGTCTTTCCCTGCCGGATGACAAGCCTAGAACCCAAGCTTTTGCATCCTTTTAGTTGGAATCCCTTCTCCCCAAGGCTCCCAAGACTTCGAGTAGCCTAAGAGGGTTTTTGGAGAAACCCTCGTATGTTTTCCAACTGTGGAGAAGAAGTATTTTATTAAAATCGCATTCTGAAGCTACTGTCTCCCGTCATCCCGCTATAGAAGATGGCCTTCGCTACAGAGGTAGCGCTATAGAAGAATAAATACCGCTATAGCAGAGTGACATAAGCTCAAATGATTTCCAAAAATCTAAAATTTTCCATCATGTTGCCCCACTTAATTCAACACGTATTTAATCATTTCTGAGAGTTGCAATAACATATTTCCTAAAATAATGACGAATGTGGTTGTTACAATAGATACGAATTTACCCATCGTTCATCCCCGAATGATCCCAAAAATAAAAAAAGGAGAGGACTAGCGCGGGTCCCTCACTATCCCAAGTGATCGCGTATTTATGAGCCTACGCAAAATATTGGACCTTTCCCTTAATTAATCGTACTCGATCCATTATGTAAATAGTATGATCCTGCTCTGACGAAGAATTATCGAGCTACCCAAAGAAAATTATGTGTGACCTTCCTCGAGCACCCAAGAAACGCAGGGCCTTGTATAATATCGGAGTGAAAGAATTGAAAAGACCTGGGAGAACTTTTTTCCCTTCCTAAACCAACTGGCCTCCACTATAGCGGATATTATACCGCTATAGTGGTACTTCTATATGATTTGCCTGGATTTGATGGCACTTTCGACGCTTAAAACATAGAATTTTTGGGAGTTCTTGAGTGTTTTTAGTTAGATTTGATGTTGTTTGTTAAGTGTGCAAGGAAAAATTATAAATTAGGAAAGAAAGCCAAAAAATTACAGTTTCTGGGCCAAAAAGAGGCCACCACGGGAGTCACATCTACGATGACCCGTGGGGCTGACCGTTAAAGTGAGGTAGCAGAGATGCTAAGCATGGGCAACCCCAATGGGCTGGCAAACTGCCCATCACAGACACGACGACCCTTGGACTTGCTCGTTAAATAGGCCCAATGAGACATGCTAAGATTCAATGAAGGACGATGGGCACCACGATATCCCATTGCCATCCCGACATCCCGTGATAAGCCGCCCGTGGAAACTTGGCAGGGAAACTGGAGAAAGACCAAGTTGGGTGACATGAGATAGTGACAGGCATCACAATCGCAGTTGTGATGTCCCATCTACCCCAGCCCATGAGAATGAGTCATAGAAGTTGAGTGAAGACCCAATGAAGGCTGATGGGCACCCACGACGCGCGTCGCCTTAGCGATGGCTCGTGAGGTGACACATCAAACCTGACCGCATGCAGTTTTCCTAGTCTAATTAGGATTTGGCTTCTTTGTCTATAAATACTTTCCCCTAGTTTTTTATTTAGGTTGTTACACGATATTTTGGAGTTACTTTTGGATATTTGTTACATTATTTTTGTGTTGAATTTGAAGAATACTTCTTGATAATTTGAAATGTTCTTGAGATTATTCTTCAAGATTCCGGTTTTTTTTATTCTTCTTTGTAAGTATCTCCTTATGATTGCTCAAACAAATATTGATTGCATGCTTATGAACATGAGTAGCTAAATCCACAACTAGAGTTGTGGAAACTATGAAGGATTAACGAAGTAGGCTAAGTACTTAGGTGATCTAGGGAGGTGTTCACGCATGTATTGTTCTTCCCTTCACTTTGATTGCTTTTTAATGGTTGCGAATGTTAGAACTCGCCTTATCCTTACTTGCCAAACCAAGGAGGTAACTGATGGGAAAAGGGTTGTAAACAAAAATATTTGTGGCTATCAACCCTCGTCTAATAGCTTGACTTTGTCCGGGAATAGCTAATATGGGATCAAGGGTAAGGGTTAGTAAAGTGACACCCTCGGTCAGACCAAGGCGTGTGGTGAAATTCACCTAGTTGCCGGACCAAGGAATTAGGTGAACCTAACTTACCGATTCTGCATGCTAAGTACCAAACTAGTGAACCAAATACGAAAGCCTTACTAAGTTATGATCTCATGGGGACCATTGCCCTAGTCACTTCTCTTATTGATATTAACTCTTGAAATTGACACTGGTTACTTGATACATTCTTGTTAAAATAATTACTTGTTACTATAACCCCCTCCCCCCTTTACGGGAAATAATTGACTAAAAGCTTGAAGTAAACACTAATCGACCATAGTCCTTCCATATTCCCTGTGGGATCGACCCCAACTTTTAGTTGGGTTCTATATTTGAGCAGCGACCGCTTGTGCTTCTTTTAGAGGTGTAATTTGGGTGTATCAATTTTTGGCATCATTGCCGGGGAGTACGATTTAGGATTAAGAGAGATTGCGTTTATTTCACTTATAGTCCTTATTTCCTAATTTTACTTTTTTGTTGTTTTTGTTTGGATACAGGTCGCACACTTGTGCATGCCAAGTGCAAGGAGTCAAGGCAATCCCTTGATCCCTTACGATCTGGAGCTCTCCAAAATGCTAAGAAACATGGCTAAGGATGGAGAGCATGAAACTCAGGAGTAGATTACAGCTCGGTTAATTGCTGAAATTGAGCAACATAAGAAGGATGAAACAACACGCCAAAAGCAAGGCAAAGATGCCCTTGCTGCCGAAGATGAGAAAATTGCACAAGATCTTGCAGCTCAAAACACTGTAGTTGAGCGAGCAAGACATGGAAGGCAGCAAGCGGTTCGTGATGAGGCAATACCTCATCGTGCACCATATAATAGGGGTCGATAGATGCAGCAGCAAAGGCAGGCTCCTCTGTATTATGATGTAGATGATTATGATGAGGAGGAATATGGCTTCACTGGGCCCATAGTGCTACCACCATTGGCTGACGGGATGAAGTTTGACATTACTAGTGCCATAATTCAACTGTTGACCATGAAAGGACTCTATTCAGGAAAGACCACTGAAGATGCAATTCTACATGTGAATAACTTTGTGAGCATCATCAAATCGTATAACATGCCAGGAGTGGGCCAAGAGGCTATCAGACTAAGGCTGTTCCCATTTTCATTGACTGATGAGGCAACTTCCTGGCTCTTAGAACTGCCTGATACTTCCATATACTCATGGTATGAGCTGAAGAGTTAGTTTCTGGAGCAGTTCTTTCCCCCATCAAAGATGTTGCAGCTGAAGTAGGAGATATATAATTTTAGGCAGCTACCTATAGAAGCTCTATATGAATCATGGCTGAGGTTCAAGAAGAAGATGAAGCAAGTTCTGAGGCACGGTATCCCTCCCAGGCATATGATGGAGATATTCTATAAAGCCCTGAATGAAAATACTAAAGTTGTAGTTGATACTGTGAATGCAGGTGCATTCATGGAAAACACATACCCTGAAGCTACAGAGAGTTTGGATAGGGTTGCAAAGACAAATCGAGCATGGCTACGAGAGATGCAGAAACATCAGTAGGTACTTATGCAGTTGGTAAGTCTGTGGATCCTAATGAGATAGAAGACATTAATCAGACACAGGCTGAGATGAACATGACACTTGGGTAGCTGGCAAAGAAATTCCTGGCTGAGGGAGTAGAAAACGTTAAAGAAGTAGGTTCCCAAGGCAAAGCACCAAGGTCAGATGGGTACTCATCTGAAGAAGAAATTGGTTATCTGAATGATCAAGGGGCGGGTTTCTCGGCCTCTGGCCAAGGAAATCAAGGTCGGAACTGAGATAGGGATGACAACTACAATCGGTCCAGTTACACAGATAGAGCAGATGGTGACTGGCAGAAGAAGGATGGGTACAACAATGAAAGGAGTGGTCTCTACATTCCGCCAGCAACTCGGGAAGAGCGGGCTGGACAACCAACCATGAGAGAGGTGATCCACAAAGTGTTTCAAAAGATTGACTCAATGGATGTGAGTATGAAGGAGATAAAAGCTGAACTTTCAAGTATTAATCAAAAGGTGGAGTCCCACACTGTCTCCATCAAACATCTTGAGACATAGATGCATCAGTTGTCAACAAACTAAAATCCGTGCAAAAAAGGTACTCTCCCAAGTATCATAATTCAGAATCCAAAAAATGATCGACAGGTTATGGCGGTGACTACTCGGAGCAGTAAGTAGACTGTGGATCCTCACATGCCCAGTGTTGTTGATGAGTCAACTAAAATTGAGAAGGATGATGCTGAGGTTATAGCCGAATCCGCAGAAAAAGATAGTGGTGAAGGGTCGTCTGAGAGGTAGTCGTCTAAGCAAAAGGGTAAGAGCAAGGAGGTTGCACCAGTCCTGAATCCTATACCATTACCTCCTCTACCTTATCCCCAGAGGTTGAACAAGAAGGTTGAGGATGGCAAATTTCATATGTTCATCTCCATGCTGAAGAAGCTGTCAGTAAATATTCCATTGGTCAAAGAATTGGAGTAGATGAGGGGTTACATAAAGTTTATGAAGGATTTGGTGATGAGGAAGAGAATGGTTAGTTTTGAGCCAGTAAATAATTTGCACCACTGTAGTGCAATAGCATCCCGTTCTATGGTACCGAAGAAGTAATATCCGGGAGCCTTCACCATTCCTTGCACTATTGGAGCCTTCTACTTTGCTAAAGCTTTGTGTGATCTGGGTGCTAGTATCACCCTGATGCCACTCGCAGTTTATAATCAGCTAGGCTTGGGAGCCCCCTCTTCGACTATAATGCGGCTACTTATGGTTGATCGCACGGCGAAGTGTCCTGTAGGAATCCTATACGATGTATTAGTAAAGGTTGACACTTTCATCTTTCCTTCAGAATTTGTCATTCTAGATTGCGAAGTTGACTTTGAGGTGCCCATTATCTTAAGGCGACCATTCTTGGCTACTGGGCATGCTTTGGTCGATTTGGAAACAAGTCAGATAAAATTCAGGCTGAACAATGAGGAGGTGACTTTTAATGTGTGCAAGTCTATGAAGCACCATGATGATATGAGGGTGGTGTCAGTGATAGATGTGGTTGATAAGGACCAACTGGTTGTAAATTTAAGAGAGACTTGGTGTTGAAGACCTTGCAGCAGTCATTATGAATTTCGAAGGTGAAAAAACTGATGAATATGATGAGATGGTTGCAGCACTTACAGGCTTGGGTTCTTACATTTACTCACCAAAGCAGCTGGGCTTGGACTTGAAGAATAGGACAACACCACCAGCACGTCCATCTATTGAGGAGCCTCCCATATTGGAGCTCAAAGCACTGTCAGCTTATCTTTGGTACATATTCCTGGGAGATAATGAGACTTTACCGGTTATCATTGCTGCAGATCTAGGAAAAATGCAGGTTGAAGCTCTGGTTTCAGTATTGAGGAAGTTTAAGAGAGCTATTGGGTGGACTATCGCAGACATTATCGGGATTCTGCCTTGAATCTATACTCACAAAATCCAGCTCGAGCCTGATTGTTTTCCATATATTGAGCATCAGCGCTGGTTGAATCAACCTATGCAAGAAGTCGTCAAGAAGGAGATCATAAAGTGGCTGGATGCAGGTGTGGTTTACCCAATTTCTAACAGCAAGTGGGTGAGCCTGGTTCAGTGTGTGCCAAAGAAAAGAGGGATTACTGTGGTCCCTAATACTAAGAATGAGTTGATTTCGATGAGGCCAGTGACAGGATAGCGCATATGCATGGATTACAAAAAGTTGAATGTGTGGACTGAGAAGGACCATTTTCCAATACCATTCATGGATCAGATGCTAGACTGTCTTGCAGGTAGAGGTTGGTACTATTTTCTTGATGGTTATTCAGGGTATAATCAGATCTCTATTGCCCCCGAATACCAAGAGAAGACCACATTCACATGCCCATATGGGACATTTTCCTTCAAGAGGATGTCGTTCGGTCTTTGCAATGCGCCTGCAACTTTTCAATGATGTATGATGTCTGTCTTTTCTGATATGGTGGAGGACACTATAGAGGTATTTATGGATGACTTTTTGGTGGTGGGTGACTCTTTTGAAGATTGTCTAAATCATCTGGGCTGTGTGTTGATATGGTATGAAAAGTGTAACCTAGTGCTGAATTGGGAAAATTGTCACTTCATGGTCATAGAGGGCATCATACTTGGTCACTAAATTTTGAAGAAGGGCATAGAAGTTGATAGAGCAAAGATTGAAGTGATTGAAAAATTACCCCCATCAGTTTCTGTGAAAGGTATCCGGAGTTTCTTGGGTCATGCAGGGTTTTATCGGCGATTTATCAAGGACTTCCCCAAAATTGCAAATCCATTGTGCAAGTTGTTGGAGAAAGAGGTAAAATTTATATTTGATGATGTTTGCCTCAAGGCATTCGAGTGCCTCAAAGAGAAGTTGGTTATGACTCCTATCATTATTGCTCCTGATTGGTCGCAACCGTCTGAGGTTATGTGTGATGCTAGTGGGGTGGCGCTAGGAGCAGTCCTAGGTCAAAGGCGCATGAAGATTCTTCATCCTATTTACTATGCTATCAAGGCACGTAACCCGGCTCAGAAAAACTGTATAGTGACTGAACAGGAACTCCTTGATGTGGTCTTTGCCTTTGAGAAATTCAGATCTTATTTGCTTGGCACCAAGGTTTTGGTGCATACTGACCATTCAGCTCTTCGTTATCTCATGGCGAAGAAGGACGCAAAACCAAGGTTGATTAGATGGGTGTTGCTGCTGCAAGAGTTCGACTTCGAGGTTAAAGACTGCAAGGGTATAGAAAATTAGGTAGCAGATTATTTGTCTAGGTTGGAGGAAGAAGCTATGCTGAAGCTGAATGATAAGCTCGAGATTGATGATTGGTTTCCTGACGAACAAGTATTGGTTGCTTCTCAAGATTGATCCCATGGTTTGCAGACATTGCCAACTATTTGGTGAGTGATTTAGTGCCTGATGATATGTCCGTTCACCAAAGGAGAAAGTTCATATCTGATGTGAAGAAATACTTTTGGGAAGAGCCATTCTTGTTTCGTGTCTGTGTTGATACCATGATATGGAGATGTGTGCCAGAAGCTGAGATGATGGAGATATTAGAAGCATGCCATTCATCCCCTGTTGGAGGTCATCATAGTGGTATTCGGACCGGCCATAAGATTTTACAATGCGGCTATTATTGGCTGACTATTCATAAAGATTCCCATGAGTTTGCAAAGGCTTGTAGCAGGTGTCAGAGGTAAGTAGGCATATCAAGGAGGCATGAGCTTCCTATGAATCCCATCCTTGTGATTGAGCTATTTGATGTATGGGGCATTGACTTCATGGGTCCGTTCGTGCTGTCTGATGGACACTGGTATATATTGGTAGCTCTTGACTATGTGTCTAAGTGGGTGGACGCGGTTGTGCTTCCAAGTAATGAAGGTAAATGTGTCACAACGTTCTTGAAAAAGAACATCTTCTCCAGATTCGGTACGCCAAGGGCCATTATTAGTGATGGAGGCTCTCACTTTCGCAACAAGTTATTTCGTGCTTTGCTTGAGAAATATGGAGTGAAACACAGAGTTGCAACCCAATATCATCCTCAGACGAGTGGGCAAGTGGAGGTCTCCAATAGATAAATCAAGTCAATCCTGTCCAAAACTGTTAATGCAAATAGAAAGTATTGGTCATGGAAGCTTGAGGATGCATTGTGGGCATACCGGACTGCGTATAAAACTCCAATAGGCATGTCTCCATATATCAGCTTGTGTTTGGTAAGGCGTGCCATCTTCTGGTTGAACTAGAGCACAAGGCCATGTGGGCCTTAAAGAAGCTGAACTTGGATTGGGGTGTCGCATCATTGCAGATGTTAGGACAGCTGAATGAGTTGGATGAATTCCGTCTAAATGCATATTAAAGTTCAGCTCTGTACAAGGAGAGGATGAAGCTATATCATGACCGGAAGATAGAGAAAAGAGATTTACAGCCGGGTGACTTGGTCCTGCTTTTCAACTCTAGACTTCGCTTGTTTCCTGGAAAGTTGAAGTCTAAGTGGATTGGACCTTTCAAGGTGGTACAAGCTTTTCCTCATGGGGCTATTGAACTTGAAAACCTTGAGGGAAAATGGTTCAAGGCAAACGGGCAGCTGATAAAAGATTACGTTTGCACAGTAGAGGAGATCAAGACTATTGAAGCTTGGAGCATAGATGAGTTCGTCCCAACCAAGGAACTTGATGAAGTCTGAGTAGTCAAGCAGCCTGCGTTGTGCCGCGATGTTAAATCAGGCCCTACATGGGAGGCAACCCATGATGTTGTAATTTATTATATGTTAGTGGTAGTTGTAAAGACTGTAGAGGGTTTTGGCAAAGTTTGAGTAGCCAAAACACTCGTGTCGTGCCGTGACATTAAACCAAGCACTGCATGAGAGGCAACCCATGAGTTAATATGTGCTCCCATTTTGCAGGAGGATGAGAGTTGACATACAAATGCTTAAACTGTAGGCAAAATGGGGTCCAACGGGCTCTGTGATGGGACGTCGCAGATGCCACGCCTGTGGGACTGGAGAAACCACACTCGAAAAAATTTCCTAAGTGTTAAAAAATTGGTGGTCTGCCCCTTTCCCATGTCCTACATGACAGGCCGTCATGGCCTCGACGGGCGTCGGGTTGGGCGTGAATCCCCTGATGAAGAAGAAAAAAATTTCTAAGTGTGGGAAGAGGAATTATCTGCCCCATTCCCACGTCCCACGTGACGGGCCATCGCAGCTCCGACGGGGCGTAGGAAGGGGCGTCGCCAGGTAAGTGCCAAAAAATTTCTAAGTGTTGAGAAAAGGAATGTCTGCCTCACTCCGATGGCGTATATGACGGGGCGTCGCACCCCCGATGGGTGTCAAAAGGGGCGTCGCTCCCTACTTGCTAAACATTGGTTGATGTCCAAGCACAGGAGCCTACAATGGGCCATCGCCAGTCCGATGAGCGTCGCGTAGCCCACCGCCTGGGTCGGTCAACAGGGGTCAACTAAACTATTAAAATTCTTTATTGCGACCCGACCCGACCCGACCCGATGAGCTTTTTCCCTTTCCCCGCCTCTAAGTTTGTTTGACCTCACTCCATTGAGGTCAAATCATATCACTCATCTGTCCAACTCTCCTCTCTCAATGTTTCTCCCTCACACCCACCACCACCACGACCCAAACCCCATCTTCACGTATGATTTCCACTAAGTTTTCACGGGCTAAGCATCAATCCGCAACTAGGGTTCATTGTCTCACAAGTTTCTTCGCACCTAAAGAAGTAAGTTTGTCTTTCTAATCTGCTAACCCTATTTTGTAATACTTTAAATCGATGAATATGAGTTTGCAAATCAGGTGAGTTCATTTATGGTATGTTGATACCCACCTTAGGTGTAAAAGTATGATTGTTAAATTGATGCTTGGTTAGAGTTTTGAAAAATGATAATTAGGGTTTGGAAGTATTGTTATTTATGAATTCCATATGGTTCTTGGGTGTTTTGTTGGTTGTATGTTTGGTCAGAAGTTGTTTGGATTGATAAAATTTCAGAGAGAGAGAGATTTGTGCACGAGTTGGATCCTGCGGGCCTTCACACGGATGTTTGAGGAATGACGGGACGTCGCTCGGGGCGTGGGATGAGCCTATAACTTGCAAAAGTTTCTGGCCTGTTCCTACGCCCGAGCCGATGGGACGTCGGACCTCTTATGCTCGTGGCAGGAGCCCGTGGGAGGACCGATGTCCTTAAAAAAACCACTGTTACCTTCCGACGCCCTATCCCATGGGACGTTGGACCTCCCACGCCCGTGGCACAGGGTCGTGAGAGTAGGAAATTTTTACTGCAAAGTCACTGGAGCATTCTGACTCCCGGGGCCACCGGACGTCAATCCTCTCACGCCCGTGAGAGGGTATTTCATGTAAAAAAATTCTAAGTGTTTAAATTTTTCTAGGTTTGTTTGTTTGTCCTCGATCTCTAACGATGGTTCATTGCAGGTACTAAATTGCTCCAAAGACAGAACCAAGGCGAGGGGGGCCCCGCCAAGCAAAAGATTCCTCTATATCTTCCCTGCTAAAGGATTACCCAACTGATTCTGAGGCCGAATAGAGTGAACCTGATGACAACGCCCCCCTCATCCAGTCTTTACGAATAAAGATGGTGGTATCCTCCTCTCACTCTGAGGAGGAGGGAACCAAATCACCCGAGGACAAGCAAGCATCCTCCTCCGGTTCGTCTGAGTCTGGCACTGAAAGTGAGGAGACACCTACAGGCAAAATTTGTCACTCAAGTTTCTAGTGGTACTGGAGAGAAATCTGGATATGAGGAAGGTTCCAGCTCTGAACATGATTCTGACAAAGCTGAGAGAGGAGGGGCAGACTCCGACATAGAAACGACCACACCAGGGTGGAGTATTTCTTCTCCATTTGCTCCCGAAGCTATAATAGGTCTTGCTTGAGAAATGTTTAGATGGGATGTTGAAGGGTCTAAGTCCATCTATGATTATGGCCTTGAAATGACCGGACGAGGTCATTTGAGGAAGCCTATTGCTGAAGAATGGAAAATTAATCCGGTCAAGCTGAACCAATTCCCCAAGTTGGATGAGTACTTAAGACATTACAAACTGGGATGGACTACCAAGCTCCTCCCCGATTACCAGCCAGCTCTCGTGAGAGAATTCTACACTAATTATCAGGCTATACAGGAAGGGTTGCGCAAGAAAGGACAAAAGATCACAGAATTGCCCGCTCTCGAGAGCGTCTAGTTAGGGGAATCCCGATCAACATCTTGGCAGAAACAATAAATAGATTCTTAGTCGGGCTGGGCTATGAGGCACCCACAGACCTAGTTGATTATGAATACCGGGTAAATCATGAAGATAACATAACTAAATGGTTGGCTAAGCGCCTAACTACTACCGGAACACCACAATGGCTCGAACAAGACAAACCGGTTATTCTGAAGGCCTCCTTATCTTTCGAAGCTAAATTATGGTGGGCTATTATATGACTCAGATTGATGCCGACCGGTGCAGAAAACCAGCTGACTTTGGTGAGAGCTATTCTAGTGACCTCCCTCGTGTCCAAATGTAATTTGAATTTTGGGCGGATCATAGCTGAGGAAATTAGAGACTGAGTAACCAAGCCTGGCTTCTCCTATCCATTCCCTTGTTTGATCACGGAGCTATGTGAGGAGGCTCAGGTGCCCAGGTATGTTAGGGTACATCAGCCTGTTCGAGCTACTAGGACCCACCATCCGAAAAGGTCCAAAGACAAGACTAGGGTGATTGGTTTGACTGGCACTACGGAGCCATTGGCTCTAAATCTTGTGGACCAGGTTTTGACACCGGATGTGATAGCATCCCCCACTACTAGAACTACCCCACAGGGTAGCCAGTCGGAGGAAAATACTGCTGGTCCATCCACTTTGGCAGCCGAGCCAGGCCCCTCGGCAGCACCTTCAGACACTGATTCTGCCGCTATCATTGCATTCCACCCGGTGAACTTCGTGAACACTGTCCAGAGGACACTTGATCTAAAAAAGCAAATGAATGTGTTCTCTCTACAGTTTCAGCTGATTGTGAACGCCTCCATCCAAAAGTGCATAGCACCGTTCCTCACTGTCAATGCCCAGATAGATGCTTTGGAGGACAGGGTAGATGAGTGCTTAAAGGATATGGGTACGCTTGAGTTGGCCGATATGAAAAAGGATATTGGAGATTTGAGGGTTGATGTTGATAAATTGAAGAATCCACTGCCGACCCAAGCCAGAGCATCGATTATTTTTCCACAGGTCACAGTGGAGCCCACGCTGAATCTATGGGATTTTATAGATCCCAAGCTCTGTACGGCACATTTGAGTTTGACTACAGAAAAGGAGCCCGAGAGAGTTGATTAACCTCCTCCTGATCCTTCCACACACAAAATAAAAAGGAAAACTAAGGAGAAGTAGGTTCAAGAGGGTGATGCTCCGCTTAGCCCGAAGTCGCAAAACAAGAAAGAGGAAAGAGCTGCAAAGAAGACCCGAAAAGAGCTGGAAAGATCAACAAGGGAGTCTTTGGCCATGCATCAGAGTGAGATTGATGGTGTTGGTCGAGGTGGTTCAGCGAGTGGTATTGCTGAACAGGTGGATATCCGTTCTTTAGACCCCATTATGGGAGAGGTTACTGATGAAGCTGCTAGGGCAGCTGTTACTATTGAGGAGAGGTCTGCGGAGGTAGCCTCTATTAAGGAGAGCACTACGGGCACCACTCATGAGGGCCCGACTAATGTGACACCTGCTACGGGAGCTTAGGTGCCGCAGGTATGTTCTCACCCCCGTTTGTTTTATATTTTTTTGCATTGAGGGCAATGCCCTTTCTTTTTGGTGGGGTGTGGGTAGTACGGGGTGAGTTGGTTTTTGATAGGTTCTTGGCGAAGTCTGAGTAGCCAAGAAACTTGGGTCATGCAACGACAGTAAATTAGGCGCTGCATGGGAGGCAACCCATGAGGGTACTCACAAGGTACCCGACTCTTTAGGGTTTTCTTGTATGTGTTCTTTCCCTAAAGAGTTTTATTTCTGTTGAACCGGCACGTTTAGGATAGGTTGTATATAGTAAAATAATAAAAGGAACTTAGTGCAGTTTATATGTTGTGACTCTTAAACTGATTTTGATATAAAAAATGGAGACCCGTCCAATTTTTGTGTGCTACAATAGTATCTAGTTTTGATAGACTAACCATTGTGGATCCTTGCATGACATTGTAGATATTGATCTGATGATGAGCTTAAGCTAGAGTAGGAACCTAGTAGGTAGTACGTGTCGACTCTGTGCCATGTGTGTGTGAGCTTGATTTGTCTGGTTCTTCCTTTGTGTGCCAATCTAGAACTTGCCCGGTTAGTCTTACCAAGGTTGTAGAATAGTTGGTTAGGAAAGGATCATAGGCCATTTTTGAATTAGTCCACTTTATCCCAAAAGACCAACCAAATGATGTAATACCCTTTGATCCCTGATTTTGAGCCTACATTGACCCTTTTTGTTGTTAGCCAAATCACCTTCCCCGTTTTTGTTATAAACTTTTAGTTTGGCCCTGGTCCCTCCTTGGACATTGTGTACCTCAACTCAGGCAAATCGCCTAAGTTGAGGGTGGCTACTATAGAGGTGAATAAGAAAAATAGGTATGAATAGAGGAGGTTAGAAATAAAAAGGAGAGATAACGGGTGCGGCGGCTATGTGAAAGAAAAGAAAAAGAAAAAGTTAGCCCATCTACAATGACCTAAATAGAGTCATACTTCCCCAAAGTGTTGTAAAGACACACCACGAAATCCATGGCTATCCTTTCCCACATCCACTCTGGAATGGGTATCCTCTTAAGTAGTCCTGCAGCTCTTTGGTGCTCATACTTTACCTGCTGGGAATTTTGACAATTGGACACAAAATTAGTTATGTCCATTTTCATCCCGGGCCACCAGTAAAGCTGCCTTAAATTCCTGTATATCTTTGTTACACCTAGATGAATCGAATACCGTGAGCCATGAGCCTCTGCCAACACTTTTTGAATGATGTCATCAACCCGAGGAACACAAATCATTCCTATCAAATTCAACACCCCACAAGCGTCCAACATGGCATACCCAGACTCTCTGGATATTACGTTGCTTCGAAGCTTGCTCAACTGCGAATCCTGAAGCTGCTTGGCCTTTATCTCCTCTAGGAATGTGGATTTGACCTCAATACTGTCTAACACCCCACCCTGTTCTGAAATACCCAAGTGTATAAACTTAGATTCCAATGCCTGAATCTCCCTTGCTAATGGTCGTTTGGACACCCCTAAACAAGCCAAACCGCCCATGCTAACTGTCTTCCAGCTCAATGCGTCTGCCACCATATTAACCATACCCAGATGGTACAGAATGGTCACATCATAGTCGTTTAACAACTCTATCCACCTTATCTGCCTTAGATTCAAGTCCTTCTGGGTAAAAACATGTTACAAACTGTGATGATCGGTGAACACCTCACACTTGACACCATAGAGATAGTGTCTCCAAATCTTGAGTGCAAACACCACCGCTGCCAACTCTAATTCTTGGGTTGGCTAATTCCTCTCATGAAATTTCAACTTCCTAGATGCTTAGGCTATCACATTCCTATCCTGCATCAACACAACACCCAAACCCGAATGTGAAGCCTCACAATAAACAATAAAGTCCTTACCTTCAACCAACAAAGAAAAAATAGAAGTGTACCTCTTTCTGAGCTTTTGGAAGATCTCCTCACATTTGTCAGACCACACAAATGGTACCTCTTTCTAAGTCAGTCTTGTCAAGTGAGTAGCAATAGATGCAAAGTCATTGACAAATCTACGATAGTAGCCTGGGAGCCCAACAAAACTCCTTACTTCAGACATAGAGCTAGGCCGGACCCAACTCTTGACTGCCTCAATCTTTTGGGGATCCACCATCACCCTCTTTTCTGACACTACATGCCCCAAGAATGCGACTGAAGTCAACTAAAATTCACACTTGGAGAACATTGCATAAAGATTTTGATGACAAAATATTTCCAACACAATGCGGAGATATTCGGCATGCTCCTCCCTACTCTTGGAGTAGATCAAAATATCAACAATAAAAATGATGATGAATGAGTCTAAATAAGACTTAAATACTCCATTCATCAAACTCATGAATGCTGCCGGCATATTAGTTGACCCAAATGACATCACTAAGAACTTGTAATGCCCATACTAAGTTCGAAAAGCAGTCTTAGGAATGTCCTCGGGACTAATCTTCAACTGATGATACCCTGACCTCAAGTCGATTTTTGAGAACACAGATGCATCTGTAACTGGTCAAACAGATCATCTATACGGGGTAAATGGTACTTATTCCAGATGGTCACCTTATTTAACTTCATGTAATCTATGGACATCTGCATACTACCATCTTTTTTCTTCACAAACAAGATCGGAGCACCCCAAGGCGAAGCACTGAGATGGATAAATCCCTTATCTAGGAGTTCCTGAGGCTGAGTCTTAAGTTCCCTTAACTCTTCCAAAGCCATATGATATGGAGGAATGGAAATTGGGCGAGTCCCCATCTCCAAGTCAATACAGAAATCAATATCCTTGTCCGGAGGCATACCAGGCAAATCCACCAAAAACACCACATAAAACTCTGAAACAACTGAAACTGACTCAAAAGATGGGGACTCCACTCTATCATCCCGGGAATGAGACAAATAGGCTAAACACCCTCTCCCCACTAGCTTTTTAGCCCGAACAAAAGATATAATCTTAACCAGCTTAGGGTTGTACACACCTTCCCACTCTAGCCTATCCTTACCTGAAATCTCTAGAGCCATAGTCTTGGTGTTATAATTCAATACAACATGATAAGGAGATAACCAGGTCATGCCCAAAATGATATCGAAGTGTACCATATCAAGAATTACCAAGTCTACCTAAGTATGAAACCCCATAAATACAACAAAACAAGCATGATAAATATGAGTCACAATCACGGACTCTTCAACCAGGGTGAAAACATGGATAGGGGAATCAAGGATATCACAAATCAAGTCCAGAACCAAAGCAAAATTCACAGATACATATGAATATGTAGAACTTGGGTAAAAAAGTACTAAAGTCATTCTATCACATACAAAAATTATACATGTGATCACTACGTCTGAAGCCTCAGCCTCAGATCTCCCTGGAAAAGCAAAACACTGAGCCCGGTCATCCATCCGAGCTACTTCCTTTGCTGGCTGCGCCATACTGCTACCCCCGCCACCGTTCCCCCTGTTTCCCCAGCCTCCCTAAAAGTTACCTCACCCACCCTGTGAATGACCTCTAGCATGGCCACCTCTACCTACCAGAACCACAGCCTTAGACTGCTGTTGAGCCTAATTACCAGTTTATCTGTAAGGTCACACCCTCTTAAAGTGGTGCGGATCACCATAATGGAAACAACCACGGTCAAGCAAAGGCCTGCTGGTAGATGTTTATGAAGCTTCCTAGCCTTGAGGAGTTGAAAACTGCCAATTAGCTCCCAAATGACCACCTGTAGCAGCTGAAAAAGCTGACTGAATAAGATGGGCAGAGTACACCTGCTAATTGTGACCCCTGGAGTGTGAGCTACTGAAGTTTCCATCATTTCGGGGTCTCTTGCCTAACACTTCAGCCTGACCAACCTGCTTAACCCCTTCTAACTTCTTAAAATAATCTATTACCTCATTGAAGCCCTTCCCTACTGAAGTCATATGCATAGATAACACCTGTAAGTTCGTATTCAAGCCCTTCACATATAACTGAATCCTCTCCTCCTCAAAACCCAACAACTGTGTAGCAAAATAAGACAAGGCATGAAACTTCACCTCCTAAGCAGAGACCGAGCCAGGAACTCATCCTTTTTTTGCAATATCTCAAAGTACGAGGCACATACTTTTCAAGGAAGAGAGCGTGAAGCTGCTCCCAAGTTAGTGGGGGCAAAACAGATGTCCGATACTCCACATGAGACCTCCACCACTACTTAGTATCACCCTACAACTGAAAAGTGACAAACTCAACCCCACGTTGTTGCACAATGCCCAGCTTGTGCATCCTCTCATAACAGTCCAATATGAACTCATAAGAATCTTCCTTATAAATACCTTGAAATGTAGGAGGTTTCAGTTTGAGAAACTTAGTCAGCATCTCATGCTCATTCCCTGTCATTACCGGACCTAGCATTGGTATGAAAAACTCATTTGTGCCCGATGCCACATCCATTATAGGAGTTTTAGTAGCCACTGGTTGAGTACCTGGAACCTGATTTGCAGTCCCCGTAGGGTTGTCTCCAGCACCAACTATCCCACTCAAGAAGGACCACACTTGCTGAAATTCTTCGGGTGTGATAGGGGGAGGGCCTGCACCTCCAGCCGGTGCTACCTCCTCTTGCTCTACACCCTCCTCAACAACAACCTCGACTTCCTCTTTAACCTAATCCTGGGGTGGGGGAGGGGTTGCCTCACGTGCTATAGAAGCCGCTTGAGCTCCACCCATGGTGGGTGTTGCCCTACCTCATCCCCTACCCCTGCCTCTTTCTCTACCTCTGACAGCCGGGCCCACTGTTGGGCCTGCTACTCTCGCTCCATTGTTCCTTGTGTTAACAATCTTGGACAGAAGAGTGAAAGAAGTTAGATACCAATTTGTATCACCAGATACCAATTGGAATCAAGTTATAGCACGAAGGGAGAAAGAAGAGATAGTTTTCCTAAAGTCCTATAGCCTCTCGAAGAAAAGTACGGACGTCTCTGCACCATTCCGCAAGACTCTACTAGACCTGTTTTGCTACGACAGGATAAACGAACCTATGGCTCTGATACCATCTTTGTCATGACCTAGACCACCGTGAGTGGCACCCACCCAACCCTCGGGTGATCGAACCATCAACGACACATAAAATAACCATTCTAACAGCTCAAAACAAGTGTGCAACAAAATATACTATCAATTTAATAACAATCCCAATACTATTATAAATAACCTCTGGAAAATCCCTCCCTAAACCTGAAAATCATCGTACTAAAATACTACCAAACGTCTAGAATGCGGGGATGCAACTCCAAAATAAACAAGTGTCTAAGCTCGAAACAAGGGGGCTATAACTGAAATGAAGAGACCAAAGTAGCTCGATTGAAGTAGCTCACCCTTGGTGTCTGAAAGAGCTGGGACTACAGGTGAGGTTACGTGTCAGCCCCCGGAAGATTGCCTGTATTCAAAAAAAGAAAAGCAAGTGCAGAATCAGTACACAAACACCATGTACTGGTAGGATCATCGGTCATCTCTAATAAACATAATATGAGCAGTAAACCATAACATAGTAAGGTACAGGAAACATGTAGTAGGTCAACAAATAGCCAGATATTAAATCCCTCTCTTAGCTTATTAACACATGAACCAAATAACAACCATTGACCACACCCAGAAACTACAACATATAACCTTTTTCACATAACCCGAACCCAACAAGGATCCCTCTAACATCACCTAAGTGTTATACATGCAATCCCGGTCTACTCTAGGACCAACCTCACATTTAACATAAAATCACCCAGCCTCTCCTGGACCCTATGCAGATATCACAATTCAAGAATCCAACCCGGTCCACTCATGGAACCATCAAAGAATAAGACAATGCAATCAAAACAACCCGTACTAGGCGTGGTACCTGAGCCAACCATTAGAATTCCCGTACCAGGTGTGGTACCCGAGCCAACCGTTAGTATACCCATACCAAGTGTGGTACCCTAGTCAACCATTAGTAATTTCCATACCAGGTGTGGTACCCGAGCTAATCTAATGTCATAACAAGTCCAAATAAATCACAACCAATGAACCAACATACTTGTAAAACTAACAAGAAAACAAAGAAGTTCATTTCACAAGACTGATTACCGGACGACTAGACATTCACAATTCATTTCCTAAACATTAAACTCATACACTACTACAAAATAGTACGTGAACACATAATGCATATTAGAATAAAAAACCATCACCTACCTTAAAATATTCCAAGCTTTACTCAATCGGAGTTCTCCCATTTCCCAAAGTTCTTGCCGATTCTTGGTCTAAAATAACACATAATAACCAAAATCAATCTTTATGGCCTACTAATTACCTAGATTATGTAAAATCCCAAATCCCAGGCTAACCATGATTATTCCACCCCTTTCCCGGGATTTCAGACCATTAATTCACCTATTCCTACCATTTTTCATTGATACATTTAGAGAATTAAGGTTAGATGATCATAATCTAGTGGAATTAACAACACACAAGAACTTCTACATCTTAGAATCCCCTTTTCCCCCGATTCTACCATCCTAGGTCATTCCAAACTTTTCACCAAGTCCACCCCTAGCAAGTCTATAGCATAGAATTGAAAGTACGGAGTTTGGGGAGTAGAATCCTTACTTTTGGGACAAAAAATGATGGAAAACGCAAGAAAATTGCCCAAAATCGCCTTGCCCTTCTCCCAAAATGTCTTTGATAAAAAATTAATATTTTGGGGAAGTTTCTGCATTATCCCATAATGCCCTTCTATAGCAGTCCGCTGCACTATAGCGGTACTACCATAGGGGATTCGACCGCTATGGCGGAGGCTGACCGATGTTGACTTCTGCTGTAGCGATATTTTATCCACTACGATAGAGGTTGCTATGGCAGTGTGTTAACCACTGCGGCAGTTGACTGATGCACCCAAATTACACCTCTAAAAGAAGCGCAAGCGGTCGCTGTTCAAATATAGAACCCAACTAAAGGTTGGGGTCGATCCCACAGGGAATAGAGAAGGACTATGGTGGATTAGTTTTTACTCGGTCTTTTAGTCATTTATTTCCCGCAAAACGGGGGGTTTTAAAGTAACAAGTAAAGATCATAATGTGAATTAGTACAAGTAACAGAGATCAATTTCAACAGTTTCTATCAATAAGAGAAGTGACTAGGGTCGTGTTCCCCATGAGATCATAACTTAGTAAGGCTTTTGTACTTGGTTAACTAGTTTAATGCTTAGCATGCTGAATCGGTAAGTTAGGTTCACGTATTTCCTTGGTCCGGTAACTAGGTGAATTTCACCACATGCCTTGGTCTGGCCGCGAGTGTCGCTCTACTAACCCTTACCCTTGATCCCAGATTAGCTATTCCCGGACAAGGTCAAGCTATTAGACGAGGGTTGATAGCCTCGAATCTAGTTGTTTACAACCCTTTTCCCATCCGTTACCTCCTTGATCTGGCAAGTAAGGATAAGGTAAGTTCTAACGTTGTACACCATTAAAAAGCAATCAAAGCGAAGGGAAGAACAATACATGCAATAAACACCTAGATTACCTAAGTACTTTGCCTACTTCGTTAATCCTTCATGGTTCCCACAACCCTAGTTGTGGATTTAGTTACTTATGCTCATAAGTAAACAATCAAGAATTATTTGTGTGATCATGATCATGTACTTACAATAAGAGTTAAAGAAGTCTGGAATCTTGAATGGATGAAGATGAAAGTAAGAACAATGAACTATGAATGAATGTAACTCTCAAAACCAATATAATAAACCAATATCACAAGGTTACAAATTTGTTTCTTACAAAATATCATGCATAAAACGTAAAAGAAAACCTAGGGAAAGTATTTATAGACAATGGAAATCCTATCCTAACAAAACTAGGAAAACTAGAATCAGTAGCTTCCACGAGATCATTCGACGATTCCTGGAAGCTTCTACGGTTCGTCACATGTGCTCGTGAAACTTAGACAATTTTGCTCTTCTGCATGTTCATTTCCATGAAGGCAGTCTACAACTCGTAACTTGCCTCACGACTTGTGGGGCTGAGTCATAGAACTCAGGCTTTGTTTCCTTCTCTGATCAGGTTCCACGGGTAAGGCCCACGACTCGTGAACACGTCTATGACTCGTGGAAACCATTCGTTGAACTCAGGCCCCAGTTGCATCTGCAGTAACCTTTCCACGACTGACTTCCATGACTTATGGAAGGGTCGACGACTCATGGTACTGAGTCGTAGAAGTCAGTTCAAGCTCTGTCTGCAGCATTCTTTTCACGACTGACTTCCACAACTCGTGAAATGATTGAAGACTAGTGGTAATGAGTCGTAGAAGTCAGTTTCGGTCCTGAATTGCTGTCCTTTACTGCACTTAGTCTCCGAACCCTATTTTCCCGCACAAGACTCCAAAACACATCAAATCTACTAAAAATTGCTAAAGAACATACTCCAATTCCAAGTTTTAAGCGTCGAAAGTGCCGCAAACTCATGGCACATCAACACCCTCAACTTAAAACTGTTTCTTGTCCTCAAGCGACAAAACAAAAATATCCTAGAACGACGTTTTAGCAAAAGAAACTTAGGAACTATGGCAGTCACATGATTTAGCAATTTAGTTCATAACAAGTATCCCCCTCCTTTTTCAACGCAAAACCAGTTCATATGTTCCGTCTATGAGGACAACACAGGAGGATCCATGGATGACATTATACTATCAACAGACGACCTAGCATACACACATGAGATTCACCCTAACAGTCAGCAGTCAAAGTTGCTCTAGTGCCCTCACCACAAAGAAGTCCCAATCACACCATAATATAATCAAGAATTCGGGGACAGAACAAAGACACTCGCACTCACAATAGATATTCAAGCAATGCGTGCACAATACCGTAGGCTTGCCCTTATTTTCTATGCCTCAGCTTTAGGACAATTGTATTAGGATCACTATAGGACTTCTCTTGGCTTGTAACCTAGGCTTGGGGACGGGTATGGTAGATATAGAAATCAGTGACTAAGCCCTCCTTGCCACTACGCTATTTTTTTCCTCCACTTATCGAACCAACTCTATTCTTTTCCTCCTATTTTTTTTCTCACTTATTATTTTTCAACAAGTGACAGGTGCGGCTTTTGGTTCAAATTCAACTCTTTTTCACATTTTTCTTTTTCTTTCTTTCTTTTCTTTTCTTTTTATTTATTTTTCTCTTTCTTTTTCTTTTCTTTATCATGCCCGCCGCACTCGTTATTTCCTTTTTCATTACTAACCTTCTATTTTCATACCCCTACTCCTCACTCACCTCTAGCGTAGCCACCCTCAACTTAGGCGATTTGCCTGAGTTGAGGTACACGATGTACAAGGAGGGACCAGGGCCAAACTAAAGGTTTTGCAAAAAGACGGGGAAGGTGATTAGGCTAAACATCAAAACGGGTCAATTTAGGCTTAAAATCAGGGATCAAAGGATATTTACTTCATTTGGTCGGTCATTTGGATAAAGTGGACTAATTCAAAAATGGCCTATGATCCTTTTCTAACCAACCATTCTAGAACCTAAGAAAGACTAACCGGGCAAGTTCTAGATTGGCACACAATGCAAGAACACATCAAAATAAGCTCACACACTCATGGCACAGAGTCAAATAATTACATGCTAACTATCAGGTTCATGCTCTAGCTTAAGCCATTCATCAAGTTGATTACATTACAATGTCATGCACAGATCCATAACGGTTAGTCTATCAAGAACAGATACTACCATGTCACATAAAATTTGGAGGGGTTCTCCATTTTTCAATCAAAAATCCAGTTACAAAAATCATATCACAGACTGCGCAAAGTTACTTTTCTTCTTCTACTACATACAACCTATACTAAACGTGCCGGTTCAACAAAAATAAAATTCCTTAGGGAAAGAACACACGCAAGAAAACCCTAAGGATTTGGGTACCTTTTTAGTACCCTCATGGATTGCCTCCCATGTAGTGCCTAGTTTAACGTCGTGGCACGACGCGGGTCTTTTGTCTACTCAGACTTCGCAAAAAGACCCATCAAAATATGGATAGTTGTTGCCCCCACCCCACCAAAAAGTAATGTGCATTGTCCTCAATGCATCAGGAAAAGTAGAATCATAGGAAGGCAGGAACATACCTGTGGTGCCTAAGCGCCGGTGTCTGATGAAGTGTGCGGGGCTGGTGATGTGGTACCCATCACAGTGTCAGTGGTGATGGTGGTGGTCGTCGCGCTCAATGTCTCAATGATAGGAGGGACATCAGTAGATGCCCTCTCGGTAGTGACCAAATTTGGACTCCCAATAATAGAGGGCATTGCTCCTCGACCTCCGGGAGCTGAACTAGATGATGCACCTCTATGCCTTTGCCACTCTATCTCCTTACGGAGACGCATATCATCCAAGGAGAGCCATGTTGCCATAGAGATATCTCTCTTAAATCTCCTAGGGTCCTTCACAACCACAGGGATGCTCTCAGAATGCACTCGCTTGGCTCTCTCACTAGTGGGTGCTGGCGCTGCCTCAGCAAATAACTCAACTACACGACGCGTGGGCGCTAGAACCTTAATTGAAAAGGATGGCATAGCCAGAGTCTGAATGGTGTCCACCGCTCTAATCTCCTCTCGAAGGTGGGCTAGCTTATCCTAAATATGACCCAAGTCCAGGATCTGTATAGGCTGTAGCCTAGTATTCATTCAGCGCTCAAAAGTATCAACCTGTGCCGCCATTTCTCGTGCAACCCGGTCGATCTCCGCTTTTATCCTCTCTTCTGCGACTGCTATAGTGGATCGTACCCATGGTTGGAGCTGTTCCAACAAGTCATTCACCTATCTCTGCGTCTCAGCCGGAGAGAAATGAGTTTCTGGAGAAACTCAAAATCAATAGTAAGCCTACCTGAAGAAGCTAGGGGCGGGGGCGCGGTTGGGATATCTGATGGTGGCTGAAAGGTCAAAGTTGCTAAAGCTGGAGTGGTGGTTGTGGTACCCTTTGCGGCTATACTTACCCCTATGTCATGCATATCAAGTGGGTCTCATGCAGTGGAGGACCCCTCAACTCGCAAAGTGCTAGACGAAATAGATGATGAAGCTCGTCGGTGTGCAACCAGGTTAGTCACATCTCTAATCAACTCAGCGTCTTGAATGCGAGTCACCTCATTAGTATGGTCAATATCGGGCATGCACGGGACTGCCGACTCCATGCATAGACGCTGAATCATACAGGGGAAGGGTATGCTAGTGTGCGGTCTGAATGCCCGCTCATGTATCTCCTCCAGTATGCAACATGGAAAATTAATCTCATACCCTGCCATGATGCTCACCACTAATACCTCACTATCAAGTGTCAGGGAATTGTTCGCATTAGTCAGATAGATGCGAGTCCAGACAATGGCCCACCAGAACTTTCCGGCAAAATTCAATGTTGTCCTCTTTATGTCACCGCCAAGAACCCATTCTGCATCTTCACCATTGTCAGCTATGTAACCTTCATCCCATATCAACAACTCTGCCTGCTGAACTGGGTATCTCATTCTTGAATTATCTCGGACAATCTTTATCTTACTGTAAAACTCTACTGTGGCGACCTGCAGCTCATGCTCTGGTCCAAACAAGAACCGCTGGATAGTCCGCTCAGAGATGTCCACATGTGCAAACCGTACTAAAGTACTGGTGAGTGGAGGTAGATCCTGATATCACTATCTCAGTCCAAGTAGTCGAGTGGTTGTGGCCTTATAGGATGGATAAAACTCTCGAACTATCTCAAGACAATAACTACCTGGGGGCTCAGCCATCCAACCACACTGGTAGTGATTGAACGTTGCCTGAATAGCTAGGATAGATGCTAATCCCTCAGTCCAGATTCGTGGCTTCTCAAAGATACCCCTTTTGGGAAGGACCTTGTCGGACTGAGCAATTCCCTGTCTGTATATGGTTTGCATCTTGGGAAAACACAATCTCCGATTAGCATGTGCGTCCGGTCTCTATGCTCTATTATCCTCTACCTGTATCGGTCATGTAGCTACCGGGATGGCCGGGTTAGAAGAGCTCTTATCATCGGACGCTGACTCACCATCATCAGATGCATTTTTGTCGTAAGTATCGACCCCTGTGTTGCTCTCCCGGCGTCCATCACCCTCTTCGGACGAACCCTCTCCCTCTTCAGACTGGGTGGAGTGGTCACTGTTGGTGGTACGGTGGTGATGGCTAGCTGAAGTTCTCCCTCTTCAACTGCCTATGTTTGGGCCCCATATCTCGTGGTCCATCGCTCTACATCTGGGTCAGGCTGGATCTCATATATTTTTTCCGACCCGCTTGACTCAGGTTTATGTGCGGCGGACTCATCCGGTTCGTCACGGAGTCTAGATTGGAATTGATGAGCCACCACCTTGAATGCCTTTGTGTTCTTCGACCTCATAGTACCTGTGGAGGGCAACATCAGTACAATCAAACTAAGAAAACCTTAAAAAAAAAACTTGAAATTTAACTGAACTTGGGTCCACGAGTGGGTTACACAACTTGTGAAACGAATCATGACTCGTGAAAACCCCTTGTGATATCTGGGAAGCATCATGTTGTTGTAGGGTCTGAGTTCCACGAGTTGCTTCTACGGTCAGTGACTTAAACCACGACTCGTAGAAACCTCTCGTGGAAATCAGACTTCCTTTACTGCCTGCAGATCTACAGTCCACGAGTGCCATCCACGACTTGTGGAATGAACCACGACTCGTAGAAAGCACTCATGACCACTGGATAACAGAAAACCAACTTGAAAATCTCGTTTGTGATTTTCTTTTACCCTCAACACATTCACACATAATTTCAAACACATTTAACTTACCCATTCCATAACCGTCATCCCTTAGGGTGTTTACATAATTAAATCTACAAATTTCATACCCTAGGTCAAGTTGTTTTCCCCAAATTTTCAAACAAAGTTTAGAAGTAGTTTCATACCTTTGAAATTTGGGAGGAATGGGACTAGTTGCTGAAGATTAAGAGTAACGACCTTGACACACGACCACCTATGTAGTTCACAAACCCGCTTGGTGAAGAAACAACAACACGACTTGTGGGGGAAAGAAGTTGGTAGTGATTTTGTGGAATTTTCGGGATTTGAGTGGAGGATTTGGTGTGATTTGGTGTTGGAATGGAAATAGGAGGGAGTTTATGTTAGTTTGGTTGAAGAAAATGGGGGAAACATTTAATTTTTTGGGTGTTTTAAATGATTTAGATCGCGTGTCGGGTTGGGTGAACAAAAAAAAAATTCAAAACTTACCTGGGTTCCACGAGTCCTATTCACGAATCATGGAACTAACCATGACTCGTAGAATGGTCTCTTGGAACAAGTCCTGCCACCAAATTTCTTTGATTTCCATGACTGGCAATCACGATTCGTGATGGTGTTCATGACTTGTGGAACCAGTTCATGGAAGCTGTTCTGCACTTGGCCATTATCATCTGAGTTCCACGAGTTGGTTCAATGACTCGTGGAATAGTCCACCATCCGTGAACCATACTCGTTGAGCCTTGCTTACCCATTTTCTGGGTTTCATTTTCTCCAACACTTTTCCTCCACCTATTTCTGCACATATAGCAAACATTAGCCTTGGGTTGCCTCCCAAGAAGCGCTTGATTTAAAATCGCTGCACGACGCAAGTGTTTTGGTTACTCAGACTTCACCAAAACACTCCCAAGTCTTTACACTACAACTAACATAAAGTAAATTACAAAATCATGGGTTCCCTCCCATGCAGCGCCCGATTTAACATCGCAGAACGATGCAGGCTGCTTGATTACTCAGACTTCATCAAGCTCCTTAGGTGGGACGAACTCATCTATGCTCCAAGAGTCAATAGTCTTGATCTCCTCTGCTGTGCCGAAATAAGCTTTTATGCGCTGTCCATTTGCTTTGAATCTCTTTCCATCAAGGTTTTCAAGTTCAATAGTCCCGTGAGGGAAAACTTGCACCACCTTGAAGGGTCCAATCCACTTGGACTTCAACTTTCCAGGAAACAAGCGAAGTCTAGAATTAAAGAGTAGGACCAAGTCACCTGGGTGAAAATCTTTCTTCTCTATCTTCTGGTCATGGTACAGTTTCATTCTCTCCTTGTACAGAGCTAAACTTTTGTATTCTTTCAGTCGGAACTTATCAAACTCATTCAGCTACCCTAGCCTTTGCAATGATGATGTACCCCACTCCAAGTTCAGATTCTTTAAGGCCCACATGGCCTTGTGCTCTAGTATAATCGGAAGATGGAACACCTTACCAAACACAAGTTGGTATAGTGATATGCCTATTGTAGTCTTGTACGCAGTCCGGTATGCCTACAATGCATCTCCAAGCTTCCGCGACCAATCCTTTCTATTTGCATTAACGGTCTTGGACAAGATTGACTTGATTTCCCGATTGGAGACCTCCATTTGCCCACTCGTCTATGAATGATAAGGGATTGCAACTCTGTGTTTCACTCCATATTTCTCAAGCAAAGCAAGAAACAACTTGTTGCAGAAGTGAGAGCCTTCATCGCTAATAATGGCCCTTGGTGTACCGAATTTGGAGAAGATGTTCTTTTTCAAGAACGCTGTGACACATTTACCCTCATTGCTTGGAAGCACAACCTCCTCCACCACTTAGACACATAGTCAACAGCTATCAATATATACCAGTTCCCGTAAGATAGCACAAACAGCCCCATAAAGTCAATGCCCCACACATCAAATAGCTCAATAACAAGGATGGTATTCATAGGAAGCTCATGCCTCCTTGATATGCCTCATTCCCTCTAACACCTGCTACAAGCCTATGAAAACTCATGGGCATCTTTATAAATAGTCGGCCAATAATAGCCGCACTGTAAAATCTTATGGGCCATCTGGATACCACTATGATGACCTCCAATAGGGGATGAATGGCATGCTTCCAATATCTCCATCATCTAAGCTTCCGGCACACATCTCCATATCATAGTATCAGCACAAACACGAAATAATAATGGCTCTTCCTAAAAGTATTTCTTCACGTCAGATATGAAGTTTCTCCTTTGGTAGATGTACATATCATCAGGCACTAAATCCCTTGCCAAATAGTTGGCAATGTCCATAAACCTTGGGATCAAGTCCTGAGAAGCAGCCAATACATGTTCGTCAGAAAACCAATCATCAATCTCGAGCTCATCATTCAGTTTCAGCATAGCTTCTTCCTCCAACCTAGACAAATGGTCTGCCACCTGATTTTCTGTACCCTTGCGGTCTTTAACCTCGAAGTCGAACTCTTGTAGCAGCAACACCCATCTAATCAACCTTGGTTTTGCATCCTTCTTCGCCATGAGATAACGAGGAGTTGAATGGTCTATATGCACCAACGCGTTGGTGCCAAGCAAATAAGATCTGAATTTCTCGAAGGCAAAGACCACAGCAAGGAGTTCATGTTCCGTCACTGTATAGTTCTTCTGAGCCGGGTTAAGTGCCTTGCTAGCATAGTAAATAGGATGAAGAATCTTCTCGCGCCTTTGGCCTAGGACTTCTCCTAGCGCCACCCCACTAGCATCACACATAACCTCAAACGGTTGCGACCAATCAAGAGAAATTATGATAGGAGCTGTAACCAACTTCTCTTTTAGGTACTCAAATGCCTCGAGACAAGCATCGTCAAATACAAAGTTTACCTCTTTCTCCAACAACTTGCACAACAGATTTGCTATTTTTGAGAAATCCTTGATAAACCTCTAATAGAAACCTGCATGACCCAAGAAACCTTGAATAACCATCAAGAAAATAATACCAACATCTACCTACAAGACGGTGTAGCATATGATCGATAAATGGCATTGGAAAATGGTCCTTCTCAGTCCACACATTCAACTTTCTGTAATCCATCCCTATGCGCCAGCCTGTCACTGGTCTCATCAGAATCAGCTCATTTTTAGCACTAGGAACCACAGTAATCCATCCTTTATTTGGTACGCACTAAACCATGCTCACCCACTTGCTGTCAGAAATCGGGTAAACCACACCTGCATCCAACCATTTTATGATCTCTTTCTTGGTGACTTCTTGCATAGGCTAATTCAACCTACGCTGATGCTCAATAGATGGAACACAATTAGGCTCGAGCTGGATTTTGTGAGTATAGATTCCAGGCGGAATCCCAATAATGTCTGCGATGGTCCACCCAATAAGTCTCTTAAACTTCCTCAATACTGCAACCAGAGCCTCAATACTACTCAGACTTCGTGAAAAGACCCATCAAAATATGTACATCTGTTGCCCCCACCCCAACAAAAAGTAATGTGCATTGTCCTCAATGCATCAAGAAAAGTAGAATCATAGGGAGGTAGGAACATACCTGTGGAGCCTAAGCGCCGGTGTCTGATAAAGTGTGTGGGGTTGGTGATGTGGTACCCATCACAGTGTCAGTGGCGATGGTGGTGGTCATCGCACTCAATATCTAAATGATAGGAGGGACATCAGTAGATTCCCTCTCGGTAGTGACCAAATTTGGACTCCCAATAACAGAGGGCATGACTCCTCGACCTCCGGGAGCTGAACTAGATGATGTACCCCTATGCCTTTGCCGCTCTATCTCCTTACAGAGATGCATATCATCCAAGGAGAGCCATGTGGCCATAGCGATGTCTCTCTTAAATCTCTTAGCGTCCTCCATAACCACAGGGATGCTCTCAGAACGCACTCGCTTGGCTCTCTCACTAGTGGGTGCCGGCGCTGCCTCAGCAAATAACTCAACTACACGATGCGTGGGCGCTGGAACCTCAATTGAAAAGGATGGCATAGCAAGAGTCTGAATGGTGTGCACCGTTCTAATCTCCTCTAGGAGGTGGGATAGCTCATCCTAAATATGACCCAAGTCCAGGCTCTGTATAGACTGTAGCCGAGTATTCACTCAGCGCTCAAAAGTATCAACCCGTGCCGCTATTTCTCGTGCAACCCGGTCGATCTCTGCTTGTATCCTCTCTTCTATGGCTGCTACAGTGGATCGTACCCATGGTTGGAGCTATTCCAACAAATCATTCACCTATTTCTGCATCTCAGCCTGGAGAGAAACGAGCTTCTGGAGAAACTCAAAATCAATAGTAAGCCTACCTGATGAAGTTAGGCGTGGGGGCGCGGTTGGGATGTCTTATGGTGGCTGAGATGTCGAAGGTGCTGAAGCTGGAGTGGTGGCTGTGGTACCCTCTGCCTCTACACTTACCCCCATGTCATGCATATCAAGTGGGTCTATTGCAGTGGAGGACCCCTCAACTCGCAAAGTGCTAGCCGAAATAGATGATGAAGCTCGTCGGTGTGCAACCGGGATAGTCACATCTCTAATCAACCCGGCATCTTGAATGCGAGTCACCTCCTTAGTATGGTCAATGTAGGGCATGTACGGGACTATCGACTCCATGCATAGACGATAAATCATACAGGGGAAAGGTATGCTAGTGTGCGGTTTGAATGCCCGCTCATGTATCTACTCCAGTATGCAACATGGAAAATTAATCTCATACCCTGCCATGATGCTCACCACTAATACCTCACTATCAAGTGTCAGGGAATTTTTCACATTAGTCGCATAGATGCGAGTCAAGACAATGGTCCACCAGAATTTTCCAACAAAATTCAATGTTGCCCTATTTATGTCACCGCCGAGAACCCATTCTGCATCTTCACCATTGTCATCTATATAACCTGCATCCCATCTCAACAAATTTGCCCGCTGAACTGGGTCTCTCATTCTTGAATTATCTCGGACAATCTTTATCTTACTGTCAAACTCTACTGTATCGACTTGCAGCTCATGCTCTGGTCCAAACAAGAACCACTGGATAGTCCGCTCAGAGATGTCCACAGGTGAAAACCGTACTAAAGTACTGGTGAGTGGAGGTAGATCCTGATATCAATATCTCAGTCCAAGTAGTCGAGTGGCTGTGTCCTTATAGGATGCATAAAACTCTCGAACTATCTCAGGACAATAGCTACCTGGGGGATCAGCCATCCAACCACACTGGTAGTGATTGAACGTGGCCTGAATAGCTGCGACGGATGCTAAGCTCTCAGTCCCGATTCGTGGCTCCTCAAAGATACCCCTTTTGGGCAGGACCTTGTCGGAATGAGAAATTCCCTATCTGTATATGGTCTGCATCTCGGGAAAACACCATCTCCGATTAGTATGTGCTTCCGGTCTCTATGCTTTATTATCCTCTGCCTGTGTCGGTCGTGTAGCTGCCGGGATGGCCGGGTTAGAAGAGCTCTTATCACCGAATGCTGACTCACCATCATCAGATGCATTTTTGTCGTCAGTATCGACCTCTGTGTTTCTCTCCCGGCTGCCATCACCCTCTTCGGACGAACCCTCTCCCTCTTCATACTAGGGTGGAGTGGTCACTGTTGGTGATACGGTAGTGATGGCTAGCTGAAGTTCTCCCTCTTCAACTGCCTATGTTTAGGCCCCATATCTCGTGGTCCATCGCTCTACATCTGGGTCAGGCTGGATCTCATATATTTCTTCTGACCCGCTTGACTCAGGTTCATGTGCGGCGGACTCTTCCGGTTCGTCACAGAGTCTAGATTGGAATTGATGAGCCACCACCTTGAATGCCTTTGTGTTCTTCAACCTCATAGTACCTGTGGAGGGCAACATCAGTACAATCAAACTAAGAAAACCTAAAAAAAACTTGAAATTTAACTGAACTTGGGTCCACGAGTGGGTTACACAACTTGTGAAATGAATCACGACTCGTGAAAAACCCTTGTGATATCTGGGAAGCATCATGTGGTTGCAGGGTCTGAGTTCCACGAGTTGCTTCTACGGTTCGTGACTTAAACCATGACTCGTAGAAGCCTCTAGTGGAAATCAGACTTCCTTTACTGCCTACAGGTCTATGGTCCACGAGTGCCATCCACGACTTGTGGAATAAACCACGACTCGTAGAAAGCACTCGTGACCACTGGATAACAGAAAACCAACTTGAAAATCTCGTTTGTGATTTTCTTTTATCCTCAACATATTCACACATAATTTCAAACACATTTCACTTACCCATTCCATAACCGTCATCCCTTAGGGTGTTTACACAATTAAATCTACCAATTTCATACCCTAGGTCAAGTTGTTTTCCCCAAAATTTCAAACAAGGTTTAGAAGTAGTTTCATACCTTTGAAATTTGGGAGGAATGGGACTAGTTACTTAAGATTAAGAGCAACGACCTCGACCCACGACCACCTATGTAGTTCACAAACCCGCTTGGTGAAGAAACAGCAACACGACTTGTTGGGGAAAGAAGTTGGGAGTGATTTTGTGGAATTTTTCGGGATTTGAGTGGCGGATTTGGTGTGATTTGGTGTTGGAATTGAAATACGAGGGAGTTTATGTCAGTTTGGTTGAAGAAAATGGGGGAAACATTTAATTTTTGAGGTGTTTTAAATGATTTAGATCGCGGGTCGGGTCGGGTGAACAAAAAAAAATCAAAACTTACCTGGGTTCCACGAGTCCTATTCGCGAATCGTGGAACTAACCACAACTCGTAGAATGGTCTCGTGGAACAAGTCCTGCCACCAAATTTCTTTGATTTCCACGACTGGCAATAACGATTCGTGATGGTGTTCACGACTCGTGGAACCAGTTCGTGGAAGCTGTTCTGCACTTGGCCATTATCACATGAGTTCCACGAGTTGGTTCGATGACTTGTGGAGTAGTCCACGATCCGTGAACCATACTCGTTGAGCCTGACTTACCCATTTTCTGGGTTTCATTTTCTCCATCACTTTTCCTCCACCTGTTTCTGCACATATAGTAAACATTAGCCTTGGGTTGCCTCCCAAGCAGTGCTTGATTTAACATCGCAGCACGACGCAAGTGTTTTGGTTACTCAGACTTCACCAAGACACTCCCCAGTCTTTACACTACAACTAACATAAAGTAAATTACAAAATCATGGGTTGCCTCCCATGCAATGCCTGATTTAACATCGCGGCACGATGAAGGCTGCTTGATTACTCAGACTTCATCAAGCTCCTTGGGTGGGACGAACTCATATATGAACCAAGCCTCAATAGTGTTGATCTCCTCTGCTGTGCCAAAATAATCTTTTATCCGCTGTCCATTTGCTTTGAATCTCTTTCCATCAAGGTTTTCATGTTCATTAGTCCCGTGAGGGAAAACTTGCACCACCTTGAAGGGTCCAATCCACTTGGACTTCAACTTTCCAGGAAACAAGCGAAGTCTAGAATTGAAGAGTAGAACCAAGTCACCTGGGTGAAAATCTCTCTTCTCTATCATCCGGTCATGGTACAGTTTCATTCTCTCCTTGTACAGAGCTGAACTTTTGTATGTATTCAGTCCAAACTCATCCAACTAATTTAGCTGCCCTAGCCTTTTCAATGATGATGTACCGCACTCCAAGTTCAGCTTCTTTAAGTCCCACATGGCCTTGTGCTCTAGTACAACCGGAAGATGGAACACCTTACCAAACACAAGTTGGTATGGAGACATGCCTATGGAGTCTTGTACGCAGTCCGGTACGCCCACAATGCAACTACAAGCCTCCGCGACCAATCCTTTCTATTTGCATTAACGGTCTTGGACAAAATTGACTCGATTTCCTGATTGGAGACCTGCACTTGCCCACTCGTCTGCGAATGATAAGCGATTGTAACTCTGTGTTTCACTCCATATTTCTCAAGCAAAGCACAAAACAACTTGTTGCAGAAGTGAGAGCCTCCATCGCTAATAATAGCCCTTGGCGTACCGAATTTAGAGAAGATGTTCTTTTTCAAGAACGCTGTGACATATTTATCCTCATTTCTTGGAAGTGCAACCGCCTCCACCCACTTAGACACATAGTCAACAGCTAGCAGTATATACCAGTTCCCGTAAGATAGCACAAACGGCCCCATAAAGTCAATGCCCCATACATCAAATAGCTCAATAACAAGGATGGTATTCATAGGAAGCTCATGCCTCCTTGATATGCCTCCTTCCCTCTAACACCTGCTACAAGCCTTTGAAAACTCATGGGCATCTTTATAAATAGTCGGCCAATAATAGTCGCACTGTAAAATCTTTTGGGCCGTCCGGATACCACTATGATGACCTCCAACAGGGGATGAATGGCATGCTTCCAATATCTCCATCATGTCAGCTTCTGGCACACATCTCCATATCATGGTATCAGCACAAACACGAAATAATAATTGCTCTTCCTAAAAGTATTTCTTCACATCAAACATGAACTTTCTCCTTTGGTAAACGTACATATCATCAGGAACTAAATCACTTTCCAAATAGTTGGCAATGTACGTAAACCTTGGGATCAAGTCCTGAGAAGCAGCCAATACATGTTCGTCAGGAAACCAATCATCAATCTCGAGCTCATCATTCAGTTTCAGTATAGCTTCTTCCTCCAACCTAGACAAATGGTCTGCCACCTGATATTTTGTACCCTTGCGGTCTTTAACCTCGAAGTCGAACTCTTGTAGCAGCAACACCCATCTAATAAACCTTGGTTTTGCATCCTTCTTCGCCATGAGATAACGAGGAGATGAATGGTCTATATGCACCAACACCTTGGTGCCAAGCAAATAAGATCTGAATTTCTCGAAGGCAAAGACCACAGCAAGGAGTTCCTGTTCAGTCACTGTATTGTTCTTCTAAGCCAGGTTAAGTGCCTTGCTAGCATAGTAAATAGGATGAAGAATCTTCTCGCACCTTTGGCCTAGGACTGCTCCTAGCGCCACCCCACTAGCATCACACATAACCTCAAACGGTTGCGACCAATCAAGAGCAATTATGATAGGAGTTGTAACCAACTTCTCTTTGAGGTACTCGAATGCCTTGAGACAAGCATCGTCAAATACAAAGTTTACCTCTTTCTCCAACAACTTTCACAACAGATTTGCTATTTTTGAGAAATCCTTGATAAACCTATGATAGAAACCTGCATGACCCAAGAAACCCCGAATAACCATTAAGAAAATAGTACCAACATCTACCTACAAGACGGTCTAGCATCTGATCGATAAATGGCATTGGAAAATAGTCCTTCTCAGTCCACACATTCAACTTTCTGTAATCCATCCATATGCGCCAGCCTGTCACTGGCTTCATCAGAATCAGCTCATTTTTAGCATTAGGAACCACAGTAATCCCTCCTTTCTTTGGTACGTGCTAAACCAGGCTCACCCACTTGCTGTCAGAAATCTGGTAAACCACACCTGCATCCAATAATTTTATGATCTCTTTCTTGGCGACTTCTTGCATAGGCTTATTCAACCTACGCTGATGCTCAATAGATGAAACACAATTAGGCTCGAGCTGGATTTTGTGAGGATAGATTCCAGGCGGAATCCCAATAATGTCTATGATGGTCCACCCGATAAGTCTCTTAAACTTCCTCAATACTGCAACCAGAGCCTCAACCTGTGCTTCACCCAAATCTACAACAATGATTGCTGACAAAGTCTCATTATCTCCCAAAAATACATTCTGAAGATGAGCTAACAGTGCTTTGAGCTCCAAGACTGGCAGCTCCTCAATAGATGGACGAGCCGGTGGTGTCATCCTATTCTTCAAATCCAAATCCAGCTTCTTTGGTGCATAAGTGTAAGATCCCAAACCTGTAAGTGTTGCAACCTTCTCGTCATATTCATCAATGTTGTCACCCATAAAATTTATGATGACTACTGCAAGGGCTTCTACACCAAGTCGCTTCTCAACAGGTACAACTAGCTAGTCCTCATCAACTACATCAATCACTGACACTACTCTCATATCATCATGGTGCTTCATCGACTTGCACACATTGAAGGTCACCTCTTCATCATTTAGCCTGAATTTCATCTGACTCGTTTCCAAGTCAACCAAAGCATGCCCAGTAGCCAAGAATGGTCGCCCCAAGATAATGGGCACCTCAAAGTCAACCTCGCAATCAAGGATAACAAAATATGCAGGAAAGATGAAAGTGTCAACCTTTACCAATACATCGTACAGATTCCCACAGGCCTCTTCACCATACGGTCAGCCATAAGTAGCCGCACTATAATCGGAGAGGGGGCTCCCAAGCCTAACTAATTGTAGACTACAAGCGGCATTAGATTTATACTAGAACCCAGATCACACAAAGCTTTGGCAAAATAAAATGCTCCAATAGTGCACGGGATGGTGAAGGCTCTAGGATCTTCCTTCTTCTGTACCATAGAACGGGATGCTATTGCACTGCAGTGGTGCTAATTATTTTCTGGCTTAAAACTGACTGTTCTCTTCCTCGTCACCAGATCTTTCATAAATTTTGCATAACAAGGCATCTATTCTAATGCTTCGACCAAAGGAATATTGACTGACAACTACTTCAGCATGGAGATGAACTTGTGAAATTTTCCATCCTCGATCTTTTTCTTCAACCTCTGGGGGTAAGGAGGAGGAGGTAGTGGCATGGGTTTCAGGATTGGTGTAACTTATTTGCTCTTCTCCTTCTTTTCAGAAGGCTGTTTTTCAGATGACCTTTGACCAGTATCTTTATCCTCATAATCGGCTAGAATTTTAGCATCATCCTTTTCAGCTTTGGCTGGATCATCAACAATAATAGGCACAGGAAGATCAACAGTCTGCTTTCTACTCTGAGTGGTCACCGCCATAACATGTCGATCATTTTTCAGATTCTGAACTGTGTCACTTGGGAGGGTACCTTTTTGGTGTGGATTCTGGTTGACTGACAACTGATGCATATGTGCCTCAAGCTGTTTGATGGAGACAGTGTGGGACTCTACTTTCTGATGTATACTTAGTTCAGCTTTTATCTCCTTCATACTAGCATTTGTGGAGCCAACCTTTTGGAACACTTTATTGATCAGCTCTCTCATGGTGGTTTATCCAGCCCGCTCTTCGCGAGTTGCAGGCAGAACGTAGAGATTACTTCTATCATTCATATACCCATCCTTCTTCTGCCAGTCACCATCTGCTCTATCTTTGTAACTGGACTGATTGTAGTAGTCATCCCTATCTTTTTTTCGACCTTGATTTCCTTGGTCAGAGGCTCGGAAACTCGCCCCTTGATCATTCAGATAACCAATTTCTTCTTCAGATGAGTACCCGTCTGACCTTGGTGCTTTTCCTTGAGAACCTACCGCTTTAACTTTTTCTACTCCCTCAGCCAGGAATTTCTTTGCCAGCAACCCAAGTGTCGTGTTCATCTCAGCCTGTGTCTTCTTAATGTCTTCTATCTTATTAGGATCCACAGACTTACTAACTGCATAAGTACCTACTGACGTTTCTGCATCTCTCGTATTCCATGCTCGATTTGCTTTGCGACCCTATCCAAACTCTCTGCAGCTTCAGAGTATGTGTTTTCCATGAATGCACCTCCAGTTACAGTATCCATTACAGCTTTAGTATTTGTATTTAGGGCCTTATAGAATATCTCTATCAAATGCCTGGGAGGGATTCCGTGTCTCGGAACTTGCTTCATCTTCTTCTTGAACCTCAGACATGCCTCATATAGAGCTTCTATAGGTAGTTGCCTGAAATTATATATCTCCTGCTTTAGCTACAACATCCTTGATGGATGAAAGAACCGCTCCAAAAACTGTCTTTAGCTCATACCATGAGTATATGGAACTATCAGGCAGTTCTGAGAGCCATGCAGTTGCCTCATCAGTTAATGAAAATGGGAACAGCCTCAGTCTGATAGCCTCTTGACCCACTCCTGGTATATTATACAATTTGCTGACGTTCATAAAGTTATTCACATGTAGAATTGCATATTCAGTGAGCTTTCTTGAATAGAGTCCTTTCATGGTCAATAGTTGAATCATGGCACTAGTAATATCAAACTTTGTCCCGTCAGCAAATGGTGGTAGCACTATAGGCCCAGTGGAACCATATTTCTCCTCATCATAATCATCTATATCATACTACAGAGTAGGCTGCCTTTGCTGTTGCATTTGTCGACCCCTATTATATAGGACGCAGCGAGGTACTTTCTCTTCCTGGACCGATTGCTGCATTCCTTGTCTTGCTCACTCAGCTATAGCATTTTGAGCTGCAAGATCTTGTGCAATTTTCTCATCTTCGGCAGCAAGGGCATCTTTGCCTTTCTTCTAGCGTGCAGCTTCATCCTTTTTCTGTTGCTCAGTTTCAATGATTAATCGAGCTGTAATCTGCTCCAGAGTTTTATGATCTCCATCCTTAGCCATGTTTCTCAATGTTTTGGAAATCTCCGGATCGTAAGGGATCAAGGGATTGCCTTGACTCCTTGTGCTTGGCATGCACAAGTGTGCAACCTGTGATCTCGACAAAAACAACAGAAAAATAAAATCAGGAAATAAGGACTATAAGTGAAATAAACACAATCTCTCTTAGTCCTAAGCCGTATTCCCCGGCAACAGCGTCAAAATTTGATGCGCCTAAATTACACCTCTAAAAGAAGTGCAAGCGGTCGCTGTTCAAATATAGAACCCAACTAAAGGTTGGGGTCGATCCCACACGGAATAGAGAAGGACTATGGTCGATTAGTGTTTACTCAGTCTTTTAGTCATTTATTTCCCATAAAAGGGGGGTTTTAAAGTAACAAGTAAAGATCGTAATGTGAATTAGTACAAGTAACAGAGATTAATTTCAATAGGTTCTATCAATAAGAGAAGTGACTAGGGTCGTGTTCCCCATGAGATCATAACTTAGTAAGGCTTTTGTACTTGGTTAACTAGTTTAGTGCTTAGCATGCAGAATCGGTAAGTTAGGTTTACGTAATTCCTGGGTCCGACAACTAGGTGAATTTCACCACATGCCTTGGTCCGGCCGCAGGTGTCGCTTTACTAACCCTTACTCTTGATCCCAGATTAGCTATTCCCAAACTAGGTCAAGCTATTAGACAAGGGTTGATAGACTCGAATCTCGTTGCTTATAACCCTTTTCCCATCCGTTACCTCCTTAGTCCGGCAAGTAAGGATAAGGTGAGTTCAAACGTTGTACACCGTTAAAAAGCAATCAAGGCGAAGGGAAGAACAATACATGGAATAAACACCTTCCTAGATTACCTAAGTACTTTGCCTACTTCGTTAATCCTTCATGGTTCCCACAACCCTAGTTGTGGATTTAGTTACACATGCTGATATGTAAATAATCAAGAATTATTTATGTGATCATGATCATGTACTTACAATAAGAGTTAAAGAAGTTCGGAATCTTGAATGGATGAAGATGGAAGTAAGAACAATGAACTATGAATGAATTAAACTCTCAAAACCAATAATAAACCAATATCACAAGGTTACGAATCTGTTTCCTACAAAATATCGTGCATAAAATGTAAAAGAAAACCTAGAGAAATATTTATAGACAATGGAAATCTTGTCCTAACAAAACTAGGAAAACTGGAATCGGCAGCTTCCACGAGATCATTTCACGATTCGTGGAAGCTTCTACGGTTCATCACATGTTCTCGTGAAACTTAGACAATTTTGCTCTTCTGCAGGTTCTTTTCCACTAAGGCAGTCTATGACTCATAACTTACCTCACAACTCGTGGGGCTAAGTCGTAGAACTCAGGCTTTGTCTCATTTTCTGATCAGGTTCCACGGGTAAAGCCTATGACTCGTGAACACGTGTACGACTCGTGGAAACCTTTCATTGAACTTAGGACCCAGTTGCATCTGCAGAAACCTTTCAACGACTGACTTCTATGACTCGTGGAAGGGTCGATAACTAGTGGTACTGAGTCGTAGAAGTCAGTTCAAGCTCCGTCTGCAACATTCTTTTCATGATTGACTTCCACATATCATGAAATGAATGAAAACTCGTGGTTATGAGTCATAGAAGTCAGTTTCAGTCCTGAATTGCTGTCCTTTTCTGCACTTAGTCTTCGAACCCTGTTTTCCCGCACAAGACTCCAAAACACATCAAATCTACTAAAAATTGCTAAAGAACATACTCCAATTCCAAGTTTTAAGCGTTGAAAGTGCCGCAAACTCATGGCACATCATTGACACAGGACATAAAGTCATAAATTCACCCAAATTTGTCCATTTTACAACACACTCATTTTCCTGACATTTTGGAACAACCCCTTCACGTCAACCTCGATATTGGGAGTTCTACTAACCCAAATTTTATTTTGAAAAGTCCCCCGAACTCATTTATGTCTAAGCTAAATGGAAACTAGATCAAATCAAGACACTTTACCTAATCTTTAGCCAGATTGCTCCAGACCATACCTCACTTCAAAACCAGCCGAGACTAGCCTAGCCCAGAATTTTCAACTCCCAAACCCAAAAGTTTTCTGACTCAAAACTTGGCATAAAGAGTTTACCCGTAATGATGAACCCGGTCGTTATAAGAAAACACTGGTTTCACTTGGTAGGCCCAGAGAAACTGTTCATGGCCATTATGGGGAAACCCTTTATGAAGGAGATACATTAGTTACATTTATATATGAAAAATCAAGATCTAGTGATATAACACAGGGTCTTCCAAAAGTAGAACATGTATTAGAAGTGTGTTCGATTGATTTAATATCTATGAATCTAGAAAAGAGGGTTGAGGGTTGGAGCAAATGTATACCAAGAATTCATGGAATTCCTTGGGGATTCTTGATTGGTGCTGAGCTAACTATAGTGCAAAGCCGAATCTCTTTGGTTAATAAAATCCAACAAGCTTATCGCTCCTATGGGTGTAGATTCATAATAAGCATATAGAAACTATTGTACGTCAAATAACTTCAAAAGTGTTGGATTCAAAAGATGGAATGTCTAATGTTTTTTCTCCCAAAGAACTTATTGGATTGTTATGAGCAGAATGAATAGGGTGCACTTTGGAAGAAGATATTTGTTACTGATTCATCTTATTGGTAATAACAAGAGCATCTCTTAATACTCAAAGTTTCATATCTGAAGCAAGTTTTCAAGAAACTGCTCGAGTTTTAGCAAAAGCGGCTCTCTGGGGTCATGTTGATTGGTCAAAAGACCTGAAAGATAACATTGTTTTGGGGGGGGGGGTGATACCCATTGGTATCAGATTCAAGGGATTAGTTCATCCTTCAAAACAACATAACACCATTCCTTTGAAAATAAAAAATAAGAATCTATTCGAGAGGGAGATGAGAGATATTTTGTTCCACCATAGAAAATTATTTGATTCTTGTCTTTCAAAAAAATTCCATGACATACCCGAACAATCATTTCTAGGATTTAATGATTCCTAACAACAGATTCATCTCTTTCGCTATCTGCATTTGGTATGGTTATTTGCTTTGGTAATAAAAAGAATAATGAATAGAAAAGAACAATGTTTTGGGTCGTGTATCTACATCCAATCTATGGTAGAAGAAAAGGTTCTATCGGAATAATTATTTATTTCAGTTCAGGGTTCCTTGTCTTTTTTTTTGAAAAAGAATAAAAAAAGAAGGGAGGGTGTGGGGAGAAATGATAAGAAGATATTGGAACATAAATTTGGAAGAGATGATGGAGGCAGGATTTAATTTTGGTCATGGTACTAGGAAATGGAATCCAAAAATGGCACCTTATATCTCTGCAAAGTGTAGGGGTATTCATATTACAAATCTTACTAGAACTGCTCGTTTATTATCAGAAGCTTGTGATTTAGTTTTTGATGCAGCAAGTAGGGGGAAACAATTCTTAATAGTTGGTACAAAAAATAAAGTATATGATTCAGTAGAGTGGGCTATAATAAGGGCCTGATTTCATTATATAAATAAAAAATGGCTTTACGGTATGTTAACAAATTGGTCCACTACAGAAACAAGACTTCATAAGTTTAGGGATTTGAGAATGGAACAAAAAATAGGGAGACTCAACCGTCTCCCGAAAAGAGATGCAACTATGCTAAAAAGACAATTATCTTGCTTGCAAACATATCTGGGCGAGATTATGTGATGACCCTTCCGGTCATCTTGGCATTTATGCATTTACTGTACTATTAGAGATTTCTTGTAGTGACCCCAAGTCATTTATGGCTTGCTGGGACCGGTAGTTCAGTGCCCTGGTCGTTTGTTTGGTTGTTTTGGCTGTTTGACTACTTTAGAGCCTTAACTTAGAATATCATTGACTTTGGTAAACATTCTTAGCTAACATACTAGAAATCGAATTCTGGCAGTTCCGTTAGCTCCGGAGCATTAAGTTTGGTATAGTAGAACCTTTAGTTGAGGCCTGAGAACTTCTCGTGTGAGTTTTGTGTTGATTTCTCTATTTTTTAGGCCATTTGGAGTTGAAAGAGTAACTTTGGGTAGCTTTCGATGATCAGAGCATCAGATTTGAAATCCGACGATTCCATCAGCTCCAAAATGTTGAGTTTGGGTTGGGTAGATAGTTGGTTCGGGTTTTGAGTAAGCCAGGCTCATTTCGGGTGTTTGGTTGCGTATTGGTTAATGTTGACTTAGGTCAACATTTCTCCGAAATGACCTCGTATGGAAATTTTGTCGATTCCGTTAGGTCCGGAACATCGTTTCTACAATGTTTGCCTTATTGGTTTTTGAATATTGATTTCTTATTGTGCTCGGAATGCCCCATCGAGTGTTGGAAAGTTGCAGACTTTTGTTGTTGCAGGTGTAGGCCTCAGGCCTTAATCGTGATCACGAGCCTTGTCCCTCGCAACCGCGATAAAGCACCTGGTGACCTATTCATTATGATCTCATGATCTCCTATCGCGATTGCGATGAAGTCCCTTCCCCTTTGTTCTTCGTGAACGCGTGGCTTGCCTTCACGATTGCGATGGTCTAACTAGTGTGGTCCTCGCGACCATGATGGGTCCCTTCGCGATCGCGATGAAGGACCCCTGGCAGTATAAAACATTTTCATTTTGTTTTTCCATCCATTCTCTCTCAACTTCTTCCAACTCTAGCTTACGCAAACCCTCTCTATTCTGCTCAAAGCAATACACCCTTGAAGAATCCTTGTTTTCCTCGTTAAAGCCTTGTTCCATTGACGTTTTGGGTAGGTTTCTCCCCTCTTCATTGTTATCTTCTCCAATGGCTTAATTCACCATTATTATGAATTGTTGGAGATCAATGTTTGGTTGTAGATTCTGTCACGGAGAGGTGCATGCTTGGCAGGTTCGTTCTTAATCACATTCTTTGGTTGATTCTTCCATTTGGGTACGTGATTCTTGCCAATTTCAGATTTTTCTTTTCAAAAATTCCATTATTGGGTTCCTAGCTTTAGGGGCTATTTTAGCTCGAATTTGTAGCCTAATTTCCTTGATTTTCCGGGCATATACTCCCATGGTCTTGGGGATCATAATGTGAGTTTTTGTTTTAAGTTTCAGGTTGCGGGGCCCACGGGCCCATCGGTGACCCGAATTTTGACCCAGCTACAATTGTAGCATTATGGGTATCATTAGACTTATTTTAATGTTTTATTAATATTTTTTATTGTTTGATCATCGTTTGATATCTCTCGGAGTGATTCAGGCTTGGATTTCATTATCCCAACATCTTGTCATCGGACGACATGTAGGTTACGGTCTAAACTCCCTAGACTTAGCATATATCGGACAAAATTATAGTAGTTAGTATCTTTGGGTTGGGATATTAGGTTTGTATCACAGACCTTGACCGCTTTTCCATAATTCACCTCGTTTCTTCCCTTCGCTATGTGTAGTATTCTTCGTAGTTAATATTACCACCCTTGTGGTCCTTTGTGACCTTATTTTTACTCTGGACCATAGCTGGTGGGTTATTCGGGGGTGCCCATGAGTCTCGGGCATCGTTATCATGATATTATGCTGGCTATCTATGCTGAAAAGCGATTGGAGTCTGTGTAGGGCCGATTGGTTATTTGTGGGCCGGGGGCCACTGTTGTGATTATGTGTTCCATTCATCATTCATATAAAGGGGATTTTCTTCATGATTTTTACTATAGTTTTGGCTTTGGGCCTACTGAAACTAGTTTTTTAAACTTTGCATGGCTCGTGGGGCCCATTTTTGGTGGAAATGATTTAAAAAAAGATATTTAGTACCATTTTAATGGGTCTTCTTGGGGTAAGGAAGAATTAAAGGGTGTTTAATCACTAGTTCCACTTATACTAGACTTGACGGGGTTCGAGCGCTAGGCTTGTTTTACTACAACTTTCGGGGTGATGCTAGACTCGGTAGGGCTGGGTGCTAGGACTTTTTGACTTACTTATTTAGACCTAGATACTCTCCGGGTAGCTTTACTTGTAGTTTTTCGAGATTACGGGGCATTTAGTATGTTGGTCGGGGCCTCCATAGACCTTTCCATTCTGGACCAGAGGCTGTGAGTTGCGGGTGAGAGAGGAGGAGGGTATACGGTGTAGTAGGGGTATATAGGTGTGACCTTCCATAGATCCTGTCTTTTGCGCCTTATAGGTCATCAGAAGCGGGTAACATACGGTACTACTATCACTCTTGACTTAGCATGGCATCATATCATTCATCTGTGTGAGGTACCACCCTTGTTTGTTATTTGTTGATTGTATGCTCCTGTAGTATGGGATACCGGAGGGTTTGTTTTCACTTGATTGCGTTCCTTGGTTTTATGGGCGGCAGGGGGACTGTAGGTAGACTCTTGTTATTTTATCTCAGTGTTATCCCCTGCTACAGCTATAATTATGAGGTTGTATACTACTAAGTAGTTAGTTTCTGGAGTTGAGATTGGTATGATTGGTTTGGTTATTGATTCCTATTTTCCGAGCATGTCTATCTTTACTCTCCTCTTCCTTCCCTTGTACTTGAGGTTACCGGTATACCGTCCGCTTCTAAAACTTATTTTGTATATACTGTTATTGCAAGGATTCCAGGTGTGTCATTTCTTACTTTCACCTTTGTTGGTTGTGTATATATTCTACTTGCTAGCCTTGTATGTTATTTATGTTGTCTTCCTTCTGGGCTAGCTCCAGTGTACCTTTTCGTAGATTTTCGTGACTACTTTCTTGTATTATATCTATTACTACAGTTTATCTTATATGTGCCCAGTCGGCCTATGATACTTACTGGGTACCTTTTGCGCCATATTTGGTGCTCACCCTACACACTACATCTTCTGGTGCAGATCCTAGTGTGGGACATCGCCATTAGCTCGTGGGAAACTCATGCGAGGAGCTGCTTTTATGATACTCCAGACTGAGGGTGAGCTCTTGGCGGCTGGAGCTTAGCTTTTAGTGTATCTTTTGCTTGTGTAATCTATTACTACTCGGAGACATTTATGTATATATCTTATTCTGGATGCTTCGTACTCCCTTGTTGTAGTTTCATCTCTATACTATGATACCAGGTTTTAGGTTTGGTTTAGCTTCTGCATTATATGTATGTACATCCCTGTTATATATTTTCTTAATCTTATTCCCTTGCTTCCGCTTATTAAGCTGTTCTTTGGCTTAAATTATTGGAATATAGCCCATTACTAACCGTTTTGGGCTACGAGGATTGGTTCACCTACTGGGAGGTTGTAGGTGTTATTATGACCGAGAAATTGGGTCGTGATAGCTTGCAATCAGAGCTCTAGGTTCACCGGTGTCATCGGTATAGGAGCCAATGTATAGTAGAGCCCTGTGGATTGGGGCAGAGATGTACATACTCAATCTTTGGGAGGCTATAGTGACATCTTAGGAAAATTGGACTTTTCTTGTTTCTATCTCATGCATAGTACTCTTGAAGGATTCTGGAAATCTAACTTGTTCTGGTTCACTCTTCCGCAGATGGTTCGTACGAGATCTTTGACTTCTGGCGGAGGAGAGCCTGCACCTTCGACTCTAGCTAGGGTCCAGGGTGGTCGTAGGGGTAGGGGTAGGGGTTGAGGATGTCCCAGAGAAGAGGAACCTGCTAGAGCTACTAGAGTTAAGGTAGAGCTCAAGTATGACTATAATCCTGAGTTTGTTCTAGAGCAGTAGCATATGGCCTAGGGACAGCCCGCGTGCCACCAGCTCCAGTGCCAACTTCAGCCACAACTCAGTCTTCAGATGTTCGGGGTTTACTATTATAGCTTTTGGGTATGATTGGGGAGAGATCTTATGGGGTAGCACCGACATCCGCTCAGGGGGAAGCCCTAGGTAACCAGAGTTTTGGAGCGCAGCCTGCTACTGCGGCTCCTCATGCCGAGGTTATTCTGATTCCATCAGTTGCATAGCTTCTTGCTTCTCGCGCAGCTATGATAGATGAGGAGCAGAAGGCGTTGGATAGGTTCTTGAGATTGGCACCACCAATATTTGTTGGTACGCCAAGTCAGGACCAACATGACTTCATTACTACCTTTAAGGAGATGATGCATCATTTGGGGCTATTGGAGACTCACTGGGTTGGCTACACTACGTATCAGCTGGAGGGCCCAGCGAAGTTATGGTAGAGGGAACAGGTTGCTTGTAGACCTTCTACATCACCTCCCTTGACTTGGTCCGAGTTCTATGAGGCCTTTATGGACAAGTTCTTTCCACAGAGCGACAAAGAGCATCGGAGGGAGGAGTTCACTAGACTTGCTCAGGAATTTATGACTGTCTCAGAGTATGAGACCTATTTCTATTAGCTTGCTCTATTTAGGGCCATGATTATGCCTATCTAGTCTGACAGGATTCGTAGATTTATTTGGGGACTACTGAGAGAGTTTAGAGAGCCTACAGAGATATTGGTTGCTAGTGGTCGCTCATTCCAGGCTATTATAGACTATGCCCGTACTATAAAGTATTCACATCACCATGACCCCGGGGCCAGAGATAAGAGGCCTTGATATCAGGGTGGCTATAGTGGTACAGACATGGTGGTAGAGGTTCAGGCCAGTGAGGCCGGGGTTATCAGCCATAGTAGCATTAGGGTGAGACCACTCGACTGGTTTTGGTGTCACTTCAGGCTTCTAGTTCTCGGTTTGAGCAGGGTCAGAGCAGTCAGCGTGGTCACAGTGGTCAGTCCGCAAGAGGTACTGCTTTTGGGGCATCAGGCCAAGGTGGCCACACAGGTTCAGTGGGTTCATCTCGATAGGGTGGGTCGTAAGGGCCATGCTATGAGTGTGGAGTCAACGGTCATTTTGCCAGAGATTGATGCTAGTAGGGTACAGCCAGCTATGAGTGTGGAGTTAGTGGCCATTTTGCTAGAGATTTCCCCCAGCGGAGTACAGTTCAGCCAGCCGCTCAGCCTGCTCAGCCTATTCGCTCAGTTTAGCCACTGGCTTGGGGAGGTGGTGGTCAGGGTAGAGGTGGTGCTCCGCATGGCAGAGAAGGTTATAGGGATGGCAGTCGGGCAGGTGGAGGTCGTCATTAGTTCTATGCGGTCCCTGGGAGACCAAAGACAGAGGCCTCAGTTGTCGTGATTACAGGTACGAGTTATGTGTACCATCAGTCTGCTATGACTTTATTTGATCCTGGATCTACATGTTCATATGTATCTGCCTACTTTCTGCCTTGTTTGGGGTTAGCTAGTAAGTCGTTATCTGTGCATGTTTCTGTTTCGACCCAGTAGGAGATTCTTTAGCAGTGGATCAGATTGTGAGATCCTGTGTGATATTTATTGGTGATTTGAAGACTTGGGGAGATTTGATGATCCTTGATATGTTAGATTTTGATGTGATACTGGGTATAGACTAGTTATCCCCTCACCGTGCGGTTTTAGATTGTTATGCCAAGACCATTACCATAGACGTACCTGGTGTATCCCCAGTTGTGTGGCAGGGTTCTGTTAGTCGCGCACCGTCTGGGATCATCTCTTGTCTTTGAGCTAATAATTTGATTTCCCATGGGTGTTTTTCTTATCTAGCATATGTCTGAGATGCTAGTGTTGACCCTTCATCTCCTGAGTCTGTCTCTGTTGTTAGAGACTGTCTAGATGTGTTCCCTACCGACCTTCCAGGCCTTCCACCTGAGAGGGATATTGATTTTGCCATTGAGTTAGAGCCGGGCACCAAGCCCATTTCTATTCCTCCTTGCCGTATGGATCCTGCTGAGTTGAGGGAGCTTAAGGAGCAACTCTAGGACTTGTGTTAGCTTAGGGTTTTATTAGACCGAGTGTGTCTCCTTGGGGTGCTCATGTTCTCTTCATGAAGAAGAAGAAGGATGGGTCGATACAGATGTATATTGATTCTTGGCAGCTGAATAAGGTGAAAGTAAAGAATAGGAATCTGATGCCGAGGATTGACGACTTATTTGATCAGCTTCAGGGTTCAGCCGTGTTTTCGAAGATTGACTTGAGGTTCAGCTACCATCAATTGAGGATTAGGGCGGAGGACATCCCTAAGACAACATTCAAGACACGTTATAGCCATTATGAGTATCTAGTGATGTCTTTTGGGTTGACTAATGCCCCAACAACTTTCATGGACTTGATGCATAGGGTTCTTAGCCGGTACTTGGATATGTTCATGATAGTCTTCATAGATGACATCCTGGTATACCCCCGGAGTAGAGATGAGCATGAGCAGCACTTAAGGACTGTACTTTAGACTTTGAGAGATCATCGGCTTTATGCCAAGTTCTCAAATTGTGAGTTTTGGCTTGAGTCAGTTGCATTCCTAGGGCACGTGGTGTCTAAGCATGGGATTAGAGTGGATCCGGGTAAGATTTCTGCGGTTCATGATTGACCTAGACCCAGTACTCTCACCGAGGTTAGCAGCTTTATTGGGTTAGCAGGTTACTACAGGAGGTTCGTTCAGGGATTTTCTTCTATAGCAGCACCCTTGACTATGCTGACTAGGAATGATGTTCCATTTCAGTGGTCGGATCAGTGAGAGGATAGCTTCCAGAGGCTTAAGGCCTTATTGAATTCAGCTCCAGTTTTGACTTTGCCGGTCGAGGGTCAGAGTTTTGCCATGTATTGTGATGCTTCTGGGGTTGGTCTTGGTTGTGTGTTGATATATCAGGGTTGAGTGGTAGCATACATATCGAGACAGTTGAAGGTTCACGAGCGTAACTACCCCACTCATTACTTAGAGTTGGCGGTGGTAGTCTTCGCGCTCAAGATCTGGAGACACTACTTATATGGATTTCACTGTGAGATATTCACCGATCACCATAGTCTTCAGTACATTACGAGTCAGCGAGAGCTGAACTCGAGGCAGAGGAGATGGATTGAGCTACTGAAGGACTATGATTTCACTATTTTATACCATTTGGGAAGGGTAAATGTGGTAGCGGATGCCTTAAGTTGGAAGGCAGTGAGTATGGGCAACCTAGCTTCACTTTCAGTTTCTAAGCGACCATTGGCCTTGGACATCCAGTCCTTGGCTAATTGCTTAGTTAGGCATTATTTGTCGGATCCAAGTCGAGTGTTTGCCAGTGTTAAGGTTCGTTCTACTCTAGTTGATCAGATTCAGAGCCGACAGTTCGAGGATCAGAGTTTGTGTGACCTTCGTGATCAGGTAGTTCGGGGTGAGGCCAGCCGGGCTACTATAGGTTCTGATGTTATTCTGAGGTTTGGTGGTCAACTTTGTGTTCTGAGGGTTGGAGATTTAATTAAGTTGATACTTCGTGAGGGCCATTGTTCTAGGTACTCCATTCATCCTGGCGTAGCAAAGACGTATAGGGATTTGAGGCAGCTCTACTAGTGGAGTGGTATGAAGCGAGACGTAGCAAAGTTCATATCTCGGTTCTTTAACTGTTAGCAGGCAAAGTTTGAGCCTATGAGACCGGGTGGTTTGATGCAGCGACTTCCCAGTCCTGCGTGGAAGTGGGAAGGCATTACTATGGATTTCGTTGTTGGTTTGCCTCGTACTTCTCAGGGTTTTCACTCTATTTAGGTGATTGTGGATTGTCTAACTAAGTCGTCGAACTTCTTGCGGTTCAGACTTACTACTGTGCCGAGAGGTTAGCTCAGATCTATATTCGTGAGGTTGTTCGATTGCACGGGGTCCTAACTTCTATTATTTCAGACTGCGACACTCAATTCATATCTCAGTTCTGGAGGGCTATACAGAGGGATTTCAGTACAGAGGTTCAGCTTAGTACTGTTTTTCATTCTCAGACAGATTGCCAGTTCGAAAGGACTATTCAAGTCCTGGAGGACATCCTTCGGGCTTGTGTACTTGACTTTGGAGGTTTATGGGATCAGTTTGTGTCTTTAACTGAGTTTTCTTATAATAATATCTTTCACTCGAGCATCGACATGGCACCTTTAAAGGCCTTGTATAGTAGGCATTGCAGATCGCCAAATGGTTGGTTTGATGAGTTAGAGTCCAGACCGCAGAGTATAGATTTGCTTAGATATTCCTTAGACCGAGTCCATTTGATTCAGGATAGACTTAGAGCAGCCTAGAGTAGGCAGAAGAGCTACACTGATCATAGACTTCATGCCTTAGAGTTTAGTGTTGGTGGTGTGATTTTCCTTCGAGTATCGCCCATGAAGTGCGTGATGAGATTTGGTCGGCAGGGCAAGCTTAGACCCAGGTTCATTGGGCCATTTGAGATTCTACAGAGGGTTGGCAGTGTTGCCTACATGTTAGCATTGCCTTCGATGTTTACATTTGTTCATCAAGTTTTTGTCTCGATGTTGCGCCGGTATGTTCCAAATGAGTCTCATGTGTTGCATTGGGATTCAGTTAAGTTAGATGAGAGTTTATCTTTTGTTGAGGAGCCGACGTACTCGGAATCAAATTCTAATAGTTTTGTTAGCTTTAAAGCATTGAGTTTGGTCTAGTCGGACCTTTAGTTGAGGCCTGAGAACTTCCTGTGGATTTTGTGTTGCTTTTTCTTTTTTTAGGCCATTTGGAGTTGAAAGTATAACTTTGGGTAGCTTTCGATGATCGGAGCATCAGATTCAAAATTCGACGATTCCATTAGCTCCAGAATGTTGAGTTTGGGTTGGGATGGTTGGTTCAGGTTCCGTGTGAGCCGGGCTCATTTTGGGTGTTTGGTTGCGTGTTGGTTAGTGTTGACTTGGGTTAACATTTTTCTGAAATGATCTCGTATGGAAGTTTCGTCGATTTTGTTGGGTCCAAAACATCATTTTTCCACTCTATTTGCATTATTGGTTCTTGAATATTGGTTTCTGATTATGCTCGGAATACCCCATCGAGTGTTGGAAAGTTGTAGACTTTTGTTGTTGTAGGTGCAGGCCTCATGCCTTAATCGCGATTGCGAGCCTCGTCCCTCGCAACTGCGATGAAGCACCTGGTGCCCTGTTCTTCGTGATCGCATGATCTCCTGTCGCGATCTCGATAAAGTCCCTTCCCTTTGTTCTTCACGACCGCATAGCTAGCCTTCGCGAATGCGATGGTCTAGCCAGCATGGTCCTCGCGACAGCAAGGAGTCCCTTCGCGATCACGATGAAGGACCCCTGGCAGTATAAAACTTTTTCATTTTGTTTTCCATACATTCTCTCTCAACTTTTTCCAATTCTAACTCACTCAAACCCTCTCTAATCTGCTCAAACCAGTACACCCTTGAAGAATCCTTGTTTTCCTCGTTAAAGCCTTGCTCCGATGAAGTTTTGGGTAAGTTTTTCCCCTCTTCACTGTTGTCTTCTCTATTGGCTTAATTCACCATTGTTATGAATTATTGGAGCTCAACGTTTTGTTGTAGATTCTATCCCGAAGAGGTGCATGCTTGGCAGGATCGTTCTTAATCACATTTTTGGCTTGATTCTTCCATTTAGGTAGGTGATTCTTGCCAATTTCCGATTTTTCTTTTCGAAAATTTCATTGTTGGGTTCCTAGCTTTAGGGGCTGTTTTAGCTCGAATTTGTAGCCCAATTTCCTTGATATTCTGGGCATGTACTCCCATGGTCATGGAGTTCATAATGTGAGTTTTCGTTTTTGGTTTAGGATTATGGGGCCCACGGGCCCGCCGGTGACCCAAATTTTGACCCGACTACAATTGTAGCATTTTGGGTATCATTAGACTCGTTTGAATTTTTTATTCATGTTTTTGGTAGTTTGATCATTTTTCGGGATCTCTCGAAGTGATTCAGGCTTGGATTTCGTTATCCCAACAGCTTGTCATCGGACGACATGTAGGTTACGGTCTAAACTCCCTAGACTTAGCATATATCGAATAAAATTGTACTATCTGGCATCCTTGGGTTGGGTTATTAGGTTGGTACCACAGACCTTGACCGCTTTTCCATGATTCACCTCATTTCTTCCCTTCGTTGTATGTAGTATTCTTCGTAGTTAACATTACCACCCTTGTGGTCCTGTGTGACCTTATTTTGACCCTGGACCATAGATGGTGGGTTATTCGAGGGTTCCCGTGAGTCTCGGGCATCGTAATCGTGATATTATGCTGGCTATCTGTGTTGTAGAGCGATTGGAGCCTGTGTAGGGTCGATAGGTTGTTGTGGGCCGAGGGCCACTATTGTGATTGTGTGTTCCATTCGTCATGTATATAAAGGGGATTTTCTTCATGATTTTTACTATGGTTTTGGCTTTGGGCCTACTGGAACTGGTTTTCTAAACTTTGCATGGCCCGTGGGGGTCGTTTTTGATGGAAATGATTTAAAAAAAGAGATTTGGTATCGTTTTAATTGGTCTTCTTGTGGTAAGGGAGATTTAAAGGGTCTTTTATCTGTAGTTCCACTTATACTAGACTCGATGGGGTTCGAGCGCTAGACTTGTTTTACTACAACTTACGGGGTGATGCTAGACTCAGTGGGGTTGGGTTGTAGGGATTTTTTACTTACTGATTTAGACCTGGATACTCTCTGGGAAGCTTTAATTGATGTTTTTTGAGATTACGGGGCATCTAGTATATTGGTCGGGGGCCTCCATGGAGCTTTCCATTCTGGAACAGAGGCTGCGAGCTGCGGGTGCCAGAGGGAGGGGTATACGGTGTAGTAGGGGTATATGGGTGTGAACTTCCATGGATCCTGTCTTCTGGGCCTTATAGGTCACCGGAAGCGGGTAACATACGGTACTACTATCACCCTTGACTTAGCATGGCATCATATCATTCATCCGTGTGAGGTACTACCCTTGTTTGCTATTTGTTGATAGTACACTCCTGTAGTATGGGATGATGGAGGATTTATTTTCACTTGATTGCGTTCCTCGGTTGTATTGGCGGCCGGGGAACTGTAGGTAGACTCTTGTTACTTTATCTCGGTGTTATCCCTTGCTAGGGTTATAATAATGAGGTTGTATACTTCTAAGTTGTTAGTTTCTGGAGTTGAGATTGGTATGATTGGTTTAGTTATTGATTCCTGTTTTTCGAGCATGTCTCTCTTTACTCTCCTCTTTCTTCCCTTGTACATGAGGTTACCGGTATACCATCCACTTCTAAAACTTATTGTGTATATACTATTATTGCAAGGATCCCAGGTGCGTCATTTCTTACTTTCACCAGTGCCGGTTGTGTATATATTCTAATTCCCAATTCTCTCAGAAAACCTACCACAAATCCCTCAATTTTTCCCAGAATCTTCTTCTTCTCCTCTAACAAACTCCGTTGTTCATTCCACTACTGCCGCCGTCGTTGGTTCTCTGAGCAAGGTTGTTGGATCTCCATTGTTGCACCTTCAAAAGCTTGCTTAATCTTTACCTTTGGTAAGTTCCCTGACGTTAAATATATGTTTTTATGTTGATTGGGAACTCATATTGTGAAGCATGCTTGTTAGAATTGTCATGTTGATTTTGGGTGAGATCCAAAAATTTTGGGTCCCCAATGTTTGAATTGTGTTGTGGATTTTGCTTAGTATCAACTTGGTAGGGATTGAAATTGTGATTATGCATTTTGATTGTAGTAGTTTTTAGCCTTGAAAATTTATCTTTGGGGTGAAGTCTGAGTAACCCACTTGTGATTGATGCATGATTTGGACCTATAATAGATTGAGTGACATCATTCTTAAGGCCAAATCATCATTTTTCATGAGGTTTGGTTGAAAATTAATGGTTGGGGCTAAAATTTGCTACTACTCATATACCCATGCTCTTTGTTGAATATTTTGTTGGGTGTATGATCTTGTACGGGGAATTAGAAATTATTGATTAATTATTGGTGCCTAATTATTGCAATTGAAGGCTTGATATTCCTGATGATAGACGGGGTAACGTCCTTCTTAAGGGAAGTCGTTAAGCTCTTCTTTTGTTTTGCTTGATTATAATAGATTCCGGGGAAGTCTAAGTACCTGGATGAATTTGTGCTCATATTATGTTTTTCCCCTTTGTTTAAATTGTTGGTTTTATTGTGTGGTGCCAAATGTGTAAAGAAAATCTTGCTCTCCGAATCACATGCGTAATTCACAAGAACACAAGGAACCGAAAATTCCAAATTGTTTCCTTGTGCGTCTCACATGTGATGCATAGATCTTAACGTGCAGAACGCATAAGACACCACATCCTGTTATAAGATGCTGCCATTTCATTGTTATGAGGGGCAAAGTATGGTGAAATATGCACCTTGGTTGGTGCGGTACGCACCAACTTCACACCTCTCTGCAGAAATCCCTATAGGTTTTTGTTAGCTCATGCAAAGTCATGTGCAATGCGCACTCTGTTTGGTTCGGTTTGCACGTGGTCCGCATGAGCCATCAGTTACCTACTTTGTTTTTTTACTCCTCTGCAGTCTATTTTTGTAGTTTGTTAGTTTCTTCATTGTGTACAGATACCTGGTGCCTGCTGCTAACCTCTATTTGTAGGAATATGCCTTTCAATAGGCGCCACCAAAAGAGGTCCAAGCTGCAACATCCACAAATGTAGGCCTGCCTACACAAGATGAGGGTCCTACTGAGCCTGCAATCCGATTTGACCTCAAAGGGATGGAGGAATACTATCTGAAGTTTTGGGAGAAGTGACCAATATTGGACGAAAAAAGGTTGGATGTGGATGTATTTGAAGCTGATTTCCCAAATATCACAAGTAGTTTTGGGAATGAATCTGGACATACTTTGCCAAAACTCTGGGCCCATATTTCCTGGAGTTAGTGTAGGAATTCTATGCCTCTTATCGGGATAGGCAAAACATCTTAAAGCATAAGGGTTTAATAAGGAAGCTCCCATGTCTCAAATTTTTTTAGGTGAGAGGAAAAGAAATAGAAGTCACACCTGCAACCATCAACTTTTCTATATGGGATGATAAACTAGTCCCAGAGTCGCAATACATGGAGCGTGTAGCTACGAAAGAGGACCAATATGAGTGGGTTGCAAGTATAATCGCTGAGGGAAACCCTCTTTGGGCCATTTCAAAAGGGCCCATTCATCGCTCTGACCTCAAGTTTGAAGCTCGGATATGGTTAGATTTTGTGTGCACACGACTCATTCCAACAGGTCACAAAACAAAGGTTACTATAGATGTGGCTATTTTGATTGCTTGTGTCATGACTGGTCTTCCATTACATGAGGGGGATATAATAGCTGAATAACTTAAGAGGAAAGCCAGACAAGAAAACACCTCTATGGCCTTTCCTGTGCTCATTTGCCTCATGTGTTTCCAAGCAAACTGCCTGCGGATTCGCTCCTTGGATAAAATTAGTCGGGCTAATGGAATGGTTCAATTAGATACAAGGAGAGATAAAGATGCCCCGCTTGTCAAGAAGAGACACTTTGATCAAGTCCCGAGTGCTATGGAAGGATCAGAGATTGTTACTTCTAATCAATTAGACAGTCCATCACCGTCTCAAGAGGTATCAAACACCACCCACATGGATCCCGTAACAACATCTACCTCAAGTAATGTTTTTAAACTTGCTTGCGTTGTCCAATATAATGAGGAGCACTTGCATAAAGCGGCTAGAGAGATCCCTCACATGATTCAATCCGCCATTAAATTGGCTTTGAAGCGGATAGTGTCAAGTGTGAGCAAGCTATGTGTTAGAATGGATACCATGGAAGTGGAGGTTGATGATCTTAGGCAAGTAATACTGCATTTTGAGCCAAAGATTCCTAATTGGGATCTTAATCTACCATTGACGAACTCTACATCCTCTCCAATGGTTGATAGCCCTCCCAATGATTGGTGCACGGGTTGGGACCCAAATAAGGATGAAAGTGCCTCCAAAATCCAAGTAGTGTGTGTTGCGCCATCAGCTCAAAAATATCCGGATCATTCTGATTCACCTGTGCCTGAATAGAGACGTCTACCTAGGCCAAGTTGGTTAACACCGCCATTTTCTTATCATGAGTTGATGACTGCCAAGGACAGATGGTTCGTGCATGACCCTCTTGGTCCTTTTAAGCTGCAATGGGACCCTGCAATTCCCTCATTGGCTAGTTTCAAATTGACCCAGCGCATACCTATATCCCACCATCGGCATCACCACCACTTCAACCTCAAAGGCCACCTCAACTATTTTACTCAAGGAGGCATCATCGCCATCATTAGTATAATCAGGGAGTTTTTGCACTCATTCTTATTTGTATTACTTTTTGTGCATCGATGGCCATGCATACTTTAAGTTTAGGGGTACCTATAATTATTTATGGTATGGAGCTTGATTGTGATGACATTGCCCTTGCTGGGCTTTTTGATTATGTTGAATGTTTAATTGTGCCCTCATAGAGCTTGATGTTAATCATCCCCATTGTTCTACTACCAGTGTCTTGCAAATGCAAATGCGCTAAGGGTCTATGCCGAGACTTGTTTTTCAAACAATTCATGAGCGCACAAATTTGGTTATCGCCTTGTATTAGTAATTTTTTTTAAAATTAAAGAGACCCAAGAGGGCCATTTTATTCCAAAAAAGAGGTCTGTACGAATGTGAAGCCCAAAAGTGGCCCAAGAGAGAATAAAACAAAAAGAGATAAAGAACAAGACAACAAAAATAACGAAAAGACAAAAAGGAAATAACGAAAATGGGAAAGTTGCTTCACATCTGAAGGTGGGACGATGTCGATCTCATTGAACGCCGCCATTCGATGGAGGAGCTATAGGTAGTGAGCTGGAGAAAGCAGCTGAGGCACCATCACAGTAGGTTCAAGAAATCGCAAAACCTCGAGCTTGGGTTAATTTTCGAAAGAAATTTTCAAATCTTACAAATACCATGAAATTAGACACGATGAAGACTTTTTCAACTCGAGGTGAGTAGGAATCGAAGCTATTGATGCAGGTAATCATCGTAAGACGCCTTATGAACACTTGTAGAGTCGGAAGAGTAACTTACTCTTGATTCCTTGTCTTAGCAGGTTGAGCTTACAAGAAGCTAATACCACTGCTGAAAACTCAGACCCAAGAGGTTAGCCATCCTCGATTCTACCTCATAGATCTGTGCAAGGTGATGTGGAACAATAGAGAGTAGAGTAGCCAACTAAGGGATTTCTTGAAATGTTCCTTGTGTTCCTTTTTCTGCTGTAACCTTGGTATTTGAAGATTGGAATGTTGCTATATTCTTTGTGTTGATAAGTTGTGGTTGTGGTTCTGATTTCTGCTAATCCAGAGATTGGGGATTTGTTGTTTGTCCATGTTGATTATAGTTTTGCCTTCTAGGGGAACTTTTTGTAATGATGAGTATGTTAACTGGTGTGTACCTGCAAAATTGAACAAAAGGTTAGCAAAAAATCTGCCAACATGTTTCCTTTTTTGTAAATGTGCTCCACTTCTACTTGAACTGTGTGTCTAAGAATGTTGATTCTTCTGACTTCCATAACAATGCACCAAGGGGTTTCCTAGCTCCCATCTAGTACCCTTTTTAGAGTAAGAGAGTCTTTTACAGTGTAAGAGGTATTAGGTGGTTGTTGATGCAGTATTGTAATCCCATTTTCAATGCCACAGTCTCAGCCACCAGATTATTGCCATCATCTATCTTCCTAACTTCTGTACAGACCAAATTTCCTTCACCATCCCTGAAACAAAAGGCACCTGAGCTAGGTCCAGGATTTCCCTTAGTATCTCCATCAGAGTTACATTTATCGGAGCCTTGCAGGGGCATTTTCCAGTAAACCACCTTACAAGCAATGGTAGGTGTGTAGTCCTCTAAGAATTTGACTATCATGGGCCAAGTATTTGGCATGAACTTTAGCCAGGGTATCCTTTATTAGACATCATGTAGATGTTTTTGTTGATCTCCATATCCATGCTATAGTAGGACATCTTTCCCCCATGAGCTATGTTGTTTCTTCTCTCTCATATCTGCCGTAGCACCAATGCAGGAATAGCCTGATATAGTGGTTTATATTTTGTAGAGCACTTTGCTTTCCACCACTTTTGGATAGTATCTTTGAGTTGTATAAATGGTCCTTGAACCCCTGCTGCTGCTGCAAATGTTCTCCAGAGTCTTGTAGATACAGGACACCTTATAACTAGGTGCTCAAAGGTTTCCCGTGCATTGTTCTCACAGCAGTAGCAACTTAAACATTCCTCCACCACCCTGATTTTGACCAAGACTTCTCCAATAGGAATTCTCTGTTTCCAGAGTCTCCAAAGAAAGAAGGAGATCTTGAAGGGGATGCCCTTTCCCCATACTATGGAGTCATCTTCTAGAAATTCAGCAGATTGTCTAACCACTTCCCAGGAACTTCCAACACTGAAATTCCCAGAGCTACTTAGAATCCACCATGGCCTATCCCACTCCTCTGAGACCACAATTTCTCTGGCTATATGATTGCATACCTCTTCTGGGAACATCTGGTGGAGTACTAGATAGTTCCATCTTCCTTCTGTCATAAGCTTTTTGACCTCATCCATAGAATAATTATGCTCATTAGATATTGGTAGGTAAAAATAAAGGTCCCCTAGTTTTGTCCAGTTGTCATAGCAAACACTAGAGTGCCCACACCTAGGCTCCCACCAGATTTCCTGATCAATGTAGTTCCTGGCCTCCAGCATGTGCTTCAAAGTCTGAGATCCTTCCCTTCATTCTACCACTTGAGGTCTATTCCTTTTACAGTATTTGATCCACATGAAATTAGCCCAGATAGACTTTTTAGTTCTGAAGTTCCACCAAAGCTTAACAAACATGGCTTTGGATATATCAAACACAAACCTGAAGCCCAAGCCTCTTTTTTCTTTAGGTAGGCAGATATTAGACTAAGAAACCCAGTGCTTGTTCCTTCTTTCCTCTTTAAAGTTCCACAAAAATCTAGCAAATGATCTGTGAAGATCATGTATGTCACAACTTAGAGGGATAATGGCTGAAAGAAGATAGATGGGCATACTTTGAAGAACACTATTGATTAAAACAACCTTTCCTCCAAAAGAAAGTAGCTGGCCCTTCCAGATCTGCAATTTGCTCAGAACCTTCTTGATAAGCTCTGCAAAGTGGATCTTCCTTTTTATAGCATGGACAATTGGGCACCCTAGGTAAGTAAAGGGAAAGGTGACCCTAGAGAAGCCAGTAATAGTTTCAACTTCCTGGATAATAGCATTAGCAGTCTTGTGATAAGCATAGAAAAAACTTTTTTCCTTGTTTATCGTTTGACCAAACTATTTCTCATACTCCACCAATGTGTTCATAATGGATGCAAGGATGTATTATCAGTGACACAAAAATAATTATGTCATCAGCATAGGCTAGGTGATTCAGTTCAGAGCTCCAATTAGGCATCCCAAATCCCTTGAAATCTTTGTTAGAGAAAAGGTGGTTTAGGGCCCTAGTAGGTACTTCTGCTGTGAGAATAAATAGAGTTGGGAATAGTGGGTCTCCTTGCTTCACTCCCCTGCTAGAGTGAAAGAATCCATGAGCTTGTCCATTCACTAGTATAGAGTACTAGTTGTTTGCCACCAATCTCTAGATTTTGTCCACTACTAGGCCATCAAAGTCAAAGTTTTCCAGTACCTTGATCAGGAATCTCCATTCCACCCTGTCATATGCTTTAGCCATATCAAGCTTAATCACTACATTTACAGGTTTCCCCCTTTTTTGATGACTGTGATAATCTCTTGAGCAAGGAGAACATTCTCAGATATATTCCTTCCTTTTACAAACCCAGATTAGTTCTGGGAAATGATGTTAGGGAGTAGTCCTTCAATTCTGTCATGGATGACCCTAGATATGACTTTGTTCAGGAAGTTGCTCAGGCTGATAGGTCTCATGTCAGAGAAGGTCTGGACCACCTCTCTTTTAAGGAGTAGGACAAGATTAGTGTGAGTGATAGATTTAGGGAGTGTATGGCCTTCAAAAAGGCTACCACCACCTTCACTGTATCACCTCCCACTATATCCCAACAATGTTGATAAAAAGACCTCTGAACCCATCTAGACCACTTGCACTATTCCCATTAAGTTCAAAGACCACTCTTTTTATTTCTTCTTATGTAGGAAAGGCATTCAGTTTGGCATTATCATTTTCTGTGATCACTGATGGAATATAATCCAGTAGGGATAGATCAGTAGAGGTGAAGCCACTGGAGAACTGTTCTTCAAAGAAGGAAATAGCTTCAGCTGCAATCTATTCCCTGTCATCCACCCATACACCATCCCTCCCAAGGATTCTGTTAAGAGCAAGTCTCTTTCTTCTTCCTTTCACCAAATTATGGAAGAATTTAGTGTTACTGTCTCTTTCTATGAACCATTGTAAGCCAGGTTTCTGCCTCTAAAATTCTTCTTCATAATGCAAGTATTGCTTTAATTCAGCATGAGCTCTTTGAAGGATGGATTTGTTAGCAACAAAAGGGTTATCTTTAAACAAATCCTCTTTGACTCTTAAAATGTCTTCCCTAATGGAAAGTTGTTTGAAAATGTCACCAAATTTCTCTTTACTCCATACAGATAGAGCTAATTTGGTTGTCTTCATCTTTTGCTTCGGGATTATAAAGATATTAGTAGCTTCTTCAGATACCCAATTATCTTGTACCACACTCTTAAAATCTTCCCTTTCTATCTAGAACTTCAGGAACCTAAAAGGTCTGATAAAGTGAGAGGACTGACCACCATATGTAAGCAAAAGTAGGGCATGTTCAGACACAGTTCTAGCCAGGTGCTCCATCTTTACATTCCGAAAAGAACTAGGAAAGTGTTGATTTGCAACCAGTCTATCCAACCTTTTGAAAATGCAAGCCTCATCAACTCTCCCATTCCACCAAGTAAAAGGGATTCCTTTAAAGGATATGTCAAATAGTTCACAAGATTTTAAGCAAAAGACAAAGTCCTCAACCTCTTTGGGAAGAATACGGAGGCCCCCAATCTTCTCTTCATCACTTTTGATTACATTAAAGTCACCCCTACTAGCCAAGGAACATCCATGTTTGTGCGTAGGGTATAGATATCATCCCATAATCTGAGCCTCTCCAATGCATCACACTTAGCATAAATAATAGAGGTAATCAAAATTTGTCCAGATTCTTGGAAAGTGAGTTTCAATGAGATCTGCTGCTCAGAATCCGACAGTATTTCCACCTTTATATCTTCCTTGACAAAAAAACATATTTTTCTATTCTAATTGGAGTTTGCATATGGCATGCCTAATCTTCTTTTATATTATTGAATTTGACTAGGATCTTGAAAGGGCTCTATCAAAGAAATAAGAAAAAACTTGTGGTGTCTGTGTAGCATTTGTACTCTATGAAATGAGTGATGTGTTCTCACTAATCTAATATTCCAAAATAGAGCTTTATGGATCATTTAAAACTTGAATTCACCCCTATCTTTGGCACTACCCTGGATGGTAAAATGCTCTCCATTTTGCTCTTTTCTTTGGCTTTGAATTTTGGTGATAGACTGCTGCTTTCAGTATTTGTTCCATGTTCTTTCCATTTTACTTTTTTTCTTTATTAGCGATGCTGCTGTCTATGGATGAAGGTGATGCATTAGTCTATATTATCGTACCATGACCCTGATGTGAGACTATTTCATACAGGGCTTTTAAAGGGGAGTCTCTGGTGATTCCTCCCATTGTGGCTGTGCCCTGGGATAAACTGAGCTCCTTTTTGTAGGGGGTAGAGGGGGATATACTTGTCAGGTCAGGTGGTATATCTGGTGGATATCTTTCTACTGAAGGCACAACCATGTCTGACTTGTCAACTTGTAAAGGCTCCTGAAAGTTGGTGATCATTAAAAACTGTTGTTCTTCCTGTAATTTTTGCTCATCATTATTGAGGGAAAGTGTAATTTCCCCTGATGTCCCTTGTGTAATCTCCCCTTCCTCTGCATTATTATCATGAGTATAATCTACCATATGAAATGGTTCTTTTAGCTGTAATCCCTTGATATCCTTGATCACTATGGCCCAGTTATCCTGCTGAGAGCTATTTCCCCTTAGCTTATCCACCTTGTTCTCCTGATCCTGTTGCTTATTATCATACCCTGTGCTTGCTACTTTATCTGATGAATACTTCTTAGGGTCAGAGTTTTCACCACTTAGGTTAGAAGGAGCTTTAACACTGCTATATTCTCCTGTAACTTTTGCTTCTTCTGTGCCTTGTTCTCCCAATGTTGCAAAGGCATTACAGTGGGTATAGCTACCCCTTCAGGTGTGATGGTTGTGGTTGTATTAGTAAGGAATTTGTTTGGGTCAGTGGTTAGTTTGAAACATCTGTTTGTTGGGTTCCAAGCCCTGTGAGGGTTTTTTGGGATGTCTTTGCTGTCTGTTACTCCTTCTGCAGGCTCCTCATTGGTCTTCTCCTTAGGCTTCCTTAGTTCTGGGTGCAAAGTCCTACAATCAGTATCGTCATGGCCTTAAAGTTTAAAGGTCTTGTAATATTTAGGAAGTACATCATATTGAATCTTGATTCTTTCTATCTTTGAGTCCTTGTTTCCTCCCAAAGTGACCTCAACCTCCACTATATCTGGTAGTTGAGCTAGTAAGTCAACTTGCATCTTGACTATGGCAAAACAAAGCCTAGTTTTGTTAATACTAGCCAGGTCAAGGTGAAGAGGCTTGCCTACAGCTGAAGCAAGTGAAAATAGGGATTCTTTGACAAAGAAAGCGGGCAAGAGGTTTGGGAAGGATATCCACGCCATTGCTTGAGTAGTCTCCTCTTCTAATTTAAAATTAAAGTCATAGATGAGGGGTCTCATCTAATAAGCAATCCCATCTTTGGCCACTATATAGTGTGCACTATTTGCCATGATGTTCACAAAATCCTCAATTTGATTAAATCTCATAAGGATATGTTTGTTTCATAGAAGTCCAATTTTACAGTCCCCTTTGAATATACATTGCTTAGGAATTTGTATTCTCAGGTCTTCTAGTTCTGTCCAGCCATACGAGAATTTTCCAATCACATCATATTGGAGATTCTCAATATTATTCATCCGCTGCACTTCCTCCTCTATCCAAGTGATGTGAGGTACTTCATTGTTATATGCAACTTTCTTCATTGGAATTGGGTCAACCTGTGCTTGTGTTCCATGAAACTTTGTTTGACAGTGAATGGTGTCAGGTTTAATCGGGTTAACAAATTTGGTTGCACCATTTTATGTAGCATCACTTCCATTAGCATTAGTTTGTGGGACAATTTCTTTGGTATGCAAAATTTTAGGCACAGAAGGCAAAAGTTTAGGGTCTGTTGGGTTGTTGGGGTGGTAATGGTTAGGGAAAAGTGTTTCTGATGTTAACAAGAGGGTCTGGCCAGTCGAAGAAGATGACTGACTAGTGACCAGGGCGGCCATGGATGGTGGTGGACGATGACGATCAAGGATTTCGTAGAGTTTAGCATGAGAGAGAAGAGACCTTTTTTATACAACTTCAAGTATTCACTGTATGTTAATAGTAGTTTAGCAATAAACTCCAAGGTTTTTCTTAATACCACAGTTCTTTCCCAAGGAGTAAAAAGTTTTCTTTATTTTCCTTTTTCTTTTGTTGTTTTTGTGTCGAACTGGGTTGGTGTTTCCCTATGATAGATTGAGAGGCAACTTTCTTAAGAGAAAATGCCAAGTTTTTGTTTAATTTGAGTCCTTTGTGTGCTTGTCTCGAAATGGACCCACTGAAAAAAAAATCTTGGCAAGATGTTTTTGAAAATGAAAGGAAAGAGGGAAAATGAACTTTGAGGAAAGCATTCTCTTGTCATGACTTGAACACTCTCATTTTGGCTTGATCGATTCACAAACGAGTGTGTAAGGAACTCAGAATAGCTTGTCGAAAGTCATTTGTCCTAATTGATCTTGAGACTAATGAAAGAAGTCTTGTGGCATGATGCCTTATGTGGTAAGGCTTTACCTTTATTCTTGTGCATATGTGTCATCTAGAACTTTCCCCAAATGGGATTCAAGGAAAAATTCTAGGTGTGACCAAGCTTGAAAAATGATCTTAGGCCCTTTTTGATAGCCACTTCACCAAATGATTTCCCTCAACATTAATCCTAGTGAACCCTTTTGAGCTTGAGATCGTTCTTTGGCACCTTGTTTAACACCTTGACCTTTTTGGAACCTCTATCTTGGCACCTGTCCTCCCTAATTGCTCGAAAGTGAAAAGTAGGCTAAAAGCCTAAGTTTAGGGGGGAAATGAAAAGACAATGTAGGCAAATGCCTAAGTTTAGGGGTGTATGTGATCAATGAGGAGAATAAAAAGAATGCACTCCAAGTGCAAGGTAGCACCTTGTTTTGAACCTTTTTGAGGTAAAGACGGAAAAACATGGCTTTGTTTTTTGAAAAGTTCATTTCGAGAAGCTAATTAAAGTTCCAAAACGTTCTCAATAAAAAGCAAGAGTCGCCACTTAGTTTTTAAAAAGTAAAAACCAAGAAAAACTTATAAGAATTTTTAAAATCCAAAAAAGATAAAGACTTTAAAAATTAAGAGATTAAGGTAAGGGCTCAAGTTAATACTCTTGGAAGGGTGTTAAGGCACCAAGAGTATCTGCTAACTCGCAATTTCCCGGGCTTGTTTGAAAAACTAACTTGTTGACTAACTTTTGAAAATGCGATTGGTTTTGTTTGTAAAAACCATCTTGTTATTTTTAGAAAGAGTTGATTTTATAAAGACAATATATGAAAGATTTGTTTTATACATGAAAGAAAGGAGTCGACGTTTGATTGAAAAAAGGTTACGAACAATTGAAAGAAATAAAGAACATTGATTAGTATAAAGAAAACATTTAAACAGTAATATTAACCTCGTTTGGGAATAATTCGATTAAGTTTTACAAAGTCAGTCCAATTATATAATTAATACTAATTAGCAATTAAAGATATATAACATAAGAAGTTAAGGACTATTAAACTAATCCTGTCCTAATTCTAGTATGTGGGCCCTCTTTAGGCCCACCACCATTTTTACTTTCCACTTAGTCCATTTTGTCAATTTTTCAGCCCTTTGGGCTACTGCTGCTGCCGAATGTTATGGGCTTTGGCACAATTTTATTTATTCAGTCCATTTTGGACTTTTTTCTGTTGATATGCGCTTGGGCTTGGCCCATTTTCCTTCTGCTGCTATTGCTTCTCCTTTGTATCACAAGCTCGGCTCTTTTGGGCTTTGAACAAGCTGGTCCGGATAGTTGTTGGGCTAGGCCCAACTGAAGAAATGCAAAAGGGGAGTGTTGGCAGTCCAATTGGACTCCACCAATTTTATGCGCCCAAAGAGGAGTTAAAAAAAATCAGTATATGTCCAAAAAATTTAAGCAAGAACAATCAAATTTCATACTTAAACAAAGCACATGTCCTAACAGTTAATTCTCTTTATTCACAAAACTCATACACAATTAAAGCATGTGAAACAAGATACCAAGTTACAAATTTATCACTTAAGGGTTATACTAATAAGACCACATATTTCCTACTTGTAAATATCCACAAAGATCATTCTTTTTGAACTCATACATTTCTAGAAATCAAAAGGAGTAGAGGGATAGATTTAAACAGAGCATGTGTACTCAAATGCACAATTTGAATAAAAATGATATCACAAAGACACAAGTCATCTCCAAATAACTCAGTACACTTAACCATTCTTAACATTCAAACATTAAACATTTAACATACTAAATGCAAATTTTTAATCACAAGAAGCAACATTTTGAACAATTTTATCACAAGTCATTGAAAGCAGGAAATACTATGCTAAAGAACCTAGTCTAGACATCACATATTGACAAAGAGACAAGTCAAGCAGGCTGGACAGGTTTTGAACTTTAGTCACTAGCATAACTGCACATAAGAACCAGGGAAGGTGTATGGGGAGAAGACTATTATCATGGTAGAGATCAAGGCTATTTCTAACATGATTTATCAACATAAATAGTGAAGACAATATATTAAAAGATGAAATAGAGGAACTTACAGAGGTGAGGAACATATCATGAGGGGATATGCTTCACCTCTGGCTCCTAGAATGCATAACAACATAGGCTTCAACATTTTAAACCAGACTTAGACAGATTCTAGACCATGATTTCAAAAGCTCACACAGTCATTTTTAACATGATTAGACTAGTAAATAAAAGAGGAAGGGAGCAGGGTAGAAGATAGAGAAATCAAGTGAAAAAGGGAAAAAAGTTGGACAACAGAACTAATAAGATCATGAGATTTTGAAAGGACAGAGTTGCTCAAACTCATTACAAACATCAATCCAAGCATAAGATAGCAACATTGGAGCTTAACCAATTCATATACATAAGATCATTTTAATATAGGCAAGACAGTAAAGGGAAAGGGGAAGAGGAAAGCAGAATCAATGACAAGTTGAGGGAAATAGGGGAAACAAGAAGGGATTGAGCATTCTTATATCAGTAAACAAGTATAAAATCCATGCTCATAGTATTTACATGTCATACAGTTTAAACAAAACCAGTGGAACTATGGAAAATCAGTACTCAAAGTTCACCTAAACATCACCCTAAACATGAGAAAATAACACTTAGTAATTCATGTACACAGGTTGATATCAGACATAGAAAGAAACAGTAAAGGGAAAGAAGAAAATAGGACAAGAGTAAGACCAAAGAAAGTAAGGGTAAACAGGAGAGGGTCAAGTGTTTATTAACGAACCAAACCAATTCTAAATTCCAACAACAGATTCATACTCATTTAGATATCACATAGGTCGAACAAAGTTAGTAAAAAACCATGAGATTTGCTAAGAGAAATCAGTGTTCCAAGTTAACTTAAACATGAGAGGATAACACTAGGCATAATCAATAGGCAAAATGGGGGCATGATCATGGCAAAGGGGTTGGGGAAAAAATAAGAGAAAAATCAAACATTTCATGAATAAAACAGGACAAGTTTTACATCACTGCATTCACATCATTTAGCAACAAATTTGCACTTACATCTACTGTTCTAACAAATCAAACACAGCCAGTGGAGACCATGATGTTTCTAAACAAAATCACTACTCAAACTTACCATAACAACAGTCTAAAATAAAAACACATATCCTTAAACTAACAAACAAGATCAAAAACCCAGAATTACTTGACTTGAACATTACATAATGTAAAAAGGAAAAGAAAACGGTAAAGAGAAAAGGGTGAGGGGTATACCTTTTTTAGGGCAGCAACTTGTAACCTTGAACCTCACTGGAAAGTCTCACCACTACCGGATTAGTAGCAAACTAGTTAGAACTTGAATTTTTAGTGTTTATTTTCCAAGCTAGCTAACCAATTTCATGAGGTTAGAGAATTGATTCTCCAGAACCCCTAATATTTCCCCAAAATCCGCTGGTTAAAATGAAGCTAGGGGAGTTTATAGGAGAAATCGTGTGAAAAAAGGAGGGGAAAACAAAGAGTTTTTAGGGATTTTGCTAAGGAATTCAAATTCCTCAGCTGGAGCAACGTTCACAGCAACAAACTTGTACGAAGTTGTACAAGTTTTTCATGGATTTAGCGGAGAGGGGTGACACCTGGTGTCCTCTAGAAACTTCTGGACATACCAGCGCACCCTTAACGGAGGAAAATCGATGGATAATGGGAATTTTAACGGGGGTTGGGAGAGGATGAAGCTCTGAGCAACGTTTGAAGGCTGTTGCTGGAGTTTTCATTTGTGAGAACGACAAAAGGGGAAGGATGGGGGAGCGTACTGGATTGCTGAGGTGTTGTACGAAGTGTGTTGCTTCATATAACCAGGAGAGATGATGCGTGAGAGAAATGGAGGCGGCTAGGGTTTCTGGGGTGTTTGAACAAAGAAGAAGGTGAGAGAAGGGGTCTGTTTGGTTTAACTAAGACAAAGAGAAGAGAAATAAAGGGGTTAAGGCAAAGAAAAGGGGTTTTGGGCTGGTTGGGTCGGGTCTTGAGCGGGTCAGGGGTTTTTTGCGGCCCAAACAGCTGAAATATTAAGGGGGTTATAAGTGTATTTAATTGATGGCCACATTTGCAAAATGTGGCCAAAAGGTTAAGGACATAGCCAAATTGAAATTAAATTGATGGGATTCAGCTAGATTTTAAAAGATTTAGGGATTTAGGCTAGAATAGGAATAAAATGAACTAATTACAATTAACCTCAAGCTTTAATGATTTAAACAATTTGAAATAAAGATGATTTTTAACACCTAATTACCTCTTTAAACAAATTATGAAATTAATTATTCAATTGATCTCTAATTTGAAATAATTTGGAGAAAAATCAAGCGTTTAATTTCTTAAAAGGATTTTCTTGTGAAATTGAACTCTAAAATAGTTCTTTAAGTAAACTTATATAAATCCCACATAATTAAATATGAAAGATATAAATTGTTACTCAAGACTATTATAAAGCTGACTTGAAAAATATTTTATCCCTTTTTACAAAACAATTATTTGTAAAATTATTTAAAATTCAAAAGGCTCAAGACTAATTTGTAATGTGGCGGGTAAAAATTGGGTATCAACAGCTTCCCCTCCCTTTGGGTACGGTGAGTGTAATGAACCCTGGGCAAAGGGATTTGACGTTCCCAATTTTTGTCCGACCACAAGTCAATCCTCTGGAGGTGGTTGGTTTTAGAACGAATTTCAAGGAATTATGGCCAAACTCTGGTATTGAGTTTCCTACATATCTCAGGTTACATGAGAATTCAGGCCACTTTTTGTTCAAGATGCTTGATTTTACGCACGATTTTCGAGGAATTCCAAACTTATTTCTGAGTACGGAGAGAGCAAAAAGCTGGGGAGTAGGAAGATTGGGGGGAGTTAGGAATGCAGCCAAGTTTTCATCATAGAGCCTGCCTACATATCCCATGACTCAGGGAATCAGGCTACTTGTAGTTCAATTCAATCAGTGGAAAAAGTAATCTTTATGTTAAGACGACCTTTGGATCGGGATGAGTGACGAATAAGTTGAGCTATAGAAAAGAGGCTTGTAACCTCTAAACTATGAATGTGGTGCACTTCACACCCATAAGTAAGATTTTACCTGGACATAATTTCCAAAGCTCGGGGTGTATCATTACCCGGATTTGAAAAAAAAGGAAATTTGCTAGCGTGAGTTCAGAAAATACCCCGGGTGTGAACTAAGACCCAAAGATAGTAAATACCCACATGCCTTCTGATAGGGGTGTGGTTTGATGGTGGTGGTGAGTTTTTCCTCAGTTCGCGTCCAAAGAGTTTGATGTCCCTCTCCGAAATGTGTCATAAGTTGTTGCTAAGAAAAAGTTCCACGTTATGATGCGTCCCTATCTTTTTGTGTAGTCCGCACCTGTGGTTTTGCTTTGAGAATTTCATCCTTCTCAGATGCTCTCGACAATATCTCGAAACCAAACGGTTAGTAGTAATAGAATTCAGCAAGGAGAGATAGCTTCGTACCTCATTTTCCTTTATCTATTGTTTCTTGAGGAAGACGACATCCTTTCCTGTCTCTGTTTTAGGAAATGGCCGCTTCCATCACAATCAATCATGATAGCCTTCTTGGATATCGGATAAGATTGCTTGTGTAGTGACCTTCTTGATTATTTAAGGGAATTCTCTTGAATGTGATAGCCTTTTTGGCTTTTGGCAGTGGCCTTTTGCATATGTCTTTAGGGTAAATCTCGCGTATCTTCTGCATCGACACGACTAACAGATATTCTTTGGATCGTCAGGCTTTGGGTAATCTAGCGTATCATCCAACTTTGGATAGATGCGGCTCACAGATGCCTTTAATTCGCCAGCTTTCGAGTAATCTTGCATATTATCTGACTTTGAATAGAGGCGGCTTATAGATATACTTTGAATTGCCAGTTTTTTGGGTAATCCTGCACTTTTATCCGATCTTGGACGTGACACGACTTACAGATTTCCCTTGAATTACTAGCCTTTGGGTAGTCCTGTACAATATTAATGTGGATATGTCGCGGCTTATAGATAACCCTTGGACCATCCATTTTTGGTGGTCTTGCACTTTACCAAATTTCGGATATTGTTGCGACTTATGCATTACCTTTGGACTTTCAATCTTCAGGTGTTCTTGCACACTATCCGATTTCAAATATCGTTGCGTCTTACAGATAGCTCTTAGTTCTATTGAGTTTCAGGCAATCTTGCACACTATCCGGTTTTAGATATCGCTGTGACTTATAGACGACCTTTGACCTTCGAATGTTGGAAAATCTTATTCATCATCCGATTTGGGTAGAGACGACTTACATGTATCCCTCAGATAATAAGCTTTGAACCTTGACGGCAGATGGTATATAACAACATATTCTGGAGATTGATGCTTTTGAATAAAAGTGCATAAAATTTACTTGATTCCAAACTCCTCAGCCTTACGCAATATGGGACATAAATATGCTGGATGTTGGACTTGGCATAATAAATGATAATGATATCCTCAACGTCAGACTCTTTCGCCTCATGTAATTTCGGATATAAGCATGCTGCATGTCGGATTTGGCATAATGAATGAGGATAATGATAATGATATCCTCGATGTCAGACCCTTTTATCTCACGTAATTTCTAATATAAGCATGCTGAGGTCGATCCTGCGCAGCTAGTGTGATTGGGGACGCCTAATGAATGTCATCCTCTTTGAAGCCAGCTGGCAGGTGGACATAATCTTCGGAGGGGGTGTATGTCTGCGATATATGATGATGATGGTCTTCTTGACATGCAAATATGAATGGCCCTCTTTGCATGGTCCTCTTGACATGGCCCTTTTGGCATGCAAATATGAATGTCCCTCTCGGCATGGTCCTCTTGACATGGCATGCAAGTATGAATGGCCCTCTCGGCATGGTCCTCTTGACATGGCCCTCTAGGCATGCAAACATGAATGGCCCTCTTGGCATGGTCCTCTTAACATGGCCCTCTCGGCATGCAAATATGAATGGCCCTCTCGGCATGGTCCTCTTGACATGCAAATATGAATGGCCCTCTTGGCATGCTAATATGAATAACCCTGCGATACTATGCCATACAATACGGTGCAACATAATATAATATGATACAATGCGATATGTTATGATATGATATGGCATGATGTTGTGCCATGTGATGGAATATAGTGCAATGTGATGCAATGCAACATGATGCGATATGTCATGGTGCAATATGAATGCAAAAATATGATTCCATGTAGCGGTGCATGATGCAATGTCCCATAAGGAAGTCATGAAAACATCACCTCTTGGTATTTATGTTGACTCTTTTGTCTGTACCTGCTTTCAGGGACAGTCATAAATACCACCTTTTGAACATTTTCCATTCGGGGTGATTCTTGACCCGCCAGGAATTGGTGGAGTATGCTGTCACTCTTTTGTTTGGTGCCCTCAATTTGAAGTTGACTGAAATGTCCTGATCCCTTTGGGGACTTAAGAACGTTGTCGAGTTCTCTTTATCTGGTAGTTTATGTGAACTACCAGAAAATTCATCCGCTTTAGGGACTTTTGCCTCTTTGGCCTCTTCCTGCTGTTTTGGGATTTTCTCATCAAATTTTAAAGCATCTGGTCTCGTTGCGTTTCATTGAACGCATTTGGATAACGCGGGACCGCTTTCTGATATACTTTTGGGGATAACCTACATCCATAGAAAAATTGTTAGTTTTGTCAAAAATGGCCTGTGTTGACCTCCTTCGATCTTCTGCTCCTGGTCCTGTCTTCTCCATATGCTTTCCAATATCGGGTACTTATCACCCTCGACTCTCCCAGGACCAAGGTAGACATAAGAAAAAATCATATTAAAGGAGTAAAACTAATCTTTGTAAATATTTTTCAAACAAGTTCTTTGGAAAACAAAGAGTTTTTAAAAAAAAAGATGTTTTGGAAACGTCTTTGCCTGTCATGTCATGTGCTATCTCAACAACTGCCCTTTATTCAGGGTCTTGACATTCCCGACATACTGTTGGCGGACTACAGAGGTCCTTCATCATCCTGGCTGGGGAACTTGAAAGATGATTTTTAATAAATCTATCACAATCGGGGATTAATCCATATAGGACTGGGGATTCCTTGAAGTAGGCTCTGATCTCTCGGTGTTGGGAAATTCTTTGGAGTTTAATGTTGAATTCTTTAATGAATCTTGGCAGAAATTTTGAGATCCCTCTCAAAATATCTTCCCCAGTTAAAGGCTTCATAGGGAATCTCATTCCATTGGCAAGAGTCTTGAGACTTTGTGGGGAATTACGAGATTCTTTCTCGATATTTGCTTTGGTTGCTCTTCGGCATACTTTGCATTCTTGCTGGGGATTTCTTTGGAGATTTGTTTCTCGAAAATTCTACCTCAGTTTCCATTTCCTGGGCGATACGGCTGAACCATTTGTGGCATTTTCGTATCTACAAGAATTCTCTTGTTTCGTTGACAACGACCTTCATCTTCTGAATTTTTTGAGATCCCTTTCTCAAAAAATTTGCCCCAGTTTTCATTTCCTGGGGTGATATGACCGAACCGTTATGGCACCTATGTATCTCGTTGAGGCAGGAATCAGGTCAAACGTAGTTCCTACACTCGAAGTGGGAGAATGATGGAAATAACTAAAGGGGTGATCGAGGCTGACACAGGCCACCTACGTATCTCATTCTTGAGAATTCAGGTCAAACGTAGTTCAGGGTAAGGGAATGGAAAAGATAGATTTTCCTAAGGGGTTGATCGAAGCCGACACAGGCCGCCTACGTATCTCATTTTTGAGAATTCAGGTCAAACGTAGTTCCCATACTCGAAGTGGGAGAATGATGGAAATAACTAAAGGGGTGATCGAGGCTGACACAGGCCACCTACGTATCTCATTCTTGAGAATTCAGGTCAAACGTAGTTCAGGGTAAGGGAAGGGAAAAGATAGATTTTCCTAAGGGGTTGATCGAAGCCGACACAGGCCGCCTACGTATCTCATTTTTGAGAATTCAGGTCAAACGTAGTTCGTACAAGAGGATAGGGATGTTTTAAGCTATTACAAAGCATAAAATGATCTCAATCAGGAAATGCGATTACAGGGAAAGGAAATTAAAGGAAAACTATCCCTAAACAAAGTATCTCTTCACATCATTGGAATTGATTTATTTGGTCCACACTTGACCGTCCATTTCGGATAGGATCAGAGCTCCTCTAGATAACCCTTTATGGATGACATACGGGCCTTGCCAATTGGGTGCAAACTTTCCTTTGTATTCCTCCTGGTGGGGAAAACTCGCTTGAGAACCAGTTGTCCTACGACAAACATGCGAGGTCTCACTCTTTTGTTGAATGCACGAATAATTCTTTGTTGGTACAACTGACCATGGCATACGACACTCATCCTTTTCTCATCAATCAACATGGGTTGCTCATGACGGGCACAAACCCATTCTTCATTGTTCAGTCCGGCTTTCCGAATGATCCTAAGAGATGGTATTTCAACTTCCGCAGGTATCACTGCTTCTGATCCATACACCAATATATAAGGGGTAGCCCCAGTCGAAGTCCTGACGGTCGTCCGGTATCCCAATAAAGCATAAGGCAACATCTTATGCCAAGATCGGTGATGGTCGACCATTTTTTTCTCAAGATCTTTTTGATATTTTTGTTGGCGGCTTCCACAGCTCCATTCATTTACGGCCAGTATGCGGTTGAATTATGGTGAGTGATCTTTAATTGCTCAAATATTTCTTTCATCAAGTGGCTATTCAGATTTGTTTCGTTGTCGGTAATAATTGACTCGGGGATCCCGAATCGACAGATTAGGTTGTTTTTAACAAAATTGGCTACAACCTTCTTGGTCACAGACTTGTAAGAAACATCTTCTACCCACTTGGTGAAGTAATCAATAGCAACCAAAATAAATCTGTGTCCATTCAAGGGAAATGACTCGATGGGACCAATGGCATCCATGCCCCAGGCTACAAAAGGTCAAGGTGCACTTATTGCATGAAGATCACTAGGTGGTACTCGAATCAAATCTCCATGGATCTAACACTTGTGACATTTTTGTACGAACTTGCTACAGTCATTTTCCATGGTCATCCAAAAGTATCCATGGTAGGGTGAACCCATTCATGTGAGGACCACACACTCCAGCGTGTACCTCTTCTAATAGTCTTGTGGCTTCAATCAAATCAACGCATCTTAAGAATCCAAGGTCCGGAGTCCTCCTATACAGGATTTCTCTGTTTAAGAAAAAGTTGTTGGCCATTCGACAAATGGTTTTCTTTTGGTTGGCGGTCACATCTTTGGGATAGACTCCAACTTCTAGATACCTCTTGATATCATGATACCATGGTTTTCCGTCTGATTCTGCTTCGACTTGCACACAGTGCGCAGGTTGTTCTTTGAGACCTATTATCAACGGATCAATATAATTCTGATCGGGATGTTGAATCATGGAGGATATCGTTGCCAATGCATCATCAAACTCATTTTGAATCCTTTGTGTATGCTTGAATTCGATCTTCCTGAATCTCTTGCATAAATTTTGAACCATTTTCACATACGACACGATCTTGGGGTTCTTCACAGCCCATTCACCTTGAACTTGGTGAATTAGCAAATCAGAATCACCTATGACCAAAAGTTCTCAGACATTTATATCAATAGCTAGTTGGATACCGAGAATACAAGCTTCGTAATCAGCCATGTTGTTAGTGCACGGGAAACAGAGTTTGGCTGTCACCGGATAGTGCTGACCAGTTTTTGATACCAAGACTGCTCCAATGCCCGAACCATTGAAGTTGACCGCTTCGTCGAAGAAAAATATCCAACCGGGGCATGACTCAACAATATCCTCACCTATGAACAGAATCTATTCATCGAGGAAGTAAGTTTGGAGCAGTTCATAATCTTTATCAACCAGATTTTCTGCTAAATAATCTGCTAAGGCCTGTCCCTTGATTGCTTTTTGAGTCGCATCTATGATGTCGAACTCACATAGCAACATCTTCCATTTGGCCAACTTCCCTGTAGGCATGGCCTTTTGGAATATGTACTTCAGGGGATCCATTCTGTAAATGAGATATGTCGTATAGTATGACAAATAATATCTCAACTTCTGAGCGACCCAAGTCAAAGCACAACAAGTCTTTTCTAACAAAGTATAACGAGCCTCGCATGGAGTGAACTTCTTACTCAGATAATAAATTGCTCGTTCTTTCTTTCCGGTTTCATCATGTTGTCCCAGGACACATCCGAAGGCATTTTATGAAATCGGTAGATACAACAATAATGGGCTCCCTTCTCTTGGAGGAACCAATATCGGAGGACTGTACAAGTAGTCCTTGATACGATCAAAAGCTTGCTGGCACTCCTTGGTCCAACCAGTCGACGCATCTTTCTTTAATAACTTGAAAATGGGTTCACAAATAACCGTTGATTGAGCTATGAACTGACTAATACAATTCAACCTTCCCAGGAAACTCATGACCTCTTTCTTGGTCTTCGGGGGAGGCAAGTCTTGAATTACTGGCCTGAACCTCTACCGCCATAGCGGGAACCACTGTAGCTGCCCTGGTGTCATGGCCTCTTATCTCTGGCCCCTGGATTATGAAGATGTAAATCCTTCATAGTACAAACATGGTCTAGGATAGCCTAGAAGGATCATCCACTAGCAACTAGTACCTCAAATATCTGTCTAAGTTCTGTCCGCAACCCCCAAACAAACTGGCAAACTCTGTCTAGATCGGTAGGAATGATCATAGCCCCAAAGGGAGCCAACTAGTGGAAACGATTCTCATACTTAGATACAGACATCGAACCCTGCATCAGTCTGGGGAACTGCTCTCCGCGATGCTCACAATCACTCTGGGTAAGAACTTGGCCATAAAGGCCTCATAAAACTCTCTCCAAACCCACTCAAGAGATGAAGATAGTTTGCAAGCTATGTGGGCCCTCCACCATAACTTAGCTGGGCCCTCCAACTGATAAGAAGTATAACCAACTCTGTGAGTATCCAACAAACCCAAATTGTGAAGCATCTTCTCACAAGTAGAAATGAAGTCATACAGATCATGTCTAAGAGTACCAGAGAATCTAGGTGGCTCTAATCTCATAAATCTGCCCAGAGCCTTCTGCTCTATCTTTTTCATAACTGGGCGAGGAGCAAGAGGTTGTGTAACAGAAGGTACCATAAGAACCTCAGCATGGGGAACCGCAGTAGCAGGTTGTGCTTCTAAACTCTGAACACCCAGGGCTGCCCCCTGAGTGGATGTCTGTGCAACATCTGAAGGCTGACCCTCAATCATACCCAACAACTAAAGAAGTAAACCCTAGATATCTGACGAAAGAGCATGGGCTGATGCTAGTACTAAAGTTGCTACTGGCCCAGGTGGCACCTGGGCTATCCCCAGTCCATGGGCTACTGCTCTGGGACTCTCTTAGGTCAAACTCAGCCTCAGGAGATCTAGCTGGTGCCACTGCTCGGGCTCATCCTCGGCCTCTACCTCTATGACCTCCCCAGCCCCTAGCTAGAGTTGGGTGTGCTGGGGTCGAAGGCTCACCCTCGCTCACTACCAAAGATCTCGTATGAGCCATCTGCGGAAGAGTGAACTAGAACAAATGAGTTTCTAGAAAACCACCTAGGATATGACGCACAATATAGAAGCAAGAAAGAGTTATATTTCCTAATATGCCACTGTAGCCTCTCAAAGATTGAGTACGGATGTCTCTGCCCCGATCTGCAGGACTCTACTAGACATTGGCTCCTATATCGATGACACCAGTGAACCTAGGCTATGATACCAAGTTGTAACAACCTGATTTCTCAGGTCATGATGGCACCTACAACCCCCTGTAGGCGAACCAATCCCCGTACCCCGGATCGGTTAGTAATGGGCTACTAGCTAACTATGCAAGTGGAAGAACAAGATATAAGCATAAGCAAGAGATAAAGTAAAGGAATAAAGCAACATAAATATATATAAAGGAAACTAAACCATCCCATGACCTGGTATCATAGTATAAGAGCCTCTACTACATAAACAGAGTACAAGGGTCCAAAAGAATATATATACAACTGTCTCTGAATAATAAAAGAGTACATATTACAAAAAAGGAGATAAAATCCAAGGTCCAGCCACCAGGAGCTCACTCTTAGTATTGGATGATCCAAAAGCACTCCGCATGAGTCTCCATGACTCAATGGTGATGTCCCACACTAGGATCTACACAGAAAGATATAGAGTGTAGTATGATCACCAATTTCAAAGCAACAAGTATCCACTAGGCATCATAGGATGACTGAGCGCATATGAAATATAAAAGCAATAAATAGCAGAAAACAAAGAAAGTAGTCACAGAAGCAACTAGATAAGTACATGGAAGCTAGCATAGATAGAATACAAGGAGAAAATAATCATGCTTGACTAACTACTAGAAATATATATATCACAAAACGCAGGTGAAGTAAAGAAGAACACACTTTGATCCTTGCAACAACAATATATAATAAAGAGAGTTTAGGAAGAAAGGCGGTATACTAGAAACCTCAAGAACAAAGGGAGGGAAGGAAATAAAATAACATAATCATGCTTGAAACAATACCACTAATCAATTCATGCTAATAACACAGCTCTTGAAATATGAATCCAACAGTAACCATAACAAGAACCAGTACTATGATAGGATAAAAACAATAATAAATCTACTTATAGTCCCAGTGGGAGTCCATACACTCGAGGAACACATTCAAGTGAAAACAAACCCTCCGACATCCCATACTACCGGAGCGTACACTCAGCAAATAGCAAACAAGGGTGGAATCGTACAAAAATAAATGATATGATGCAATAGTGTGAAAACCAGGTGTAACCGTAGTACCGTATGTACCTCATCTAGAGCCGATACACCTAGTAGGTAGGATCCATAAAAGGACACACCCGTATACCTTAACTGCACTGTATACCCCTCATCTGGCACACTCAGCATGTAGCCTCTAGTCCGGATTAGCAAGGTCCATAGAGGTCCTCGACCACATACAAAATCTCAGAATATCCAATACAACTGCCTGGAGTGTATCTGAGTCTAAACCAGTAACCAAAATCTCAAAATGAGTGCCCGGGGTCTATCCGGGTTTAAATCTATAATCAAGTCTAAAAATTCCCTCAAAAGGTGCCCAGGGCGTATCTGGGTCTAAAAATAGTAGTAAAACATGTTTAGCACTACAGCTCAGCCGAGTCTAGTATAAGTATGAAAAATGGTGATAAAATTATCATTTAGTCTCTCTTACACCAAGAAGATCCATAAAAATTAGTTCCAAATTCTTTATAAGCATTTTTATCAAAAATGGACCCTCGGGGCCATGCAAACTTTAAAAAACCATTTATAGTAGGCCCGCAGCCAAAATAGTAGTAAAACATGCATAAAATCTCTTTATATGAATGATAATGGCATGCTCAAACGCAAACAATAGCCCAATGGCTCACAACTAACCTATCAGCTCTACACATGATCCAATCTCTCTAAAACATAGATAACCAGCTCTAAAATCAAGGTATCAATGTCCGGGACTTTTGAACATTCCCAAATAACCCATCATCCATGGTCTAGAGGCATAAACAAGGCCACACAGGGCCACAAGGGTAATACTACCAACTAAAATGAATACTACAATGATACAAGTGAAAGAAGATGGACAAAAATGAAGAGGACAAGGTCTGGGGTGGAAATATAATAAAACCCAACCTAAGGATGCTAATTAGTGCAATTATAGCCTATATACGCAAAGTTTAGAAAGAGGAAACCATAACGGCATAACCTACTTGTCGTCCGACCACAAGCTGTTGGAATGATGTTTTCCAAGCTCGAACTGCTCTGAGAAGAATCAAAAAGTAATCACACTATAAAGAAGGTAATCTACATGTTAAAACAAGACTAACAGTACTCATATTGCTTAAATTCTAGCTGGGTCAAAATCCGGGTCAAAAGCGGGCCTATGGGCTCTATAATCTAAACCGAAAACAAAAATTACTACGAGGTTCCCAATCTCGCCAAGAATACATGCCCAAAAATTGAGCGGAAATTAAGTAAAGAAAGGACCTAAAACAGCCCGGGGAAGAAGAGGGAACCTGCGAAAACTTAAAAAATTAAGAACCAAAAGGCAGGAAAAAATGTACCACGAAGAGAGGGAGTAAGGGAAACAAGATGAAACACGCGAGCCACAAATAATCAATCCAACCAAAAGCTAAAAACCCACAAAAAAAAACCCTAAGCTAAGTAAGTACAATAATAGAGGTTTTAGTCATGGGTAGGAAGAAATTCAAGGAGAACACCTACCAAACAAAGAGGGAATTGATGAAATCCTTAATTTGATGGAGTCCCACGGCTGGGAATTGATTTCGAGTAAGTTTTAGGAGTGGGAAATCAGTTTGGAGTGAGATAAAAAGAGATAAACAGTCTGAAAAATTGAGAAAAAGGCACTATATATTGCTGGCCACAGGCTAGCGCCATTTGCGCTGGCCATGCACCATTGGGCTGAAGGGTCCAGGCGCACATATGCACGATTGCGCCAAGGGGGCGTTGTTAGCATTGGAGGCAGGCACAGTGCCTAGTGCTATCGGCACTAGCAGGGCTCCATCGGTGCTGAAGGGAAGCGGAAGGCTAAACACCTGCTAGCTGCAGAAAACCAGCTAAAATGAAAACTTCCACAAGGTATTCTGGGAACAATCAAAACCCGATACTCACAAATCAAATATACTACTAGAGTGGAAATGATGTTTTTGACTCAACAGAATCAACGAAACTCTCATGCGAGGTCATTTCAAAGGAATGTTAACCCAAGTCAACATTAGCTAAGGCCAACCAAACACGCAAAATGAGTGCAGCTCACTTGAGACCCAAACCAACCACCAACCTAACCCAAACTCGACATTCTAGAGCTGATGGAACCATCGAATTTTGAATCTGATGCTCCGATCATCAAAATTTGACCGAAGTCAAACTTCTAACTCCAACTGGCCTAAAATGTCAAAAAGTAAGATAGAATCATAGCAGAAGGCCCCAGGCCCCAACTAAAGGTCCAACTAAACCAAATTCCATGTTTCAGAGCTAACAAAAATGTCAGAATTTGATTTCGAGCACGTTAGCTAAGAATTTTTACTAAAGGCAAGGATTTCCTAAGTTTGGGGTCTAAAATAGGGAAATGACCATAAAGACCAAATGAATGGCCAGAGCACCAAACCACCAGTTCTAGCAAGCCATAAATAACTTGGAGCATTACATGAATGCTCTAACAGTACAAAAAAAGTGAAAATGCGAGAATGGCCAAAAGGATAATTACATACGAAAATATCAAATTACAATATATATCACAATAAACATTTTGAGGCATCTACCATATTGTCAAATAATTATTTCAATAAATTGAAATTTATATTTTATGATATTAATTAGTTTTTCTATTTTTGAGAATGCGAAAAGGGATTCTGCCCAAATTTTCTTTTTCAACTCTTCAACATTGCTATTTGATTAATATAAAGGAATGTTATGGAATCACTGGTGTAACATTCTCTAAGGCCTGTAATCCTATTTATCTTTTTTGTGGTTTTTTTGAGTATTTTTACTAATTATAAGAGCCTAAAATTCACTTTTAAATTTTATAAAATATTAAAGATAGCCATATTTAATTTCCTTCATCATCAATGCTATTAATCTCTGTTTATTTTCTTAATTTTATCATTAATATTATTTACTTTCTTGAAACCCCTCTCTCTTTCTTCTCTTTTCTTTCAAAAAAAAGAATATAACTTACCTCATTGTAATAACCTGTTCCATCGTTACTGAAAATATATGTGGTAAAAGTATACAAATATCATTCATAAGAAGAGTTAAGATTAATTCTTTAGTATGAAAGTACATTTGGTATGTACTAAGGTCATACAATACTCCTAGCACAAAGTTAAGTTTAAAGTTTCCTTACCGATTTAGTTTCGGGCTAAGTTCAAACAAGGGTCAAATTCAAATGAGTATTTCTCCTATAATATAAATAGTTAGGGATCCCAAAACCCACCAATGTAAAGATCTCTGAGTCTTCTTTCCAATACCACCAACTGTTTGTTAATTTGCTTCCCGAGTAAAATATTATGACCATTTTACTGAAGACTATCTGTGCTGAAAAAGATGAGGTTGTTGTAGCGTGTTTTAAGTTGATATAGCGGAATGAATGGACCATAAAATCCAGAAATGGATTTTATAATTCTATTCTCTTCACTTCAGTTAAAAACAGGCGAGGGTTACTCCAAAAACCCTTCTAAGCTGCACCAAAGCTAGGGAGCAATAGAGAGGAAGGATTCCCACTTGAATGGGGGTAAAACCCATGGATTCTAGACCGACTTTGTGTCAGGATGCGCCTTCACGGAGCCAGAAGTTAGTGTTCAAACCTTTGCAGCAGATGCTTGGCGTCCAGGTAGACTAGGTTTAATTGAGTATACTTAGACCTGTAATTCATTGCATATTATTATTGTAGAATGATGAGAGAATTCATGCCTAGGCCTTCGAGCATGGAGTTTAGAGTGATATCATATTGATTGTTTGGTTTCCTGAAGGGGGAGGATGTTATTATGGGTAATGTGACACAATTCTCGTGTTATCATTGATGTTTGATGCTAAATTCTAGTAGGACTAGATTGTTGGGTAGGTTCGGAGAACCGGTAATGTGTACGTGTGAATGGATTACTAGGTCGTAGTGGATCTCCAGGAAAGTTCTACTTAGGGGAAATGGAAACAACATGAAGGGTCTGAAGTCCTTAATATCAGGGGATGAATTCTCTAGAATGTGCTTACTTTTCTAAAGGGGTCCAAAATTTGATGTAAATGACTATATGTATCTAGATGGTAAACTGAGGGTTAGCTTTTGAATAGGTCATCAAGGTAGGGGTTATGAACCTGGTCTGTGTGTATGTGGTGGTTGATTGTTTCCTATTTATGATATGTGTGCATTGTAACTTTTACTTAGTATTGTCTGCATATTACATGGCTTAGGGAATGAAATGATGAATGTTTATGATGTCCGATTGTCAATCATGTGAAATGAATTGTCTTAATAACTTATTGGTTTTATAAGTATGGTTGTGTCTATTATTATTGTTTATTAGATTGTTTGTGACATTCGGTTAGCTCGGGTACCATGCCTGGTACAGATTCATTAGTGGTCTCGGGTAGGTATAAGATATCTATCAGTTGGCTTGGGTACCATGCCTAGTATAGCTTCTCTATCAGTTGGCTTGGTACCACACCTAGTACATGATTTATATCTGTTGGCTCAGGTACCACGCCTGGTACAAGTTCTGTTACGGTTGGCTTAGGTACCATGCCTGGTATGCAATTTAGTGTTATATGTATGTTGGTTCCTTGAGAGAATTGGGATTATTATTATTGATGTTCATTACTTGTTGGTTCCTTGAGTGAACTGGGCTTATTTTTTATTGATGTTTGTTACTTGTTGGTTCCTTGAGTGAACCAGGCTTATCTATTATTGATGTTCATTACTTGTTAGTTCCTTGAGTGAATTGGGCATATATGTTAGTGATGTTTATTACATGTTAGTTTTCTGAGAGGGCCAAGATTTAGTATTACTTGACATACATATTGGTCCTTGAAGGTCGGGTTGGTGTGCTTAAGTGATAAGGTTGTTTCTTTTGTAAATCGAGGTCGCATATTAAATGGCATAGATGATATCCTAGGAATCCTTGGGAGGTACGGGTGAGTTGCAAGCTGTGACATAATTTTATGTGGTCTAGTTACTGACATAGTTGGGCATGAGTTATAAGGTTGTTGAGTCTGATTGTCGACTGGGGACTTATTGATAGTCATATGGACTTGGTTGTTTCATGTTATTTTGGTATATTCTGTTATGGAGTACACTTGAAATTCCCATTTTTGACAAGAGTGACAGGTCGACTAGCGATGATGTCTGGGCTAGTTGGGCACATGACTAGAGGTTTTGAGGTGTATTGCTTGACGGGTTCAATATGGGTGAGTTTGGAGGGACTAAGGTTCCTATGGAGTCAGGTTTGACTGGTTTAGTGAACCAAGGCTAGTATTCTTTGAGTTCCTAAATCGGTGGGATGTCAAGGGTAAAGAACCTTAGGGGTTGAATAAGCAAAACTCACAAGTAGTCCGTTATTGTGGGCTAAGGGCTTAGGGTCAAGGTTGTTGACTTAGGGTCTTAAGTGAGCGTGACAGACCTGTTAACCGGGTTAGTTAGTAATGTGAATTACAGTATTGAAACTGGTAAGGTATTTCTAGTGTTTAGCAAGATGGGTAGACTTGAAGATTCTTTGTGTTATAAGGGGCAGGTTATGGCTAGGATACAAAGGCGAAATGCCTGCTAACAGTGGAGTTGGCAGTGGAATAAGGTAGGGAGGCTTGGGAAAGAATGTATACAGTCTTTGGATGATTTTCCTGGGTAGTATGGGTTGTTGATAAAGGACCTGGATTTTTGTAACTTATATTGCATATTTCTCTTGATTCTTATATGATGGTATGTGGTGGATTCAGGTCCAACAATGATGCCTACCATTATGTGTTGTTTGTACTGATACTACTCTTGCTATTTTTAGGTATAGTATGGTTGCAGGATCAGTTGTTGTTTCTCAGGTGATGCAGATAAAAGTCTCCAGCAGCTTCTACTCCTATCTTCCTATAGTGGAAGCTATGTCTTGTTTATTACAATACTTCTCTTAGAAGCTCTTGTACCTATTTAGACTAGTTTCTAGGGAAGGTTTTAATTGAATTTGTAAAAGATTTCATTGTACTTAAAGTTTTTGTAACTATTTATAAATATAAAAGGAAAATTTACAGGTTTATTAATTATTTTTGCAGGCCCATTTTAAATGGGGTGGTAAGGGTTCTCCTATATAGGTGCTTAGAGTAGGTGCCCACACGGCTCGGTAGTTGGGTCATGATAATTTTGGTATCAGAGAGCTTAGGTTACCAGTCTCCCAGTACAAGAGCAAATATTGAGGAGAGCCTTACGAATTAGTTTGTTGACGTCCATATCTATCTTCGGGAATCTATGAGACATTATAGGAAATTGTTTCACCTTCTTCTTTCCTCTCGTGCGATAGTATAGTTGCTTATATGGGTTTAATCCAATTGGTATCTCTTTATTCCAATTGGTATCTCCACTATCATAATTGGAATCTAGTCGATTTCAATTGGTATCTTGAGGAGTTCGCAATTCAAAACCTAGTTGTTTCCAATTGGTATATGTCTATAAGGGATGAAACTTATGATTGTCATATGAATTATGGTGAAGTTGGTTGGTTGTAGCTTTGTTGGTGTAACATAAGATGTATTTGTGATTTGTAGTTGATTGATTAACTCTAGATCTATGAAAGGTGAATGTTACAAGTTTCCATGTGTTGTGTGGTGTGTGATAGAATTTGACTATGATTGTTGCTTGTCTTGTTGGTAGTAACATAACGGTTTCAATTTATGCATAAGGTTAATTCCTTGGTACTTATGTGAATCGTAGTTGGTTGAATATTCATTGTAAATTTTGTGAATTATGGAAGGTCATACCTTGGTTATTTGTTAATGATTCAGGGAATTCTTATTATGTGATTTAAAGGGAAAATAGGATGCTAAATGTTGGGCATGGTCTTATTATTGGTAAATGATAAGGGAAAAATGATATATACTTGTGGAAACTTATGTTTCAAATGGTTGGTATGCGAATAAGTACAAGAGACAAGGGCTATTATTGCTTAATAGGGGGAATTGCGATAAAAAAAATTTTGGTGGTAACTCATGATTGTGACTTAAGAAAAATTTATTTTGTCTTTGAATTTTATGATAACCTAAGGGTTTAATTGATGACCAAATTGTCGGGTAAGTAAATGAAAGGGTGAATATGGTAGCCCTTGGCATGAAAGTTAATTTTGTGATGTGGGTGATGTTGTCGGTTGAGATAACATTTATATTTGAACATTGGACTTTATTTGAGTCAGTGATTTTTACTATTGATTGAGGAACTACTTGCATTTTGATGACAATGTGTAGTTGATGAGGAAATCATAAGATTATGGTGGAACGAAGTTCCCAGGTATTTGTGAAATTATGGTTGTCTATTGGTAGAAATAGTCACCCATGTATTGATTACTAAAATGACTTGTCATTGGCTGTTTATTATTTGACATTGCTCATATGCTCATTATATAACAATAATTATGGATTAGTAGTATTCCTTGGGGATGGTATAATTGAATTGCTAGGGTCCTTGCTATGAGATAGCCTGATTATGATTGATGATCCTTAGTTGTAGGGTCGGATGGGGGAATGGGGTTATTAGATGTGTTCTTGAATATTCATGTCCCACTCATTGATCATGGTAATACTTGGTTATTATTTATCTTTGAGTTATTGGGACATGTTGAGTCGGTAATTTGACTAGTTGTAAGATAGTTGTGAGGCTAAATAAGTATAGATTGACCTCGAGTGATAATAAAAAGTTTATCGGTTATAAACAATTGATTAATGAGAGTTAAATAGACTAATGTAAGTGGTGGTGGAGAATCTATGTTTTAATGAAATCCATAGTGGTGTGTTGGTTAGTGGTTATACTCTAGATGGTATATTCTTATGCATTGATCATGGAAGGGTGAAAAGGGTCATAAGGTAGATGTCCCAAAGGGAAACACAATGTAGTATTTGGTGATGTTATGTTCTTTATATCATTGTTTAGGGTGTAATTTCCCAGGTTAAGATTTTCCTCGAGTTGGGAATTAGAATTTTAGGGCTAGGCTAATCTTGGACAAAATCTGAGCAAATGGTAGGGTGATCCAGGAATGGATTGGGTACAACTAGTAAAGTTTATCTTGATTTGATGTTACCTAAGTATATAAAGAACCCATAGGACTTTTTGAAATGGAGTTCGGGTTAGTAGAACTCCAGGTATAGCATTTACTGTAAAGAGGTTAGTCCAGAATATCAAAATCTGGGTTTTGTGTTGTCAAATTTGTCAAAATTGGGATGTTCCAGAGTTACTGCCTCACCTACTCTGCCATAGCAGGAGGCATGCCACTACCGCGGTGCCGCTATAGCGGGAATTTTCCCTCTATAGCGATGCAGCTATAGCGGCACTGGGTCACCACAACAGGTTTCAGTTCCTCGTGGCATAGAATATTATTTTTTTATTATGTGTGAATTTATTTTGCTCTAGTATTTCGATGAGGCCACAAATTTTTGGGCACTCAGGGAGGGATAATCTACCAGGTCTCGTGCATCTCGAAGGAAGGAATTCCTTGATAAAGCGGGATTAAATTAAATTTCAGTTGAGTTTGGGTACACAGAGGGATTTGAGAGTTTTGGTGGTTCGTATAAGGCTATATTTACGCTATCATGGTAAAGCATTAAGGTTCAAGGGGTTGTCTCATTCTTTTCCTTCCGCCTTAGAGATTATTCAGGGATGAACGATAGGTAAAATTATATCTGTTGTAATGACATGTTCCATCGTTACTAAAAATATCTGATGTAAATGTATATGAATGTCATTCATAATAAGAGTTAGGATTAATTCTTTAGTATGAGAGTGTATTTGGTATGTACTAAGGTCATACAATACTCCTAGCACAAAGTTAAGTTGAAAGTTTCCTTATCGATTTAGTTTCTGGCAAAGCTCAAACTAGGGTCATATTCAAACGAGTATTGCTCCTAGAATATAAAGAGTTAAAGGTACCAATATCCACCAAATCAAATATCTCTGAGTCATCTTTCCAACACCACCAACCATTTATTAATCGTCTTCTCGAGTTAAAAGTTATGACAATTTTACCGAAGAATGTCCATGCTAAAAAAGTTGATGTCGCTGTAGCGAGTTTTAGGTTGCTATAGTAGAATGAAGGGACCAGAAAACCCAAAAATGGGTTTAATAATTTCATTTTCTCCTCTTCAGTTAAAACAGGCGAGGGTTGCGCTAAAATCCCTCCTAGGATACTATAAAGCTGGGGAGCAATGGAGAGGAAGGATTCCCGCTCGAATAGGGTAAACCCCATGGATTCTAGGCCCACTTTCCATCAGGATTTTCCTTCATGGAGCCAAATGTTAGTGTTCAGACCTCTGCAATAGATGCTTCTCATCCAGGTAGGCTAGATATAACTGAGTAGATTAGACTTGTAATTCATTGCAAATTATTATTGTAAGTGATGGGAGAATTCATGCCTAGGCCTTTGGGCATGGAGTTTGGAGGGATATCATATTGATGGTTTGGTTGCCTGAAGGGGGAGGATGTTATTATGGGTAATGTGACCCGATTCGCATGTTATCATTGATGTTTGATGCTAAATTCTAGTAGGACTAGATTTTTGGGTAGGTTCGAGGAACCGGTAATGTGAATGTGTGAATGGATTGCTAGGTCATAGTAGATCTCCAGAAAAGTTTCACTTAGGGGAAATGTAAAGAACAGGAAGGGTCTGAAGTCCTTAATTTCAGGGGATGAATTACCTAGAATGTGCTTAATGTCAGGGGATGAATTCCCTAGAAAGTGCTTACTTTTCTAAAGGGGTTCAAAATATTAATGTAAATGACTATATATGTCTAGATGGTAAACCGGGGGTTAGTTCTTGGACAGGTCATCAAAGTTGGGGTTATGAACCAGGTCTATGGGTAGGCGGTGGTTGATTGTTTCCTATTTTTGATATGTGTGCATTATAACTTTTGCTTAGTATTGTCTGCATATTAAATGGCTTAAGGAATGAAATGATGAATGTTTATGATGTCCGGTTAACAATCATGTGAAATGAATTATCTTAATTACTTATTGGTTTTACAATTGTGGTTGTGTCCATTATTGTTATTTGTTGGATTGTCTATAACATTCGATTGGCTTGGGTGCCACGCCTGGTAAAGATTCATTGGTTGGCTCGTGTACCACGCCTAGTACGAGATATCTATAGATTGGCTAAGGTACCATGCCTGGTACAGGTTCTCTACCACACTTGGTACAGGTTCTATATCGGTTGGCTCGGGTACCACGCCTGGTACAAGTTCTATTATGGTTAGCTCTTGTACCACGCCTAGTACATGATTAAGTGCTATATGTGTGTGGGTTCCTTGAGTGAACCGGGCTTATTGTTATTAATGTTCATTACTTGTTTGTTCCTTGAGTGAACCGAGCTTATCCATTTTTGATGTTCATTACTTATTGGTTCCTTGAGTGAACCGGGCTTATCTATTATTGATGTTCATTACTTGTTGGTTCCTTGAGTGAATCAGGCTTATCTGTTAGTGATGTTTATTACATGTCAGTTTCCTGAGAGGGCTGAGATTTAGTATTACTTGACATACATATTGGTCCTTGAAGGACTGGGTTGGTGTGCTTAAGTGATCAGGTGGTTTCTTCTGTAAATTGGGGTCACGTGTTAAATGGCATAGATAATGTCCTAGGAATCCTTGGGAGGTCCGGGTGGGTTACAAGCTTTGACATAATTATATATGGTATGATTACTTGCAAAGGTAGGGATGACTTATAAGGTTGTTGAGTCCGGTTGTCGACTGGGGGTCTTATTGATAGTCATATGGATTTGGTAGTTTCATGTTGTCTGGTAGTGTTTTGTTAATGCCATACACTTGAAATTTCCATTTTTGACAAGAGTGACAGGCCAGCTGGCGGTGATATCTGGCTAGTTGGGCATAGAGGTTTTAAGGCATATTGCTTGATGGGTCCAAGATGGGTGAGTTTGGAGGGATAAAAGTTCTTAGGGAGTCAAGTTTGACTGGTTTAGTGAACGAAGGCTAGTATTCTTTTAGTGCCTAAATCGGTGGGATATCAAGGGTAAGGGACCTTGGGGGTTAAATACGCAAAACTCATAGGTAGTTCGTTATTGTGGGCTAAGGGTCAAGGTTGTTGACTTATGGTCTTAAGTGATGGTGACAGACCTACTAACAGGGTTAGTTAGTAATGTGAAATATGGTATTAAAATGAGGTATTTCTAGTGTTTAGCAAGATGGGTAGACTTGAAGATTCTTTATGTTATACGGGGAATTTTATGACTGGGGTACAAAGGTTAAATACCTGCTAATGGTGGAGTTGGCAGTGGAATGAGGTAGGGAGTCTTGAGAAAGATTGTGTACAGTCCTTGGATGATTTACCTGGGTAGTAAGGGTTCCTGATAAAGGACCTGGATTTTTGTAACTTATATTACATATTTCTCTTGATTCTTATATGATAGTATGCGGTGGATTTGGGTCCACCAATGATGCCTACCAGTATCTGTTATTGGTACTGATCCTACTCTTGCTATATTTTTTTGGGGGGTATAGTGTGGTTGCAGGATCAATTGTTGTTTCTCAGGTGATGCGTATAACAGTCTCCAGCAGCTTCTACTCCTCTCCTCCTATGGTGGGAGTTATGTCTTGTTTATTATTGTACTTCTCTTAGAAGCTCTGGTACCTGTTTAGACTAGTTCCTAGGGAAGGTTTTAATTGAATTTGTAAAAGATTTTGATGTACTCAATGTTTTTGTAATTGTTTATAAATATAAAAGGAAAATCTGCAAGTTTCTTAAATATTTTTGCAGGCCCATTTTAAATAGGGTGGTAAGGGTTTTCCTATCTAGGTGCTTAGAGTAAGTGTCTGCACGACCCGGTAGTTGGGTCATGATAATTTGGTATCAGAGTTTAGGTTATTGGTTTCCCAGTATAAGAGCAAATGTTGAGTAGAGTCCTGCAGATTGGTGTATTGACATCTACATCTTATCTTCGAGAATCTATGAGACATAATATGAAATTTTTTTACCTTCTTCTTTCCTCTCGTGCGATTGTATAGTTGCTTATATGGGTTGAATCCAATTGGTATCTCTTGATTCTAATTGGTATCTCCACTATCATAATTGGAATCTAGTCGATTTCAATTGGTATCTTGAGGAGTTCGCAATTCAAAACCTAGTTGTTTCCAATTGGTATATGTCTATAAGGGATGAACTTATGATTGTCATATGAATTATAATGAAGTTGGTTGGTTGTAACTTTGTTGGTGTAACATCAGATGTATTTTTGATTTGTAGGTGGTTGATTAACTCTGGATCTTTGATAGGTGAATGTTGCAAGTTTCCATGTGTTGTGTGGTGTGTGATAGAATTTGACTATGATTGTTGCTTGTCTTGTTGGTAGTAACATAATGGTTTCAATTTTTGCATAAGGTTACTTATGTGAATCGTAGTTGGTTGAATATTCATTGTAAATTTTGTGAATTGTGGAACGTCATAACTTGGTTATGTGTTAATGATTGAGGGAATTCTTTTTTTGTGATTTAAAGGGAAAATAGTTTGTTAAATGCTGGGCATGGTCTTATCATTAGTAAAATAATAAGGGAAAAATTATATAAACTTGTGGAAATTTATGTTTCTGTTTGTTGGTATATGAATAAGTACCAGGGATAAGGGCTATAATCACTTGATAGGGGGAATTGCGATAAAAACAAATTTGGTGGTAAGTTATGATTGTGACTTAAGAAAAAATTATTCTGGATTTGAATTTTATGAGAACCTAATGGTTTAATTAATGACTGAATTGTTGGGTAAGTAAATGAAAGAGTGAATATGGTAGCCCTTGGCATGAAAGTTAATTTTGTGATGTGGGTGATATTGTCGGTTGAGATAACATTTATATTTGAAAATTGGACTTTATTTGACTTGGTGATTTTTACTATTGATTGAGTAACTACTTGCATTTTAATGACAATGTGTAGTTGATGAGGAACTCATAATATTATGGTGGAACGATGTTCCCAGGTATTTGTGAAATTATGATTATATATTGGTAGAAATAGTCACCCGTATATTGATTACTAAAGTGACTTGTCATTGGCTGTTTATTGTTTGATATTGCTGGTATGCTCATTATATGACAATAATTATGTATTTATAGTATTCCTTGGGGATGGTATAATTAAATTTCTAGGGTCCTTTCAATGATATAACCTGATTATGATTGATGATCCTCAGTTGTAAGGTCGGATAGGGGAATGGGGTTATTAGATGTGTTCATAAATATTCATATCCCTCTCATTGATCATGGTAATACTTGGTTGTTTTTCCTTCTTGAGTGATTGGGACATGTTGAGTCGTTAATTTGACTAGTTATAATTAGTTGTGAGGAAAATAAGTATAGCTTGACCTCGGGTGATAACTAAAAGTTTATTGGTTATAAATGATTGATTAATGAGGGTTAAATAGACTAATGTAAGTGGTGGTAGAGAATCTATGTTTTAATGAAACCCATAGTGGTGTGTTGGTTAGTGAAAATGGTCATAAGGTAGATGTCCCAAAGGGAAAACATGGTGTAGTGTTTGGTGATGTTATGATCTTTAAATCATTGTTTAGGGTGTAATTGCCCAGGTTAAGATATTTCTCGGGTTGGGAATTAGAATTTTAAGGTTAGGCTAGTCTTGGAAAAAATCTGATCAAGGTATGGTCTAGGAAAATTGGGGAATGGATTGGGTACGTATAGTAAATTTTAGCTTGATTTGATGTTATCTAAGGATATAAGGAACCCGTAGGACTTTTCAGAATGTAGTTTGGGTTAGTAAAACTTCAGGTATAGCATTTAACTTAAAGAGGTCAGTCAGGAATGTCAAAATCTAGGTTTTGTGTTGTAAAATTTTCCAAAACTAGGATGGTTCGGAGTTACTGCCTCGCCTATGGTGCTATAGCGGGATGCAGGGGGCTACTGTGGTTCCGTTGTAGCGGGAACTTTCCCGCTATAGCGAGGTCTATATAGCGGGACTTGGTCGCCACAATAGGTTTTGGTTCCTTGTGGCATGGAAAATTATTTTATTCATTATATCTGAATTCCTTTTGATCTAGCATTTCGACGAGGCCCTGGATTTCTTGAGCACTTGGAGAGGGGTAATCTAACTGGTCTCGTGCAGCTCAAAGAAAGGAATTCCTTGGTAGAGCGTGATTGAATTAAATTTCAATTTAATTTGGGTACACCGAGGGATTTGAGAGTTTCAGTGGTTCGCGTAAGGATATATTTATGCTGTCATGGTAGAGCATTAAGGTTCAAGGGGCTGGATCATTCTTTTACTTCCGCCTTAGAGATTTTTCGAGGATGAACGATGGGTAAATTAGTATCTATTATAACGACTTGTTCCATCGTTACTGAAAATATCTGTGATAAAGGTATATGAATCTCATTCGTAATAAGAGTTAGGATTAATTCTTTAGTATGAGAGTGCATTTGGTATGTACTAAGGTCATACAATACTCCTAGCACAAAGTTAAGTTGAAATTTTCCTTACAGATTTAGTTTCAGGCTAAGTTCAAACTAGGGTCAACTTCAAACGAGTATTGCTCCTAGAATATAAAGAGTTAGGGGTCCCAATACCCACCAAAATAAAGATCTCTTAGTTTACTTTGCAATGCTACTAACCATTTGTTAATCCCCTTCCCGAGTAAAACGTTATGACCATTTTACTGAAGACTGTCCATGCTGAAAAAGCTGAGGCCACTGTAGCGGGTTTTAGGTCGCTATAGTGGAATGACGGGACCAGAAAACCCCAAAATGGGTTTTATAATTCCATTCTATCCTCTTCACTTAAAAATAGGTGAGGGTTGCTCCAAAAACCCTCCTAGGCTGCTCTAATGTTGGGGAGCAATAGAGAGGAAGGATTCTCGCTCAAATAGGGTAAAACCCATGGATTCCAGGCCCACTTTCCGTCAGGATTCGCCTTCACGGAGCTAGAAGTTAATGTTCAGACCTCTGTAGCAGATGCTTGGCATCCAGGTAGACTAGGTTTAACTGAGTATACTTAGACATGTATTTCATTGCATATTATTGTTGTAGAATGATGAGAGAATTCATGCCTAGGCCTTCGAGCATGGAATTTAGAGGGATATCATATTGATTGTTTGGTTGCCTGAAGGGGGAGGGTGTTATTATGGGTAATGTGACCCCATTCTCCTGTTATCATATATGTTTGATGCTAAATTCTAGGAGGACTAGATTGTTGGGTAGGTTCGGAGAACCGGTAATGTGTACGTGTGAATGGATTTCTAGGTCGTAGTGGATCTCTGGGAAAGTTTTACTTAGGGGAAATGGAAAGAACAGGAAGGGTCTGAAGTCCTTAATGTCAGGGGAGAAATTCTCTAGAATGTGCTTACTTTTCTAAAGGGGTACAAAATTTGATGTAAATGACTATATGTATCTAGATGGTAAACTGGGGGTTAGCTTTCCAACAAGTCATCAAGGTAGGGGTTATGAACCTGGTCGGCGTGCATGTGGTGGTTGATTGTTTCCTAATTACGATGTGTGTGCGTTGTAACTTTTGCTTAGTATTGTTTGCACATTACATGGCTTAGGGAATGAAATGATGAATGTTTATGATATCCGGTTGTCAACCATGTGAAATGAATTGTCTTAATTACTTGTTGGTTTTACAAGTGTGTTTGTGTCCATTATTGTTGTTTATTGGATTGTCTGTGGCATTTGGTTGGCTCGGGTACCATGCCTGGTACAGATTAATTATTTGGCTCTGAAACTATACCTGGTACAGGATATCTATCGGTTGGCTTGGGTACCACGCCTGGTACATGTTCTTTATCAGTTGGCTCGGGTACCATGCCTGGTAAAGGTCTTATTTGTGTTGGCTCGGGTACCATGCGTGGTACTAGTTCTATTACGGTTGGCTCGGGTACTACGCTTGTACGGGATTGAGAGCTATATGTGTGTTGGTTCCTTGAGTGAACCAGGCTTATTGTTATTGATGTTCATTACTTGTTGGTTCCTTGAGTGAACTGGGCTTATCTGTTATTGATGTTCGTCACTTGTTGGTTCCTTGAGTGAACAGGGCTTATCTATTATTGATGTTCATTACTAGTTGGTTCCTTGAGTGAACTGGGCTTATCTGTTAGTGATTTTAATTACATGTTAGTTTCTTGAGAGGGCCGAGATTTAGTATTACTTGACATACATATTAGTCCTTGAAGGGCTAAGTTGGCGTGCTTAAGTGATAAGGTGGTTTCTTCTGTAAATCGGGGTCACGTGTTAAATGGCATAGATGATGTCCTAGCGATCCTTGGGAGGTCCAAGTGGGTTGCAAGTTGTTACATAATTATATGTGGTCTGGTTACTTGCATAGTTGGGCATGACTTATAAGGTTGTTGAGTCCGGTTGTCGACTGGCGGTCTTATTGATAGTCATATGGACTTGGTAGTTTCATGTTGTCTAGTAGTATTCTGTTAATGCCGTACACTTGAAATTTCCATTTTTGACAAGAGTGATAGGCCGGCTAGCGGTGATGTCTGGGCTAGTTAGGCACATGACTAGAGGTTTTGAGGCGTATTGCTTGACGGGTCCTAGATGGGTAAGTTTGAAGGGACTAAGATTTATAGGGAGTCAGGTTTGACTGGTTTAGTGAACCAAGGCTAGTATTATGTGAGTGCCTGAATTGGTGGGATGTCAAGGGTAAGGAACTTTGGAGGTTGAATACGCAAAACTCACAGGTAGTCTGTTATTGTTGGCTAAGGGTTAAGTGTCAAGATTGTTGACTTAGGGTCTTAATTGAGGGTGACAGACCTGCTAACCGGGTTAGTTAGTAATGTGAATTACTATCATGGGCCATGATGGCGCCTACATAGCCCCCCAGTAGGCAAGCCAACCCAAACCAAGCGGAAGATAAATAACGCAATTTATATGAGGAATGCGGAAGATATAAATATATAAGGGAAATAGAGCCAATAGCATATATACATACCAACTGTACTAAATATACAAAAATGTCCCTAAAGTGACCAAAAAGACAAAACATACAAAAGAACTAACCCGGACCTGGTGTCACCGGTACAAGAGCATCTAAAGTACGAAGTAGCTATACAACAGACTCTGTCTATCCAAAATACAAAATATAGACAGAAATGATAGATGGAAAGCATGTAAAGTCTCCAAGGCACCGGAAGCTCACCGTGATCCAGACTATAACAGGCCTCGACCGATGGAAGGATCAGTAAGGGTGGCTCATACTAGGTGTTGCATCATAAAAAGATGCAGAGTGTAGTATGAGTACCAAGACAGTGGGTACCCAGTAGACATCATAGGCCGACCGAGTGAAGAGAGATAATATATAATATAAATCACAAGAAAGTAAGATAATCTACAGGAATCCACCTAAATCTAGTTATAAAACTGGAATTCAACACTAATCGGCTAATGGAAGAGAAAGCAACAACAAAAGTAAAACCAAGAGAACAGACAATCCAAGTATGCTCCAACATGATGCAATGTGATGAGGGATGATGATGTGATGCATAAATGTATAAAAGTAAAATCCAAAATGTGGCATCGGGCGCCCAGAATTTAACCTCGGACTCATCAACATGTGTATAAAAGTAAAACTCAAAATAACACATTAGGGCCCGGAATCGATCATCGAAAAAATCAACAGAAAGTAAATAGAGAAAAGGTACGGAAACATCCCTCGGACCGGCATAAGAGAATTGTATTTTTCCTTTCCTTTCCAAAAGCAATATAAACACAAGAATAGTTTCCTTTAAGGTCCGAAAATCATAGAAACCAAAGTAAATCTTAAGTTTGGAACCAAAACCTCGAAAATCATTCCTTTCTATACAGATGGCATGAGAATGCAGAATGAGCATGTAAATTTCTGCATTCAGAATATATAGCACATGACAAGGAAAAAAGAAGGCAAAACACCCTCAAACCAAGAGAATTAAATTGGAAACTCCGTCCAAATCACAGCTATGGCCTTGGGCCCGCAGATACATACAACTGTAAAATAAAATGGGAAGAACGGAAAATAACTATGAAAATAGCTAAAAGAAACCACTCTACCTCTAAACCTCCTAAGAGCATGCTAAGGATTATATGATAGGCATAACAATACTACGGGCTTCTAGACTAAAATTTACATGAATAATTCTAATCTATAATCTGAAATGGCCAAAATAATACAAGTCACATGATTTAAGCCTAATTCTACCTAAAGTCCAACCTAACGTTCCAGCAACATATATGATATAAAAATCTAACTAAACTCAATCTAGAAAAGTAAACTGTAACCTACCTCAAGGCCAAACTGCAAACACGAACCTTCACTCATGTGTCTTCCCCTTCCGAATAGCCTTGATGTGATGTAGAAGTACGTCACTTTCGATGCTTAATACTTAGGATTATCGCAAGTTCTTTAGCGTTGTGTTGGTAGATTTGATATTTTTTGTTAAGTGTGCAGGAAAAGTGGATCCTAGAGCAATGTGTCAGAAATCGAGCTAAAAAGGAAAGCCTACAGATATGACGGATCAGTTGATGGTCTGTCATTCTGGACCACAGACCCGTCCTGTTGACTCGTACACCAAAATCTAGAAACTGTGCAAAAAGGGATGAGAAGTACGACTCAGTCTACGAGCCATCATTCAGAAGTACGACTCGTGGTTCCACCAGCAGTTTTCTAAGACAGAAGTGGTTGACCAGCCAGAGACACGATTGACCTTAGGAGACTATGAACTGTCATCCCAAATGACGAGTCATCATTCCAACCCGTGTTCCCTGCCGAGTTTAGTTTCCTAGTTTTGTTAGGACATGATTTCCATTGTCTATAAATACTTTCCCTAGGTTTATTTTATATTTTTTATGCTCGTTACTTTTTTACAAACATATTCTGAACATTGTGATCATAGTTTTGAGAGAAAAATACATTCATAGTTTATTGTTCTTGATTTCCATCTTCATATATTCAAGACTCCGGATTTCTTTATCTCTCATCGTAAGTATATGATCATGAACACACTAATAACTCTTGAGTGTTTACTTATGAACATGAGTAGCTAAATCCACAACTAGGGTTGTGGGAACTATGAATGATTAACGAAGTAGGCAAAGTATTTGGGTATGCTAGGGCGGTGTTTATGCATGTATTATTCTTCCCATTGCGTTGATTTCTTTTTAACGGTGCACAACGTTAGAACTCGCCTTATCCTTACTTACCGGACCAAGAAGGTAGGCGGATGGGAAAAGGGTTGTTTAACAACGGAGATTTTAGGCTACCAACCCTCATCTGATAGCTTGATCTTGTCCGAGAATAGCTAATCTGGGATCCAGGGTAAGGGTTAGTAAATCATACACCCACGGCCAGACCAAGGCGTGTGGTGAAATTTATCTATCTTCCAGACCAAGGATTTAGGTGAACCTAACTTACCGATTCAACATGTTGAGCACCAAACTAGTTTACTAAGTACAACGCCTTACTAAGTTATGATCTCATGGGGAACACTACCCTAGTCATCTCTCCCATTGATTACAACTCTTAAAACTATCACGTGTTACTTGTTTACATTCTAGTTACAATTACTACTTGTTACATTAAAAAAACCCTTCGTAGGAAAATAAACGGCTAACAGTGCAAGTAAACACATATCAACCATAGTCCTACCATATTCCCTGTGGGATCGATCCCAACCTTTGTTGGGTTCTATATTTGATCAGCGACCGCTTACGCTTCTGAAAGGAGGTGTAATTTGGGAGTATCAAATTTTGGCGCCGTTGCCAGGGAATACGGTATAGGATTAAGAGAGATTCTGTTTATTTCACTATTAGTCCTTGTTTCCTGATTTTACTTTTTCTGTTGTTTTTGTTTTGTTCTACAGGTTTCACACTTGTGTATGCCTAGTACAAGGAGTCAAGGAAATCCCTTGATCCCATACGATCCTGAGCTCCCCAAAACCCTAAGAAACATCGCTAAAGAGGGAGAGCATGAGAAACAGGAGAAGATCACAGCTCGGTAGTTGGCTGAAGCTAAACAGAGGAACAAGGAATCTGAGCAAAGGAAAAAGGCAGGGAAAGCAACCCTTGCTGCTGAAGATGCTCAAATTGCAGCCGACCTTGTAACTCAAAAAGCGGAAGCTGAGCAAGCAAGGCAAGCACGACAATAAGCTGACCGAGATGAGACAATAGCTAGATAAATTTTCCCGCAGAATAGGGGTCATCAGATACAACAGCCCAGGTAAGCCCCTCGCTACTATGATTATGATGATGAGGAGGAGGAGAGGGAATTGGACATTACTGGACCCATAGTGTTTCCACCAATGACTGTGGGATCGACCCCAACCTTTGTTGGGTTCTATATTTGATCTGCGACCGCTTACGCTTCTGAAAGGAGGTGTAAATTGGGTGTGTCAAATTTTGGTGCTGTTGCTAGGGATGAACCATATGGGACTGTATGCTGGAAAACCTACAGAAGATGCAAATCTTCATGTGAATAATTTTACTCAGATTTGCAAGGCGTATAGTCTACCAGGAGTGGGGCAAGATGCTATTAGACTGAGGTTGATTCCCTTCTCATTAATCGATGAGGTGACTGCGTGGCTCTCAGAACTACCGGATAATTCCATATACACATGGCATGAGCTGAAGACTCAGTTTTTGGAGCGGTTCTTTCCTCCATCAAGGATGTTGCAGATGAAACAAGAGGTCTACAATTTCAAGCAGCTACTTGCACATGCATTATCTGAGGCTTAGTTGAGGTTCAAGAAGAAGTTGAAGCAAGTTCTGAGACACGGAATTTCTTCAAGGCATCTAATGGAGATCTTCTACAAATCATTGAACGCCAACACAAAAGCAATAGCTGACACTGTAACTGGAGGAGCATTCATGGAGAATGCATATTTTGAAGCTTCCAAGATGCTGGACAGAGTCGCCAAAACCAACAGAGCATGGCACACCAGAGAGTCAGAGACCCCAGCAGGTACTTATGCAGTTGGTAAGTACATCGATTTCAATGAACTCCAAGACTTAAAATAGGAAATTGTTGAGATGAACACGAGTGTTGGGTTACTTGCAAAGAAATTCCTAAGTGAGGGAGTAGAGAAGGTGAAAGCCATCGGCTCACAAGGGAAAGCACCAAGGCCAGACAATTACTCAACTAAAGAGGAGGTTAGTTATCTGAATGATCAAGGGGTAGGTTTTCGGGTCTCTGGTAAAGGAAATAAAGGTTAGAACAGAGATAGACATGAATACTACAATCGGTCTAGCTACAGAGATAGGAGCAGAGCTAGAGACAGGGATGGTGACTGGCACAAAAAGGATGGATACAAGAATGATAAAAGTGGTCTTTATGTCCCTCATGGAAATCGTGAAGATAGACCTGAACAACCTACCATGAGGGAGCTGCTCAATAAAGTGTTTCATAAGGTGGATTCTACGGATGCAAGCATGAAAGAGATAAAAGCTGACCTCTCAAATATTAGTCAGAGAGTGGATTCCCATTCTGTTTCTATAAAGTAGGTCGAGACGCAAATCCACCAGATGTCCACTAGCATGAATCCTCGCCAAAAAGGGACTCTCCCAAGTGACACCATTCAGAATCCTAAGAATGATCGATAGGTTATGGATGTGACCACCAAAAGCAGAAAGCAGACTGTTGATCCTCCAATGTCTATAGTTATTGATGAGCTAGCCAAAGTTGAAAAGGAGGATGCTGAAGTTGTGACCGAGTCTGAGGAAAAAAATAGTGGCGAAGGGCTAAGTGAGCGGAAATCTTCTGAGTTGAAAGTAAAGAGCAAAGGGGATGCACCGGTCCTGAAACCCATGACATTGCCTCATCCACCTTACACACAGTTATTGAAGAAAGAGGTTGAGGACGGCAAATCTCACAAGTTCATCTCCATGCTAAAATAACTTTCAGTCAACATTCTTTCAGTTGAAGCATTGGAGCAGATGGCTGGATATGCTAAGTTTATGAAGGATCTAGTGACTAGAAAAATATCTGTCAGTTTGGACCCTGTGGATAATATGCATTATTGTAGTGCAATAGCCTCTCATTCTTTGGTGCAGAAAAAAGAAGATCCTGGAGCTTTCACTATTCCGTGCATAATCCGAGCATTCTACTTTGCTAAGGCATTGTGTGATCTGGGTGAAAGCATCAATCTAATGCCGCTAGTAGTTTTTAATTAGTTAGGCTTGGGATCTCCCAAACTGACTACAATGCGGCTTTTTATGGTAGATCGCACAATGAAAAGGCCCGTAGTGATTCTCTATGATGTGCTTGTGAAATTTGATACTTTTATCTTCCTTGTAAATTTTGTGATTCTTGACTGTGAGGTGGATTTTGAAGTTCCTATCATCTTGGGGAGACCATTCCTTACTACTGAACGTGCACTTGTTCACTTAGAGACTGGCCAGATAAAGTTTGGATTAAATGATGAGGTTCTTACTTTTAATGTCTGCCAGTCTATGAAGCATCATAACAACATGCGAGTGGTTTTAGTTATTGATGTGGTTGATGAGGATTAGTTAATTATGCCAGTTGAGGAGAGACTTGGTGTTTAGGCACTTGCGGCTGTGATTATGAAATTTCAAGGAGATGACATTGATGAGTATGAAGAGATGGTTGAAGCACTAGCAGGTATAGGGTCTTACAGCTATGCTCCAAAGAAGCTTGACTTGGACTTGAAAAATAGACAGACACCGCCTGCCAGACCATCTATTGAGGAGCCGCCAGTCTTGGAGCTCAAAGCGCTTCCAACCCATCTTCGGTACGTGTTCCTTGGAGAAAATGAGACCTTGTCAGTTATTATTGCTACAGATTTAGTTGAAGGGCAGGTTGAGGCTCTGGTTTCTGTGTTGATGAAGTTTAAGAGGGATATTGGTTGGACCATTGCAGACATTATTGGGATTCTGCCTGGAATCTGTACACATAAAATTCAGCTAGTGCCAGATTCTATTCTGAGTATTGAGCGCTAGCGTAGGTTGAATTAGCCTATGCAAGAGGTCGTCAAGAAAGAGATTATTAAGTAGCTGGATGCAGGTGTGGTTTATCCTATTACGGACAGCAAGTGGGTGAGCCCGGTTCAGTGTGTGCCAAAGAAGGGTAGGATTACTGTAGTCCCAAACGCAAAAAATGAGTTGATTTCGATGAGGCCAGTCACAGGCTGCCGCATATGCATGGATTATAGGAAGATGAATGCTTGGACTGAGAAGGACCATTTTCCAATGTCGTTCATGGATCAGATGTTAGACCGTCTTGCAGGTAAAGGATGGTATTGTTTTCTTGATGGTTATTCGGGATACAATCAGATTTTGATTGCTCCTGAAGACCAAGAGAAGACCACTTTCACCTATCCATATGGGACATTTGCTTTCAAGAGGATGCCTTTCAGTTTTGCAATGCAGCAGCGATATTTCAGCGTTGTATGATGTCTATTTTCTCAGACATGGTGGAGAAAACTATATATTGAGGTATTTATGGATGACTTTTCTGTAGTGGGTGACTCTTTTGAAGATTGTTTGGATCATCTGAGTTGTGTGCTGAAACAATGTGAAGAGTCTAATCTGGTGCTGAAATGGGAAAGTGTCACTTCATGGTGAAAGAGGGCATAGTGCTTAGCCATAGGATCTCCAAGAAGGGTATTGAGGTCGACAAAGCGAAGATTGAGGTGATTAGAAATTTGCCTCCACCAGTTTTTGTAAAGGGGATTCGAAGCTTTTTGGGGCATGCTGGTTTCTATAGGAGGTTTATCAAGGATTTCTCCAAAATTTCTAATCCATTGTGCAAATTATTGGAGAAGGAGGTAAAGTTTGTGTTTGATGATGCATGCTTGAAGGCATTCGAATGACTTAAAGAAAAGTTGGTCTCAGCTCCTATCATTATTTCTCCTGATTGGTCTCAACCTTTTGAGGTTATGTGCGATGGTAGTAGAGTGGTGCTAGGAGCAGCCCTAGGTCAGAGACGCAAAAAGATTCTTCATCATATATACTATGCTAGCAAAGCACTTAACTCGGCTCAAAAGAACTATACTGTCACTGAACATGAGCTGCTTGTTGTGGTCTTTGCTTTCAAAAAATTTAGATCCTATTTGCTCGGCACCAAGGTGGTGGTGCATACTGACCATGCATCTCTTCATTATCTCATGGCAAAAAAGGATGCTAAGCCAAGGCTGATTAGATGGGTGTTACTGCTACAAGAGTTTGATTTTGAAGTCAAGGATCGAAAGGGTACAGAGAATCAAGTAGCAGACCACTTGTCTAGACTGGAAGATGAGGCAATGTTGAAGCTGAATGATGAGCAGGAGATAGATAATTGGTATCCTGACGAATAAGTGTTAGCCGCATCTCAAGATTTGATCCCATGGTTTGCTGACTTTGCCAATTATTTGGCAAGTGATTTGGTGCCTGATGATATGTCTATTCATCAAAGGAGAAAATTCATGTTTGATGTCAAGAAGTATTTCTGGGAGGATCCATTCTTGTTCCGTGTGTGTGCTGATACTATGATCCGTAGATGTGTGCCGAAAGCTGAGATGATGGAGATACTAGAGGCTTGCCATTCATCCCCTATTTGGGTCATCCTAGTGGTATCCGAACCTCATGCGGCTACTATTGGCTGACTATTCATAAAGAAGCCCATGAGTTTTCTAAGGCTTGCAACTGATGTCAAAGGGAAGGAGTCATATCAAGGAGGCATGAGCTTCCCCTAAATCCCATCCTTGTGATTGAGTTGTTTGACGTTTAGGGTATAGGCTTCATGGGTCCTTTTATGATGTCCAATGGAAACTGGTACATATTGGTGGCTATGGACTATGTATCTAAGTTGGTGGAGGCGGTTGCACTTCCCAGTAATGAAGGCAAGTGTGTCAGCGTTCTTGAAAAAGAACATCTTCTCCAGGTTTGTTACGCCAAGAGCAATAATTAGGGATGGAGGCTCTCTCTTTTGCAATAAGCTGTTTCAGGCGTTACTTGAGAAATATGGAGTTAAGCACAGAGTTGCAACTCCTTATCATCCTCAGACGAGTGGGAAAGTGGAGGTTTCCAACAGAGAGATAAAGTCAATCATGTCCAAGACTGTCAATGCAAATAGAAAGGATTGGTCGCAAAAGTTAGATGATGCTTTGTAGGTGTACCGGACTGCATTCAATACCCCAATAAGTATTTCACCATATCAGCTTGTGTTTGGTAAGGCATGCCATCTTCCGGTTGAGTTACAGCATAAGGCCATGTGGGCATTGAAGAAGCTGAACTTAGATTGGTCTGCGGCATCGTTGCAGTGGCTTGAGCAATTGAATGAGTTGGACGAGTTCCGTCTGAATGCGTATGAAAGTTCAGCCTTGTATAAAGAGAAGATGAAGTTGTACCATGACCGAAGGATAGAAAAGAAAAACTTCCAGCCGGGTGACTTGGTCCTGCTTTTAAATTCTAGACTTTGCCTGTTTCCTGGCAAGTTGAAGTCCAAGTGGATTGGACCATTCAAGGTGGTACAAGTTCTTCCTCATGGGGCTGTTGAACTTGAAAACCATGAGGGAAGAGGTTCAAGGCTAATGGAAAGCGGATCAAAGCCTATTTTGGCACAACAGAGGAGCTCAAAACAATTAAAACCTGGAGCCTTGATGAATTTTTCCCACCAAAGGAGCTTGATGAAGTCTGAGTAATCAAGCAACCTGCGTCATGCCAAGACGTTAAATCAGGCGCTGCATAGGAGGCAACCCGTGGATTTTTTTCTTTTTATTTTTTTATTTTTGCTTTTAAAGAAGTGTTTTGGTGAAGTCTAAGTAGCCAAAACACTCGCGTCGTTACGCGATGTTAAATTAGGAGTTGCTTGGGAGGCAACCCAAGACTAATGTTTGTTTTTTGTGCAAGTGAGAAGGAAAGAATACTAGTGCAGGGATCCCCAGAAATCACGAATGAGTTAACGATCCTTTTTTCGGAATGACGAACCATAAACAAATTCGTGGTTCCAGGAGTAAAATTGATGGGTCTCTAAAAAGGGAAACGACGACTGACAGGACGGTCCGTGCTTCCAAAAGACAGACCGTACATTAATAGATGATCGCTGGAGCAAAAATTACTAAGTCTCTGAAGGGACTGATGACGACTCAATAGGATGGTCTGTCCCTCATAACGACGGACCGTATACCCTATCATCATCCCTGAGAGCAGGTAAGTACACAACTAAGAACCATGAGTTGTACGACGGACCGTCTTCCTGATAGACGAACCGTAGTTTTTACTCATAGGTCCTAGGTAAAGTAAGCAGCCGGGTCACGGGTTGGCCAAAATTTTAAAACTTAAACCCGGACCGGCTTCTCTCTTCCTCTTCCCTTCCACAATAGGTAACCGCCATTTTTAAAAGGAAAGAATCAAAAAAAATTATCCCTTGTTCACTCCCAATCCAACTCAAACTCCCTTTTTGTTCATCAAATCGATTCTTCAATACTATTACACACTTAAAGTCCATCAATTCAGTCCGTTTTTGTTTTTTTTTTCTGAAGAGAGAGTCGATCATCAAGGGTAAGTTTTCTCTCCCTGTTCTCTTTCTTAAAATAAAAACAAGGTTAGGGCTCTTGTTAAAAGTAAAAATCGAAATTTTTTTAAAGCCCTAGATGACGGTTTTAAAGATCTGTAATATGTGATAGGTTTGAACTTTTAAAAAATTATTGGGAGTTTTTGTTGTGAAACTGGAGTATAACTGTGTAAATTTGAAGAAGGAGGGAGTTTTTGATAGTAAAAATGGTTGCCCAGAGATGACGAGTGATGGTCTCTGATGAATAGATTACGACTCACAGGACAAGCCGTAGTTCACAACTACAGACCGTCTAATGATTCGTGGTTACTTAACCAAATGTTGAATTATTTTTTTGATCATGCTCTGAATCTAGAATACGACTCAATAGGATGGGTCCATGGTCCAGAACCACTGACTGTCAAGTGAGTCGTGGTTCCTGTAACTGAAAAGATCTCCTGGAACCACGAATTAGTTAACAATCCGTATTCTTGGTTTACGGGTCCACATAGTATGTAGATTTTTAAGAAGAGCATAAATAAGACAAAGGAGTTTTCATAATTTCATTTTTTTGATCATAAATAATCGCCAGGATAGAATTATTCGATTATATTGACAATTTTAGTTATTCGTCAAAGTTTCATTTATTCAATGACCAGAATTTCTGTATTCAACCAAGAAAAACCCCTCCACCTGGATTCGAATCCTAATACTATTATTAAATAATAATAAAATAATAATAAACTGTAGTCTGTGCCTGCAATATTATACTTCTGTTTTATATTTAATTCTCTGTACTAACAAGGTCTACCCCTCAGGTACCATGCCACCAAAGAATACGTAGAAGAAGGTCACAACCAAGGACTCATAGGCAATGATCCGAAAGAAAAGATAACTACAAGATGAACACTCTAAGTTAGAAGACAGTGGATCCGAGGAGGTTTATACTATTGACTCTGACCCAGAAGCAGTACCTCGGACCGCTAGACAGCAAGCGAAGGTTCAAGCACAGACAACCTCTCCCAGTCTAAAGAAGGAGAGGGTGAGTCTGCTTCTGGCTCATCACCACAAGAAAGTGGGTCCGAAAGGTCTGAATCCGGGGATTCTACAGGTTTGGGCAGCAAGAACAATAAAGGTTCAGAGTCAGATTCTGAAAGTGCTAGCCAGAGTGATAATGGAAATGCTAGCAAAGCCACCGAAGAAGTTCCTGCCACAATAGAGCCACAAGTTGATAAGGCTATCCATGTATCTCCTCCTACTTTTAGATTCAAAAACACCTGAGTGCGGGACAGGGTCCGATGGACTATTGAGGGTACATCCCGAATCTACCATGAAGGCTTGGCTTTGACTGACAAAGGGCACCCAAGGCGGAGCATCCATGAAAAGGTTGAGATTAGATCTACAGGGTTAGACAACATGGCCGACGTCAAGGGGTAGTATGATCACTATAGATTCCAGTGGATGAGTCAGTCGGGTGGTCCATATAACCCGATGCTGGTTCGTGACTTTTATGCGGCATACGCAGCTACACTAACAAATATATGTGAAAAGGGAAAGAGTCTGAAGTCGCAGCCGGCCTTGGAGAGAGTGCAGGTAAGGGGGGTCTAGGTAGACATTTTGGAGCGCACCATTCAACGTTTCCTTTATGGCCTGAATTTTGTAGCACCAGCATCCCAGTCGGATTTGGATGCACGTTTGGAGCAGTTCAGACGAAAGAAAATACCTTACAAATGGATTGCCTCAGTTATCACCAACAGATTCCACCATGGTTAACGACAAACATTGTAAAGATCACCAAACCATCATTGAACATGGCTGGAAAGTTCTGGTAGTCTGTGGTCAGACATCGATTGGTACCAACTATGGCAGATAATACTCTCACTCCAGACTGGGCCCTCTTGGTTGCATCCATGATGTCCATATATGACCTTATCATTGCCCGCATTAATGCGGAGGAAATCAAAGAAAGGGCATTGCGGCCATCCACAACCATTCCATTCCCTTGCCTAGTCACTCATCATGCCAGGCAGCTGAGGTGCCCGAGATGACAAGAGTAGACAGGATCGTGCAGGCAACTAGTTTCCAAGACATAGCCCTTATTCGAGATACGATAAATATGGTGGCAAGGGCGAGGGCTCATTCAGCAGCATCCGAGAGTACTACTTTCCCTGAGCCTAGTGGAGATTTGCCACCTGATGCCTTGGTTGTGTTTAACGAGAACATTGCACCAGCTGCTGACCCTTCTACTGCCATACCATGCTCATCCTCCTCAGCTCAGTCCGCTCTATCCAGTGAGCAAGGACAGTCTTATTTCTTCACCAGTGAGGTTTTTAGTAAGGTTGATAAAGTCATCTTTCATGCTGATGAAAAAATTAAGAGGTTCTCAAACTCCGTGAAGCCATTAATCCGCAGGGAAATAGCTGATATTGTTTCTCTGATCCAAAAATCGATTGATAATCTAAATGACCGGTTGGACAACATAGAAATCAGGGTGAATTAAAGGCTTCAGAATTTGACTATTCCAGACCTCACTGCTATTCTGACAGAGCTTGCAAAGGTCCACACGTATGTAGATGCAGTTCAAAAAACAAGTACCGGATATTCAGCTACCATAGGTCAGGACTGCAGAGGATGATTTCATTGATTTGCTGGCACATTCCCCTCCTCGTAACCCAATCGTAACAACTGAAACTGACCTTGAACCTACAAGAAAGAGAAAGAAAAGAGGTAAGAAAGTTCAGGATAAAAATGCCCCATTGAGTCCTAAATTGCAGAAGAAAAAGGAAAAGAAAGCTGAAAAGAAGAGGCGGAAGCAAGAAACTAAGGTAGAAAAAGAATCCCTAGCCATCCATCAATTCGTATCGACTCTATTGGTATGGGTGGCTCGGGAAGTGGTGTCACGGGCGCCACAGAGGAAACTTCTTTAGACTCTATTGTGGGAGTGTCAGTTGATAAAGCTGAACAGGCAGCAGATATTGTTGTTGAGAGGACTGCGTAGGTAGTCCGTGTTGGAGATATGACTACGGGCAACGATCCAATGGGCCCAACTTATGCTACACCGCCTAAGTGTGCCTAGTATCCCTTGCTTATCATTTTTAGTGCATTGGGGATGATGCACAACTTTTTAGATGGGGTGAGGGCAGCTGTGGTCATATGGTATTTTTGTAGAGTGTTTTGGCAAATTCTGAGTAGCCAAAACACTCGCATCATGTCGCGATGTTAAATCATGCGATGCATGGGAGGCAACCCATGAGGATACTCACAAGGTACTCGAGTCCTTGGGGTTTTATTGCCTGTGTTCTTTCCCCAAGGATTTTTAATTTCTGTTGAACGGGCATGTTTAGTATAGGTTATGAGTAGTAAAAGAAGAAAAGGAACTTAGTGCAGTCTATGGTATGATTTTAGTTTAGATTTTGATTGAAAAATAATGGAGACCCCTCCAAAAATTTTGTGTGACATGAAAATATCTGTTTTGATAGACTGACCATTATGGATCTGTGAATGACATTAGGTTAATCAATCTGATAAATGGCTTAAGCTCGAGTATGAACCTGATAGTTAGCATGTGATTGTTATACTCTGTGCCATGTGTGTGTGAGCGATATTTGTACTATTCTTGCATTGTGTGTCAATCTAGAACTTGCCCGGTTAGTCTTGCCTAGAGTGTAGGATGGTTGGTTAGGAAAGGATCATAGGCCATTTTTGAAATAGTCCACTTTAGCCTAAATGACCATCCAAATGATGTGAATACCCTTTGATCCCTGATTTTAAGCCTGAATTGACCCTCTTTGTTGTTTAGCCCAATCACCTTCCCGGTTATTGATGAATCTTTAGTTTGGCCCTAGTTCCTCCTTGGACATTGTGTACCTCAACTGTAATGATCGAGTCCATCGTTATGGGTAGTCCAATCATGCCAAGTTTTAGAGTTAAAAAACTCTGGGTTGGGAGTTTAAAATTCTAGGCTAGGCTAGCCTCGGCTGGATTTGGAGCGAGGTGGAGTCTAGGGAAATCTGGGTAACGATTGGGTTAGGTGTCTTGTATTGATCTAGTTTTCCATGTATCCAAGACATAAAGGAGTCCGAGTGACTTTTCAGAATCGAATTTGGGTAAGTAGAACTCCCATAATCGTGTTTGACGTGGAGGGGTTGTTTCGGGTCATCGGGGGAAGCAAGTGTGTTGCAAAATGACCAAATTTTGGAGATTTCTAGACATTGTGTCCATGACGAGCACAACGGCTCTATGTTAGCGACCTTCGCTATAGCGGTGGTCAAGGGGGTCAATGCCTCTTAAGACCGCTATAGCAGAAGTCGTCCGCTATAGAGGGACTGCTATAGCGGAGGGGGGACCGCTATAGCGGGCCGACGGGTTTTTAATGCAGAAACTTCCCTAAAATAGTTCAGTTTTCTACAATTCGTTTGGGAGAAGAACTAGGGAGATTTCAGGCATTTTCCTCCATTTTTCATCGTTTTTATTCCCTAAGGTAAGGTTTCTACTCCCCAAACTTCGCACTACTTTACCTATGCGGTAGAATTGCTAGGAGGGAACTTTGGGGAAGGTTGGAATAACCTAGGAATGGTGGAATCCGGAGAAGAAAGGGGATTCTAAACATGAAAGTTCTTGGGTATTGTTAAAAGTGAAATATAATGATCATATGTTGTTAAATTCTCTATTTTTATCCGTGAAAATGATAGAACTAGGGAAATCAATGGTGGGAAAGCCCGGTAAAAGGGTGGAATGATCATGGGTGGCCTGGGGTTCTGGGATTTGGTGTAATTCGGGTAATGTGCAGGCCTTGTTTGTTAATTTCATGTACTTGTATGTTATTTTAGACCAAGAATGAGAAAGGAATCCGGAACACGGGAAAGCTCGGGTTGAGTAGATCTTGGATCATTTCGAGGTTGGTGATGGCTTACGATTCCTGTGAATGTGGTATATGTTTGTACTCTTGTCTAAGTGCTTGTATGAATTACATTGCTTATAGGAATTTTGTAGAATGTCTAAGGGTCCTGTTTTATAGTCTGTGAATTGAACGGTGTGTTTCTTGTTAGTTTACAAGTTGTTTGTTCATCTATTGACTGTGTATTGTTGACATTCGGTTGGCTCGGGTACCACGCCTGGTACGGGAATACTAACAATTGGCTTGGGTACCACGCCTGGTATGGGATACTAATGATTGGCTCGGGTACCACGCTTGGTACGGGTTTGTTTTACTATATCTTTACATGGTTATTGTTATATTGCATTTACTGTTATTGGTTCCGTGAGTGGACTGGGCTATTTTACTAAAATGTGATGCTTGTTTTGCTAGTCCTAGAGTGATCGGGAAATTTTGTTGTAATTGTTGAATGGGTCTTGGATTAGGTCGAGTTGTTCATTGACACTTAGGTGTTGTTTAGAGGGGATCCTAGAGTGGGTCTGGTCTAGATAGAAAGGTATAGTTATTGGTATATGATTGTGGTTTAGAGTTATCAGAGATGGATTTCGTGCTGGAACAAGCGAGGTAGAGACTTGTAGTTTAGGGTCTGTTGACTTGTTGCATGTCTTCCATACTAATTACTTGATTGTTGTACTGCTTATACACTGTTTATTTGAAAACTGGCTGATGATCCTACCAGTACACGGTGGTTGTGTACTGATACTACACTTGCTTATTTTTGTTGTGAGTACAGGAAATCTTCCGGAGGTTGACGCACGACCTCACCTGTAGGCCGGATTGTTCCAAGATATCAAGGGTAAGTCGTTCGACCAAGCCGCCTTGATGCTTATCTTTTAAGTTATAGCCCAATTGTTTTGGGCATAGACTATCTCTTTTATTGATTAAGTTTTGGGGTTGCATTCCCGTACTCTAGATGTTGGTAGAATTGTTTGGTACTGCGATGTCACGCCTCAAATTACATTTAGACGGACAGGCACTCGATGCCCTAAAGGCCCGAGAGAACCGGCTTATAACCTGTGATTCATCATGCATATAACTATGACAATTAAGAAGCTTTGACTATAGATAAGCTGCCTGAATAACAAGACCAACATAGATAGGCCCAAAACTTATGTACACGATCTGGCCATTGAGGCCACAACTGTTAAGAGCAAAGACATAACTAAGTTTTACTTTAACATTGGTCTACAAAGCCTCTACAAGATAGACAAACTTAGTTTAGGTCGGGACAGGGCCCCGCCTTACCCTTAACTATACAATACCCAAAATATATACCAAAGACTCGGTAAAGCCCCGAATCAACCTGGAGCTCACCAACAGCAGCCGAGTGTCCTGTGCTCCTACTGGGGAGGTCTACTAGCAAGAGTACATGTGCCTGCGGCATGAAATGCAGCGTCCCCATGAGGGACGTCAGTATGAGAGAATGTACTGAATATGTAAGGCATAAAGTAAACCATATGTAAACAAGAGCTCAAATAGAATAAGGTATCAGTGCATAAACATGTAAATAAGAACAGAAGATCACATTCGCTTACACTTGCGAAATCATGTATATTACGTTCTTTGGTTACTCTTCTTTGCTTTATGATCATTGTAAGGCATGTAATACACGTGACCAACTGATCAGTGGTAGAAGAGGAGTCCCATGCTAGGCAATTTAACCCCTGGGATGCTGCCCTCATAAATATACAAATTGGGATCGACCCATGCTAGGCTTTCGCCCCTAGGCTGCCACCCATAAGTACACAAATAGGGATCGACCCATGCTAGGCTTTCACCCCTGGGCTGCCACCCACACATATACAGATTACTTCATTTAGTTTCTTTAATCTTTGAGATTGTTACTTTGGTGGTTGTAACCTTTATTGAGCTCAAAACTATGGACCAGTAGTAGAAGACATGTGGACATGCACTTAAGGCAGTAACAATGATATAAGGAACAAACGTAACATCAACGTACTGTTTAGGAGCTTATATGATACAATGAAACTCATTTGGCTTAGAGAATAACTCACAAAGCTTGCTGTTGAAAGTACCTTTACTAGGAAACTCACTTCGTTGGTAACAACACAAATATAAGAGTTCATGCCAAGGAATATGAAACTGAGAAACCTTACATACCTTGTTGTGTAACTCGGATATTACAACGAATTAAGCTTCCCTCTTTCAGATTATCTATCTACAATGAAATACGTGGCAAAACTAGTATTAGTAGCTAGTTAACTAATTTGGGCTACTTGATCCCACTAAATCAGTAACTAGGCAGTAAGCTCGTAATTGATCAAACCAAGAGTGTTCCTTTCACCTCTTCGCTTCTAAACATATCTACATACTGTACGACCTTCTCATAAGGTCCCTTGAAACTCTTCCGACTTCACAACATATACCAAATAATATACAAAGGTGTGCAGGCAGCAAGTTAACATAACACCCAATTAAGTGGTGTATTACCACACCCTCCTTCCATACTTCAATACAATTTCACACACCCTTTTACAAGTTCAACCAAGCTGTCCTAAATATATACACATAAAACCGCTCCTAAAACAATCCCAAACATCCTTAAACATAATAAGAAAGTATTTTAACTCAAGGATTCCAATCACTACCCCATGGTTCTTGATACAAACACATACAGAATTTTCCATCAAACTTGCATATAAAAAGGGGTAAAAATGGGCAGTAACTTTACCTTAAATTCTGAAAATCTGTCCTTCTAACTTGTACTTCTTCAAGAGCTTGAACTCCCCTTCAACTTAGCTTGAAAAGAGGGAGAATATTTAAGAACCCTAATGGTATTTTATGGCTGCTATGTGAAGCTAAGAGAGAGAGAAAGAAAGAACTTCTAAAATCTATTTTTTTTCAAGTTAAAATGAGTGAAATGAGCTGGTCTTAACCCCTTTAAAGGGGGGCTGCTTTGGCCGACTTTCCTTGCTCATTGTGAGCCACAAAATGTCAAGAAGGTGATACACCTACTTGGCCATTTTACATGGGCTTTGTTGGACTTAACCTTATTGGGCCTTGGCTGCCAATTCTTTCCCTTTCTTTCACTTCTTTGGGCCAGAATTTATTCAAGTGGGTGATTGGTGTACTTGGCCCTCTAAGCTAGTCAAAATAGTCTTAGTAGGTGATGCACCTACCTAGTTCTTTAGGCTGGTCAATAAGTCAAAGTAGGTGATGCACCTACTTATCACCTACTAGCTTAGTTAAGTCAAGCAAGCAGCTCACTTATTTTATTCTATTTTCTAATTTCTAATCCCTTTTGCTTTAACTTAACACTTCACCCTAAATATTTACTCAAATACAATCTTACCATCTCGAGTTTAAATATTTTTGTCGAGGTTAACTTGGCCGTTTACGTGCTGAACTGAATGGGGCATTACAGCACCTCCCAATACACATTAAACTATCACTGCTCATATAATAAACTCGGTCCCTCACCTATATGACAAGGCTATATCAAGTGATATATGAATAGGACTAGTATATGCGGAATACGGGATGTTACATCCTCCCCTTCTTAGGAACATTCGTCATCGAATGATATTAAAGTTAACCAGCCCAAACAAGCTCAAGCCTAAGTTAAGTACCACTATTAGACAGATAATATATATAGACTTATACTTACTCGTTAATGCCTCAACTCGACACTTCCACCTTTCTCATTGGACTGAAATAGATGAGGATACTTGGATTTCATCGCTTCTTCCGCTTCCCATGTAACTTCTTCTACTTGTTGGTTTCTCCACCGTACTTTTACGGAAGCTACTTCCTTATTTCTTAGCCTCTTAACTTGGCGATCCAGAATAGCAATGGGTACTTCTTCATAAGTGAGATCTCCCATAACTTGTACATCTTCAATAGGAGTAATACGAGATGGGTCACCTATACACTTTCGAAGCATTGAGACATGAAATACCGGATGGCCTGTTGAAAGCTCTTGGGGTAGCTCTAACTCATATGCGACTTGGCCAACTCTTCGAATAATATTATATGGCCCTATATAGCGTGGACTTAACTTTCCCTTTTTACCAAATCTCATCACCCCTTTCATTGGTGACACCTTCAAAAATACCCAATCTCTTATAGCAAACTCCAGCCCTCTTCTTCTAATATTTGCATATGATTTGTATCAACTTTGAGCCGTTGTCAGCCGCTGTTGTATCACCTTAACTTTTTCCATAGCTTGATGAACAAGATCTGGCCCAAATAAGGTAGTTTCACCCACTTCAAACCATCCGATTGGTGATCTACACTTCCTCCCATATAAAGCTTCATAAGGTGCCATTTTGATACTTGAATGGTAGCTATTATTGTAAGAAAATTCAATAAGTGGTAAATGGTCATCCCAGCTACCTTTAAAGTCCAATACACAAGCTCGTAACATATCCTCAAGTGTTTGGATTGTACGTTCTGCCTGACCATCCGTTTGAGGGTGAAAGGCCGTACTTAAATTCACTTGTGTTCCCAAACTCTTCTGAAATAATTTCCAAAAATTTGCGGTGAATTGAGCTCCCCTATCAGATATAATAGAGATTGGGATTCCATGTAGCCGAACTATCTCTTTAATATACAACCTTGCATACTCTTCAACTGTATAAGTAGCCTTAACCGGCAAGAAGTGGGCTGATTTGGTGAGTCTATCAACTATCACCCATATGGAGTCAAACTTCCGAAATGAGCGCGGCAGACCAGTGACAAAATCCATGTTGATCATGTCCCACTTCCAAATTGGAAGGTCTATATGTTGCATATAACCTCCAGGCTTTTGGTGCTCTACTTTAACTTGTTGACAATTTGGACATTGAGAAACAAATTCTGCAATGTTCTTTTTCATGTCACTCCACCAATACACTCCTTTTCAAGTCATGATACATTTTAGTTGAGCCCGGATGGATAGAATATCTTGAATGATGTGCTTCTGTCATAATTCTCTCCCTTAGTCCATCTATATTAGGCACACACAATCTGTTTTGGCACTGGAGTACTTTGTTTTGCGTAAGCTCAAATGCCCTTGTCACCCCTTTTTGTACATTCTCCTTAAGCTGTAATAAAATAGGATCCTTATATTGCTTCTCTTTTACTTCGACTACTAATGAGGATTCTGCTGCATTTTGCACAATAATCCTTTCATATTGAGATTCAAGAAGGCGAACCCCCAAGCTAGCTAGTTGGTATAGATCCTTAGCTATTCTTTGTCTTTCCATGGACTGCCCATAGGTGTTTGCCATTGTCCTACGACTTAAAGAATCAGCCACCACATTTGCTTTCCCCGGATGATACAAGATATCAACATCATAATCTTTTAATAACTCAAGCCATCTTCGCTGCCTCAGATTCAGATCCTTCTGCTTAAAGATATATTGCAAGCTCTTATGGTCCGTATATATGTCAACATGAACCCCATACAAGTAGTGGCGCCATATCTTTAAAGCAAATACAACCGCTGTTAGCTCTAGATCATGGGTTGGATAATTTTTCTCATGTGGCCGCAACTGTCTTGAGGCATAAGCTATTACTTTACCATGCTGCATCAATACGCATCCTAAGCCCACTCCCGACGCATCACAATACACTGCATACCCTTCTATGCCTTCTGGAAGTACCAATATAGGTGTAGAAGTCAACTTATTTTTCAGCTCTTGGAAGCTTCTTTCGCATGCATCGCCCCATTGGAACTTGGCTGCCTTGTGTGTTAGCTTTGTTAAGGGTGCAGAAATAGAGGAAAATCCCTCAACAAACCTTCTATAATAACCTGCCAACCCAAGGAAACTACGAACCTCCGTAGGCGTTGTAGGTCTTGGCCAGTTCTTCACGGCTTCTATCTTTTGAGTATCAACCCTTATTCCTTCATCAGAGACAATATGACCCAAGAATGCCATAGATTTTAACCAAAATTCACATTTAGAAAAATTTGCATATAGCTTACGATCACGAAGAACCTGTAACACCTGCCATAAGTGATTAGCATGGTCCTCCTTTGATCTTGAATAGACCAAGATATCATCTATGAATACAATCACAAACACGTCCAAGAATGGCTTGAACACCCTATTCATCAGATCCATAAAAGCTGCTGGTGCATTTGTTAGCCAAATGACATAACTAAAAATTCAAAATGACCATACCGTGTTCGGAAAGCTGTCTTGGGTATATCTTTCTCTTTAACTTTTACTTGATGATAACCTGACCTCAAATCAATCTTCGAGAAACACTTAGCACCCTGTAACTGGTCAAACAAATCATCAATCCTAGGAAGGGGATATTTGTTCTTAATTGTCACCTTATTCAACTGCTGATAGTCAATACACATTCTCAATGAGCCATCTTTCTTACGTACAAATAAAACCGGTGCTCCCCAAGGGGATATACTAGGCTTTATGAATCCCTTTTCTAACAAATCTTTTAATTGCTCCTTCAATTCTCGTAATTATGCCAGGGCCATCCTATATGGAGGGATGGAGATGGGTTGAGTACCTGGAATCACATCAATACCAAACTCTATCTCTCGTTCTGGAGGCAAACCTGGAAGCTCTTCGGGAAATACATCAGAAAATTCATTTACCACTGGAATAGACTGAAGATCTAGTAGCTCCGCATCTATATCTCTCACTCTCACTAGATGACATATGTACCCTTTGGACATCATCTTCTTTGCCTTAAGATAAGAAATAAACTTACCTCTTGGTGTCCCAACATTACCTTTCCATTCAAGGACTGCCTCTTTTGGAAAATGGAAACTCACCCTCTTAGCTCGGCAATCTACCGTGGCATAACATGAAGCCAACCAATCCATACCCATTATAACGTCAAAATCTATCATATCTAGCTCAACAAGGGCAGCCAATGTGTTACGGTCACAAACAGTTACTATGCAATTACGATAGACTTTTCTAGCTATAATAGACTCGCTAGTTGGCGTAAATACTTCAAATGGTTTAACCAATAATTCTGGCATTCCTTCAAACTTTCCAGCAATCAATGGAGTTACATATGATAATGTAGAGCCTGGATCAATTAATGCATATACATTATATGAAAAGATGGACAATGTACCTGTAACCACATCAGGTGAAGCCTCCAAATTCTGTCGTTCCGCTAGAGCATATGTACGATTTTGAACTCCACTAGAACTAACAGTTCCTCTACCACCTCTACCACGACCTGCAGGCACTTGTGGCCCCCTACCTAAATAAGGCACCGATGATGATGATGCAGCAACCGATCCAGTAGGTTGTGCCATGCTACCCATGCCCCTTTGAGGGCAATTTCTCATCATGTGTCCTGGTGTACCACACCAAAAACAAACATTTGTTCCAAGCCGACATATACCTAGATGATTTCTTCCACATTGTTTACAAAACTATCTAGGAGGTCTTGGTTGGCTCGCACTTCCCTGTTCTTGGTACCCCGCTACTTGTGAGCCTTGACTCTCACTCCTTTGCCCAAATTGATTAGCCCTAGACCCTTGAAACCGAGGTGGAGCGCTAGTTGTAGAGTAGGAAGATGATGGCCTAGGCATTCTATTAGAAAACTGAGGCCTAAACTCACCTTGGGATGGCGTAAACTGGCCCATAGATTTGGCCCTCTTGGACTGCCCTCTTTCCGACTCTTGTGTCCTTCTCCTTTGCCTTTGATCCTCCATCTTTTGTGCAAAAGCTTGTATCCTTGCTATATCCATATCTTTGTTCAAAGCAGCAATAGTATAATCCCTAACCAGATATGAATCCAATCTATCCACGTAACGATGAACTCTATCCTCCATAGTAGCTACTACATTAGGAGCATACCTGGCCAAAGAATTAAACTTGAGACTATACTCTCTCACGCTCATATTCCCTTGGTGAAGATTTAAGAACTGAGTTGTACGGGCCTCCCGAATCTCCAATGGCAGATAATGGTCAAGGAATGCCTTTTTAAACTCTTTCCATTTAGCTGAAGGTGTATTTATACCCCTAGATTGTTTCCAAGCTTCGTACCACAATACAGCCACACCTTTTAATCTATATGTTGCCAACTCAACTGCTTCCTTACCAGATACATACATAATATCTAAGGTCCTTTGGATTTGATCAATAAAGTCTTGCAGATCTTCATTAGGATCTGACCCGGTAAATGATGGAGGGTCCAAATTAAGGAAATCACGTATCCGCACACTAGCTTCCCTATTTGCACCACTAGTACCTGCAATTGGACCTGCTTGCCCTTGTCCTTGACCAGCAAGTATACAAGTCAACAATTGGACTGCATTCTTTAAATCTTGGTCAGTAGCATTAACCGGTGGTTCTTGGGGTGCTGCTGCCCTCCTTAGCTCTTCTGGAGGCGGAGGAGTGGAGGAAGTCCGTGATGAAGACAGTTGAGCCTCACTTTGATTAGCTCGTCTAGGTGGTGATTTGCTGGTCCCTTCTCCAGTAGCCACATCTACTTGCTTACCAGTACTCTTACTTTTCCTAGTAACCGGCATTTTTTCTATAATGAAAACAATTCAAAGGTTAGATACGATAAACCTATAACATTGGCTCTATTGCACGATCTAAGAGATGAAGAAAAAAAGACAACTCCTAAATGTCCCGTAGCCTCCTGTTTATAGATGTGGTGCACAACACACCCATAAGCAAAACTCTACATAGACACGGCTTTGTAGACTCCCTAGGATGACCTGCTCTGATACCACTTTTGTCACGCCTCAAATTACATTTAGACGAACAGGCACTCGATGCCCTAAAGGCCCGAGAGAACCGGCTTATAACCTGTGATTCATCATGCATATAACTATGACAATTAAGAAGCTTTGACTATAGATAAGCTGCCTGAATAACAAGACCAACATAGATAGGCCCAAAACTTATGTACACGATCTGGCCATTGAGACCACAACTGTTAAGAGCAAAGACATAACTAAGTTTTACTTTAACATTGGTCTACAAAGTCTCTACAAGATAGACAAACTTAGTTTAGGTCGGGATAGGGCCCCGCCTTACCCTTAACTATACAATACCCAAAATATATACCAAAGACTCGGTAAAGCCCCGAATCAACCTGGAGCTCACCAACAACAGCCGAGTGTCCTGTGCTCCTACTGGGGAGGTCTACTAGCAAGAGTACATGTGCCTGCGGCATGAAATGCAGCGTCCCCATGAGGGACGTCAGTACGAGAGAATGTACTGAATATATAAGGCATAAAGTAAACCATATGTAAACAAGAGCTCA